>CM031866.1:12992062-13062148 GCA_018697195.1 Certhia americana
GGCACAGCCCCACGGCACAGCCCCACGGCACAGCCCCACGGCATATCCCCCGGGCACAGCCCCACGGCACAGCCCCACGGCATATCCCCCGGGCACAGCCCTATGGCACAGCCCCACGGCACAGCCCCACGGCATATCCCCCGGGCACAGCCCCCGGGCACAGCCCCTGCCCTGCCCGCCGCGGTTGCCGGGCCCGGCTGTCCCGCTGCGCTGCTTTAGCGCAGAGGCCGCACAGCCCAAACGCCAGCGGGGCACTGGGACACCTGTGAAACCAGAACTGCCCCCTCCGCACTCTTTTCAAATGCACCACTTCTGAGGGAGAAAGACTGGGTTTCACTGCTTTAACGACGCTTGTCTTTCCTTCAGGGATGCGCTGTTCTGACAGAAGGTGCCAGCTAACAGCAGAGATTTTTAAAGCCCTGTTCTGGTTTTTTTTCCCTTCCACATTCGACGGCACTTGCCCGACCCCGGCGCGGCCCCGCCCTGCGCACAGGTTCGGCCATGTCGCTCCGCAGGCACAAGGTGGCACTTCACTAAGATTTTTTTGTCTGGTCCGTGAGTTTTATTGCTTTTATCAAACAAGTACATCATTTCGTTCTCCTTTCAAACAGTTTTAAATAAAGAAAAAAAAAATTATGCTGACGAATATTTTACCTAATTTAATAATTATTCTATTCAAAAATCCGAACTCTTAAAAAATTGATGATTAAAACACCCCATTTCTTCAGAAAGTGTAAATTATTCATAATTTGTCTATCACGTTTGTAGCTTGGGATCAGAATTTTAGTGTCGTCCCCCCCTCCCAATTCATATTTTTGCTTGTTTTGTAGGTCTACTGCAATTTACAGACTCTGAGAACTGGGAAACTCTTATCTCCCAGTGTGCAGAGGTAGCATGGAAGGAAAACACAAAGCCTGAGCTCTTTTTCTCATTCTTTGGCTCAGTTCGTATGATGAGTCAGAAATGAGGCACCAGAGACTGAAAAGCAGAGAAATGAACACACTGAGAGAAAAAGGCAGTGTCACTTGCAAAGCAGACAGTGTCATTTTGGCCTGCTGGAGTAAGAGAGATGCTGTGATGGACAGCATTTATGGTTTAAAAGCTCTGTGTATTTTATTCTCAGGGTGATAACTCTGAGCTTTATGATGCTTTTGACTTTGAACTTGGAGTAAAAGTTCACCCTTGCAGAGGGTGACCCAGTTTGAAAAGCATTCCACTCTACAGCCAGACAGAAAGCTTTGCACAGTTTTGGTACCAATATTAAAGAAAGCTGAAATCAAACTAGAAATAATAGCCAAGGGAAAGCTGAGTCCATCTTACAAGAGGAGGCTCTAACACCTCCTTTCCTTATCCTGATAGCACAAGGCGTATTCTTTTTTTCTTTAAACGCATCAGGGTCAGGGGCAAAAACCTGAGCAGAGAAGCTGAAAAGAAATCGTAAAGCAGGGAGTAGTCAGGAAACCAGAAGAAGGTTTCTGCCTGGCAAGCCAGAGAAGTTCTTCCCAGGAGAGTGCAAGATGCAGGAATCTTGATTCATTGTTAAGCAGACCTTGATAGTTACAGCTAGGAGAGGGATAAGAGCACAGAAATGTCTGCAATGATCCAGGGGCAGCATCTGTTCCATACTTTCACCTGAGGACGGCTCAGCCATCACTGTGAGGAAAGGCTGGCTTGGAGATGAACTGCTAAGCCCTGGGGCTGGCAGACAACAGGAACATAAAATATGGGGAAAAGCTCTGGGGGCTGTAGAATATTCAAAAGACATGCAGAATGAAGAGATCCTATGTTGCTTTAATGGTTTATTCCAAAATAATTATGTACTTCAAAGCACTGACTATGTTAACTCTTCTAAGTTACTTCTAAGTGACACTACCAGCTGCAAATGCATCTCTAAAAAGTTTGTTGTCCTGCTTGCTTCAGTTCAGCTGATTATCCTAGTTTCTAGTAATTAAGATTGCATTTCATGATTCTCAGCCTTAGTCAATTAATGTTTACAGTTTTTCATTCTACAAAAATTATACTTGTCATTATTTTAATTAAATTATTCATAAATGGCATTGGTTCCACTTCAGATGTACATATAATGTGAACAAGATCAAGGAGACACATAATTAATCATAAATTGTTATGTATTTTTTATGTTAATTGAAGATACATGGAACTGTTCACACTAGATGAAATCTTTTCAAATTATCTTCCTGGGTTTTTTTGAAAAAAAAAAAAATCCAACAACATTTCTTCAAGCTAAAACAAGGAAATAATTTTTTATTCATCTTTACACCTCATTTCAGACAATGTTTTTTCCAGCCCTGACATGGCTCTGAGAGTCTCCTTGCCCAGATGCCTTAGAGTGCTGGAAAACACATTGGGAATAATGAGGAGGCTGCTTTTTTTTTCTGCAGTGCTGCCACACATATGCTGTCAGCACTGTGGCACAAAACATGATTGTCTCTGATATTCTGTCTTGTTACACTGCTATCCAGAGCACATCCCAACATATGTAAACTTTATTTTTTTAATATTATTCCATGCAGCCAGAAGATTGACTGTTTTAATAGCACAGTAGTAAAGCAATGGGCCAAATTCAGTCATTCCACTGAGACCAGTAAGGCTTATCCAATTTACAGTGATGTAACGGAATATATATATATATGAGAAAAAAAAATCTGGGTAGCAAAAAGCTCCACCTCACAATAGGGTCTGCTTTGGGTGATAGGAGAAGGGACCATGATGACTGGGACCATGATGCAGCTAAAAGAGAGTTTGTGACCTGCTTTGTTGATTTGTTGTGGGACTGAGACAAAGTATCAGAAAAGCTTCCCACCTCCACAGTCAGAATGTGATGCAAGCAATTTGCTGTTCTGTTAAAAGTGGGGGGTGGACTGCCTTAGAAATACACTGAAGTTTAATCCAAATTTGAAAGAACATGAAAAGTTGCACCTTGTAAAGCTGGCTTTAAAACTGCCCTCCTTCCTTCCTGAGCAAACACGAGAATGCCTCTGTTATGAATAAAAGTAGAAATCTTTCTTTGCTCCTTCTTCCTTCTCAAAGTCTACTTTCCACTCTCATGTCTAGTTTAGGTCTAAATAGTTGCAATGAAAAAGGCACAACCCAAAGGAATAGTCCAACTGGAAAATGGAGAACAGATTGCTGAGTGTTAAACAGAGGTTTGTTGTGGATTTAGTCAAAAGCTTTGCTGTCAGGTATCTTAAAGAAAAAAAGTGTCCAGATACCATTGGATACAGGCTTTAGCACAATGTGGCACAGGGGTGCCATCTAAAATTAATACATAGTAGTTGAGTTCTTACATTAGAATTTATTATATTCACTGACAATGACTAGTGGGAAGGAGGAGGGAAACAAAAAAAATCAAACTCTAAAGAGTAAAGGTACATACGCATTTACATACATCACCTAAGAAACTGTAATGTAAAACAAAACAAACCCGCAAATATCTACAAATTCCAGGCAAGATCAAAATGCATGGCAGACTCTTCATCTTTTAACCACCAGATTATTTCCACAGCTAATGAATGACATGTACCTTCTACAATAATTCACTGCATAGTTTAGCTGCAAAATGTCAGGCACCTGTCCACACAGATTCCCAGAGCAGGGAAGTTATCCTGCTACCTGCACTCCTCATGTGTTTCTGTGTCTAGTTAATCATTAACCATTGCTAATCTACTTTCCTATTTATTGATAATCACTGTGATGCTAGATAATCAAGGATTCTAGAAGAACTTGTGGCAAACTGCATATAATTTAGCATGAAGGAAGCAATAAGGAACACTGAAGAGTGCTAGTGGGAAAAGAGCCCAGAGACAACAATAGGGAGCACAGGTCATAATGTGAAATTTGCAGAAAATAAGGGAGAACAATTAGAAGAAGAGCTGTAAAATCTCTGTTTCCACAGCCATGTATTTTAGATGCTTTCTTTTCTGATCCAATTGGAATGTACAGATCATGGCTATTTGCAAATCGTATTTTTTCCATTTGGAATTCTCTTTGGAAGGAGTTGCCAATATCCAACCTTCTTTCCACAAATCAGTCATTATCAGATCACATTCAAATAATTGTACCTTCATTTTTTGTGACTGTTAAAATGTTTCCTCAGTGATTAATTAGGCTCATCAGGATATGTTGGGTAGTATTTTATTGTGTAATGGAAGCACTGTTGAGAAATCATGACTCACAACTGAAACTGATTTTTTCTACATTCTGTTACTAATTTCTAAGGGTATTGGTCTGATATATTCTACCAGCACCCTTTGCCTTTTCTTAAGTGTGGAAGCCAGAGCATGGGGTATGTTGCCAAAAATTCCCCACGCCTTTTCCCTCTTGTAAAGCTGTAGGAACTCTGCCTGGTAGCAGAGGCATTAGCTGCTTTGTCCTCCGAATTCCTACAGCCTGTTCAAGATCAGACTGTGGTTTCTCATGGAAAAGTTGCTTTTGTTCTTTCTGTTTTCCTTGTCTATCTTAGACAAAAGGACAGAGCTGTTATTTATGTTTGCCTAAACAGAAGAGTGCCTGAACTGAAGGAAAGGGGCAGTCACTCACTACCAGGAAAGGATTCAAAGAGACAGCCAGGGTCACATGGCCAACGGGCCTCATCATATTCAGTTCCACAACTCTTGTTTCTTTTATCTCTTGCTTTTCTTGAGATTTTTCTTCAAATCACACACAAATGAACTTCCATCAGTTCACCTCTCCTAGAAGGAATTGTGGGAAATGGTTGCTAAGACCTGCTGTTATTTAGCTCTCTTCTCTCCTGTTCTGTTTTGATAGCAGGACAACAGCCTTCAATTGGATCTGTGATGTGAGCATTTTTTTTTTTGCAGCCCTTGCCCTAACCCTGCTGGTTAAATTATTTCATCAGACAGGCTTTCGGCAATTTGATGACATGTGAGTGCAAGGAAAGGTCAAAATTTGTCTCCCAAAGTCTACAGTAATAATAATAATTAATTCTTACTGAGTAGTTGTAGCTATATAAGCACTTTACAAGGGGATTTCAGTATTACTATTGCTATTCCTATTCTTATGTGACAGCCAGCAAACCAGAAGGAGCATGAGCATGGCCTAGCCAAGAAGAGAACTCAGAGCTCTGGCTGAGTGCCCTCTCCATGCTGCATTTTAGTATTAGTTAAGGCAGCAGCTAAAGTAAAACTCTGCCCAGTAAATCACTGGTGTAGAAATATTTAGGCCACAATTCAGCATGAGACAGCACATTGCTACTGACTATTAATTAGAGTTACATTTGCCTATACTGCAGGCAGTGTGGGCCCTCGATCCTTGGAAAGCACAGATCTTACTTCAGCAGCACTTGGGTGCAACCCAGCCAAGAGCACAAGGCAGAAAGGAGAGGGCACTGTGAGAGCCAGGCCATCCTGTCTTTTTAAGACAGGAAAACAGCCTGCAGTCCTACACAGAGCCATGACCAGGCTCCAGCAGGCTCCAGTCAGATCTTGCTCAGACACTGCTGGGGTGAGGGGCAGCACAGGATTGCCCCGGGATGGCACTGCCACATTTCCTTTATGCTTCCAGACAATTCAGGGCTGTAAAAGCACTCGTGTATTAGAGAGAAAACTGTTCTAGAGATCAGTGAAACACATCCAGCACATTCTATAGTTAGGGGGAGTTTTAACTTCCCTAACTGGTGATTTGAGTGCAGGAATCATGTCTGAGAGAAAGTGGCGCAGTGGCTCTATCTCCAAAGCCTTCCCCTCTCTATTGCAGAGATCTGATAGTGCAAATTATGCCATTTGCTTGGAGATACTGATTTCATTTTATAACCATCTATCTCCTGTGCACAGGTCTGAAATCACCCACTGATTCCACATAAGCAACACAACAGCAACCAGGAGAGTTAAACTCAGAGAATAAAAAGGTAAGAAACTGGCATTTAGATCATAGTGCTCTTGGAGCTGACAATCAGATTAAGAACTATTGTTATAATGAAATAACATCAAATTCACATCTGCACCATGCCATTTTAGTCCAGAACTATAGGATTGGTTAAACATCCTGAATCAGGTCCAGATTATGATGTGACTGCTTCATACTTCTCCAAAACCCCGAGAGTAATTCTTTCTGTTTCTGTGCTGGAACTAAGACCACAAGAGGGCAGTGTAGGGGGGGGGAGTAAAATCCAGGGATGCAAATTAAACTCTAAACCTGATTTTCCTGCCTCTTCATGAAATCTGGAGAGGTACAGCTGTGTCTTACAGAGTGAAGTGGTCTGCAATTACCCCAGAAACTATAGAGGAAAGTTTAACACTTCTTTTCAGCCTCTTCTTGTCACTGTATTTTCTTCTGCCTTTATTTCCTTTGCTACTGCTGTGAATATTCTTTCCTAGAGCTGTGGATCTGAATTGTATCAGAGGTTGAGACTTCAGTACACTCTGTTCTGCAAACATACAAAGATTTGGCTCCTAACAGAAGAGAAAGTGTAAGAGACATGGAAATTCAGGCCTGCAGTTCAGTGAGGTGAGCATTTTGTACTGGAGCACAGTCTCCAAAACTGTGATTAAACACCCCTGGATTCCCTCATCTGACCCAAAACACAAATTCTTCCAGGAAAGCTAACAAGACCACTGTCCTTGACTTTTAGCAAGTATAATTTTCATATTATTTCACTAGGATAGGAAATATATTCTTCAGGAACTCTAAGCTAAGCCTCTTTTCCCCTCAAACCCTCTGCAGGGCTCAATTCTCTAACTCACTGACACAGCTGCTCAAGTGATTTTTTTCAAGATGAAAGCAGCCAGAATTCTAAAATCTTCTAACTCAGCTTTACTGTGAACATGTTCTTAACACATGCAATATGTACTTATGTAAACTTGATATTATTAAGTTTGTCTGCATTGTGCTTGACTGATCCTTTAGCTCCTCTGTAATCTTAAACAGATAACTCTCCTAGGACATAGTTGTATTATTCTGAAATTTCTTTGCCTTCAGTTTTGGTTTCATAAGCAGTTGTTTCTTTGAAAATTGATACTGCTATTACTTTAAAATTGATACTGTAATCCTGTGTAGTTAGATACAATGATAAACAAGAGCTCGCTCTCATATCATTAAGGAAACATCCAATTTTTAAAACAATCCCACTCTCCTGTCCAAAGATGGATTTTTATCCACTGCATGCTCTTTCTACTGCAATTATTACTAAGGCATAGTAACATCTTCCTACTATTTTCACTAATGCACAGCATTACATCTCTTGTATCACTCACAGCCAGCCACAGCTGTGACACTGTATCCTTGAAGAACACAAGAAAATTAATGAGTAAAAACCTTTCTGTGTGAAACCCAGGATTATTTCTTTCCACGAAATTCTGCTTTTCAGGGTATTCCTTAATGAAATCCTGCAAAATAAACTTATCATATTCTCAGTCACAACTAATGGTAAGAAAACAAGCCCAGTAACTGCTTCTGGGTGTCACAAAAACCTTTTCCTTGAACAGTGGTTTTGTACTTTACTAATCAATTAAATTCCCATATTAGGGCTTCATTTTGAATCCTATTTCCTTCAAAATTCATATCAAATTACATGGACTGTGTTCTAGTACAAGATCCAGCATGTAAAAAACGATTTTGCACATTTGTTTTTACACACCAGCTTATGTATCCTTGGTTGTAGAAGGAAATCTGATCCCCTTCATGTGCAATTCCTTATTCTTTCAGTCAGCCACAAAGCCAGCCTCAGAGTAACTGCTCATTACAAGCAAAATACTGGTCTCTCTTAGGGAATGATAGATCAGCCTTTGATTTAAAAATGCCCATGATCTGGGCCTAAATCTTCTCTGTCTTTCTCTTCTGTCTCTGACAGTTTGCTATAATTTGAGGGAAGACATTCTGCTAAGTTTGGGTAAATAAATGTTATGGTTGTCTCACAGAGAGAATAGCATTTTGGTCATAATAGAGGCTTGTTATTTACAGTTAAAAAAAGCCAATTCTGAGTCCTGTCCTGGATGCCTAACTACATATGTGACTGATGTAGTGTATTTTGTATATTTTGGCACAAGAATGTGGTACACAATGATCATGTTTAGCAATATTTTGAAGGACATGCCAATTTTGAAAAAACAGCCATTCAAATATGTGACAGAGCTGAGCTTTCTGTGGAAGAGGGTATAAAATTGAGAATTCTTGGCTTGTGTTATAAGCTATCCACTGTTTCTAAGGAGAGAATCTTCATTAACATCTATTTTCAATTTCCATTTTATAAAACAGTTCATGCCAAACTGGGATATATCATCAAGTAAGGCCAACTTGGGTAAGCACGTGTTTTTTGTATACAATGAGAAGTACATTGTGGTCTGAATCTGTTCAGACTGAAGTCTTTTACTAAGCTGCTTTTGTACAGAGGGGTTAGAATGAAGGCTTAGAATTAACATAAGATCTCTTGTTGCTTATGACTGCTAATATTAGTGAAAAGACTAATTGGTTTGTATGAGAATTTTAGAAATCTACTGTTGTTCTTAATATCCGGTGTTGGTCCTTCAAGTCAAAATAACTGACTCATCCTGTAACTCAAATATTGCAGTGTTGGTTTCCATTATTCACCACATCAGAACAATGACAAGCAGACATGTACATTTTACTTGGGTTTTACTAGGTTTTCCAACACAATTAAAATAGGTGCACTGGACTATTACTGCAAGGCAGGAGAAAGCTGTGGATTGTTTCTGTTTAGATTTTTAAAAATGCCGAATTTCCTAAGTGCTTTAGAGGTCTATATTATACTGAAATCTAAGTGAGAATCTGTAATTCTGCTGAACCTATTAATGTACTTGCTGTGTTTCCCTTTTTCTTTTATTAATAGATTTCTGTGTTTTCTCCTAAAGTTCTGTAAATGATATACAAAGTTACAAAATCCAAAATGAGACAGTTAAAAGATGTTCAGGCACAGTCATAAAGCTGTTTTGTAATTTCAAATATTTAACATCTTGTTATAACAGCAATTAATAGATACTTGGCAAGACTGACTAAAGCAGATGTTG
The DNA here is from genome assembly GCA_018697195.1 of Certhia americana. Lineage (NCBI taxonomy): Eukaryota > Metazoa > Chordata > Aves > Passeriformes > Certhiidae > Certhia > Certhia americana. The sequence goes on from CM031866.1 coordinate 13,001,065, forward strand.
AAAGAAGGAAACTAGTAACCATTTAACTGTGCAAAAGGGCTCAATCAGGATTTGGAGCCTATGGGAAATGTGATACGAGTGGTTATTGTTGTGTCTGCCAATTAAATAAAGCTCATCAAATTATTCATAGCAAATAAAATCTGTTGCAAAACAAACCCATTTGACTCATAGCAGACTGTTCAAAGATGCTTCAGTTTCTCTAAATGCACATTTTCTTCATTTGAGAGAGATTAGGAGACCATGCACCATGGTCAGCAGTTGCTTTGATTGGTGATGTGCATGACAGTAACTGGGTTTTGTTCTATTCCTTGACAACAAACATTGACATTTTGGAGGGAATAGATACTTTCCTATTTGTAAAGAACATTGTACTTTCAGTACAGTTCATAAGAGAGAAAATAAAAAAGAAGGAGCACTAATATATCCTAGCAGCTCTAAGAATAAATCCTAGTAAAGTATTGGAGCATGACCACAATAATTTCAGTTAACTAATGAACTGAACACTTCTTGTATAAATGTTTCACTGTTAGGAAAGAATAAGTGTAGGGATTTAGAGTTCTGGTACCAGTCACACAACAACTAAGTGATACTGAATAGTCATACTAAAGTTTACCATGAACACATAAATATAGCAGAGTGCACAGACCACACCAAATATAGCACCTTTCTTCCAAGGCTCTGACTTCTCAGACAATAAAAGTATCTTTTAGTAATAGCATTTGTGCTGGAAATAAATTTGTGATTTTTCCTGACTTTGAATCTGCTACCAAGTGAAAGAACCCACTTACACTTAGGAGAATGGGAGCACAGTTCTTCTTTGTACTTGTTGAACTCATATACAGAAAGAAAATTGCCCAGCCCTTTAGTAGAGTCTGATTCCAGGCTATATGAAAGGATCAGACAGTGTTTCTACTTCACAGCACAGAGACAACAGTTAATGAAAGCCAAGACCTTGGAGTTCAAATCTGTTCCTTGCTGCTACTGTAACCATTCAGTGGATTAGAGAGCTTTCTTGCCATGTGGCTCTCCCACAAATGGAACAGTTTCCCATAAATAACGTTTTCAGTTAGTTGTTGGTGTTTAGACAATTCTGGGGTTTTTTAGGAAGAGCTGTGCAGCTGAGCATCTCCCATTAAATTGATAGTGAAAACCACTTCAGGCAGCTAATTCAGGTGCTGTACAACAATGATAGCACTGGAAAGCAAGGGTGAAGCTATAGCTAAACAGCAGAGTAGAAAGATAAAGACTTTAAAACTTCCTGCTTATATCTTACACGGTTTCAGGGTTTCCCTCACCTTCTGGACAGTGTGTACCTTTTTAAAAGACGCTATAACATAATTAGAACAAAATATAGAGCCTTAAGAAACCATGCATAGACTGTCTGTAGTATGTTATTGGACTTTTCAACAATTTAAGTGCTTTTACTTCTGGGAAAAAACCCAACATGCGTCTTGCTAGCTAACCTCATTATCCTGAGATAAGGATCCTGACATATCCAGAAAGCACTGAGCCTCTGTTTTTAGTAAATATTCACTCTCCCTTTGCTTCCCATTTTGTTCTGTAATTTTGCAATGCTTCTCAATGAAACTGCCTTTTTCATGATAAATAGTGGCCACAAGCTTTCCAACCCATAAGCAAACACCCTCTGTCCCCAAATAGTCTCTGTCTTTTATCCAGCTACATCATTGAATGCCAGTAGTTCCCCCTGTTCAGTGAACACACTTCATCACCTGCATGCTCTGGACCTAAATTGTCTTTGATAGCATTTATATATACAGAATCTTTTGTCCCACAGCCTTTCAAACAAGCTAAAGATATACATGCTTTGTCCAGAGGTCATTTAATCATGGAAATGCAGCCAGCCTCGGCTGGAAATGCAGCAACAGTTAATAGTGCATAGCAATATAAGAGCAGTTTAGGTCAGCAAACTATGAATGCATTTGTTCCTAATGAAGCTGCTGCTGTAATTTAGGAAAGAAGCAGAATAATTATTCAGTTTGGAGTTTGGCCAGGAGACCAAAATTAACAGCATTCAGACTTCAGTAAAATGCTCAAGAGTTTAAAATGGCCACAAGTAATGTGGACCTAGGTTTTAAATTTCATTTGAAAGATGGATGAGCAGGTCATTTTGTTGTCAATGGGTCTCTAATTGGTTTGCCTCAGAACATTTTTTTGATCAATACTTTCTACTTCTTCATGTAACAAAGATTCTGCATTCATCATGTCCAATATTTTTATATTCAATGCTTTGCAATCCCTTAGTTATAAACCCCATGATTTAGTAAGGTCAAAGTGAAGAAACTGAAGTAATTTTAGTAGTTTGTACATTGAAGAGCCTTGATTTTTAAAACTAATAATTTTGTCTTATATCTATGAGGAAAATCAAGAACTAATGGTTTTAGACCAAATTAGGTTTCTTCTAGGAGTTGATTTTTCTGCTCCTTCTGCTTCCTTACTAAAACAAAGATTGGAAAAAAAGTGTCCTTTTTAATTTTAACTCAATGACTCACTGGGAATTTGGATGCCCTAGAATTACAAGTGATTGTCCCAGGTGAATAATTGTTGCTAGCCCTGTCCCATGTTACACAGAGAATCTTATGATTATTCAAACCCTTCACCATGGTGCAGGGGAAGGGCTTGGCTCATCCCTCTTAGTTCATCTGCTGGAGGCTAGGCTTCTCTGCTCATCAATCAGAGCTGTGAGTGCTCCAGACATGAACATGGACAAAACTGATACATGGCTATTTGTATCAGGAAAAGCTGAGTGCAGAGAGACCATTACATGGACATCCATTCCTTTTCCAGGGAGCATCTTTCACTGCCAGCAAACCAGCTATGCTGCATCCACAGGAGTGCCATGCTCTTTGCTAGGGGAGCACATCCACATCGATGCACCAGCAAATCTGTGTGAGTGCAGCCTTAGCCAAGCCTATAATCTACTTTTGATCTTGGCAGTAACCTCCCACTGACAGAATTGATAGTCTCCTTTCAGTCATGGACTTCACACAACCTGACATTTACACTCTGACCCATAATTATATTTAGAACGTACACAACCCTCTTCCTGCACAGAGAATAAAAAGCTGCACAGTACATCTTTCAGAAAACTGTAAAGATTCTACTCATCCATCCCTAGAGACAAAAGTCCTTCTCAAAGTTTTCCATCATGTTGTGCAATAGTACTTAATGTTGTCAATCTCCTATATGTGTCTTACAAAGAAGACCAGAGAAATAACTATGACACAATTTCAGGTGAAAAATGTCCTTCCTTACAGCAGTATCATTACTTAGGAAGTACTGTATGTTATGAGGTATTACCAAGATATATATTTTTTTCATAAAATATAATGAAGATGGAACAAACAATGTGAGACTTAACATATCTGTGACTTTCTACCAGCACAAATCAGAAGGTTTTATGAGATTATTTTATTATAAAAGTGAGTGATATGCTGCTTAAAACATGCACCAAGGGAATGAAAGGCTGCAAAATATTAAAGTAACCCTAGACCACATTAACATAGCCTTGATCTGCAAGAACAGTAGTGGCAATAAACTTTAGCTCAGTACTGATCTTTTTAAACTTCACCACAGTTTCTTGTAATATCCTTTGTTATGTCAAATTTTAACTTCAAATGCAGTGAGCAAATTGTCCCATGTGTTTAAGTCTGGTCCTGATTTATACAAAAGGCACATTTTCTTTCTTCAAAGGTTGACTGAACAAAGTCCAAGAATTGTACTCAAAGGATGCTTTTTGGTTTCAAGTTAGCTGTTGAAGTTAAAAGATGTGATGTTGATGTTGCTTTTACTTAAGAATGTTATACCACCGTAATCTAGAAAGCACATGATAACAACTCTCTGGTAGGTCTGCAATAAAAATATTAATTGGGAATACTTTTAAAGGCTGTCTGATTTGTCATCACCAAAGGAGGAGGATCACTGTTCCTTCAGGTGACCAAGAGTGCCTGCCCAGGGAAAAGAACATACTCACTTCTGAAATGTTCCATTTCCTATAGATCTGAGCTTCTGTCAGTCAAAAGAGCACAAGCCTTGAAAGAAATGGAAAAATGAAACCTATTTCCCAGAAGGCACTATACTAACCACCACAGCACATGCACTTGTAATGGATTTATGGCTTATATGTATTATAGTAGTTCCTCTTTTGGCAGCCACATTTTAAAGAAATTTTATTTACTTTCTTCTTGGACTGAAAGTTTTTTCTCCTCATAAATCAACTTGTTCAGAAGACAATCATAATGGCATTTTGCTGCTGCTTGGAAAGAGGGTGGCCAGAGCTCTACAGTCCTGAGGTGCAGTCAGGGACCAGCTGTGCTGTGAGCTGCCTTACCAGGAAGAATGAGCATTGGAGCACTGCTGCACCTTTGGCATTCCAGCACAATTCTCCAGCTGCATATTGGTTTCAGTCCTTGGGACACAGGGTTACCTCTTCAAAAGTCAGGGTTTTGGGGGGTTTCCTTCTCTGCACCCACTAGTCTCAATGTACCCAATTTTCCCTGGCCAAAATCTCAAACCAATTTCCTTAACAGAACAGCACTACTCTTATTCAAAGGCCTCGGTGAAAATAAGCAGCCTTGCAGGGAAGCACTCCCTTCCAGAAATTATGGTATACACAGATATTTTACACATTAGGACACCGCCAACATTATACAATGCCAGCTATTGTCACACCTGTAGTAGCTGGGCCCTGTAGTTCATTGCCAGTAGCTATTTCTATGAAGCCAAGTGTTCAATGTAACATTGCTTATATGGTTTTGATTTAGCACTGAATGAAGACAGAATATTGTCTAAATCCTTATTTCAGATTTATTAACTAGATATTATCTATTAGTTGTTGTCATATTCTGTTGTATTCGTTTTGATAAGCATTTAATTTAACATCAAATAGTTTTTTCTTCTAAGTAATGAGATCACCTTCTGCCAAAAGCAATTCCTTTTTGCCTGCTTTTTTTTTTTTGTTTGTTTTGTTTTATAAAATGAAATCATCACCATGTAATCCAGACTAATCACTTCCCTGACAATCTGTTAGCCAACTACAGGGATACATGGCTCAAAATACAATACAAGCAAAATATGGTGTGTCAAAACCTGGGCTGTCATAATTCCTGATGAAGACTGGCTCCATAGCAGTACTAATGGCTCTCTAAGGACTACAGCTGAAGTGATTTGCCAGTGATACAGCCCAGATATGCCTTGCTATGAAATCTGAAAAATTATACACTTTCCGTGTAATTCCAAGTAAGAACTTAATTTCATTATGTATTTTGTTCTTCTCAAAGGGAACAGGTATTACAATGCATGAAAAAAAGCCTTGAGAAAGGGAAAAAGGATATCAAGAACCTATAGCTAAAGGAACAAAATCTGGAAAATACACCAGTTCTTTGACTTAGACCAACCCGCCTAAGTCTCAATAGAAAAAAATGGAGGGAAGGATTAGCATCCAGAGGGGCCTGAGAGGTTGGTCTGCCTGAACCTCATAAAGTTCCACAAGGCCAAGTGCAAGGTCCTGCACCTGGGCTCGGGCAATCCCAAGCACAAATGCAGGCTGGGCAGAGAGAGGAGTGAGGGCAGCTCTGGGGAGGAAAACTTGAGGGTGTTGGTGAATGAGAGGCTGGACATGAGCTGGCAGTGTGTGTTTGCAGCTCGGAAAGACAATCATATCCTGGGCTGCACCAAAAGAAGTGGGACCAGCAGGTCAAGGGAGGGGATTCTCCCTCTCTGCTCTTGTGAGGGACCTGGAATGCTGTATCCAGTTCTGGGGCTCCCAGCATAACAAGGATGTGGACCTGCTAGAGCAAGTGCACAGGATGTCCCAAGTATGATCAGAAGGCTGGAGCACCTCTGCTGTGAAGACAGGCTGGGAGAGCTGGGCTGTTCAGCCAGGAGAAGAAAAGGCTTCAGGGGGACCTCACAGCACCTTCCAGTGCTTACAGGGGCCCCTAAAGAGCTGGAGCAGGACTCTGCAGGGCCTGGAGTGGTAGGACAAGGGGGGATGGTTTCAAACTGAAGGAGGGAGGATTTAAATTAGACATTAGGGGGAAATTCTTTGCCATGAGGGTGGTTGAGCACTGGCAGAGGTAGAGAAGCTTAGAGAAGCTGTGGCTGCCCCACCTCTGGAAGTGCTCAAGGCCAGGTTGGATGGGGCTCTGAGCAGCATGGTCTGGTGGAACCTGTCCCTGCCCACGGCAGGGGGTGGAGTGAGATGGTGTTTAAGGGCCCTTCCAACCCAGACTGTATTATGATTCTATGATTTATGCTTATGCATGACCTTAAAGCTCCTCTTAATAAGTGATTAACGTAAAAAATACCTGGGGAATCTCTCCTTCATTTGAAATTGATTCTTTTCAGAGGAGATGAATTAGAAGACAATTAAAATCAGGAATATACAGCTTCTTTGAAAGCCAGGCCTTAGGTTATGCTAGCTAAAATATTTCAGAACTGTTCTTAGAGTTGGACTATTTTTTTAAATATTTGCAATTTTTTGCTACTGTGAAATTTTTAAAGATTAATTCATAACAAAAATTATCATCACCTCACCAGAATCCCTAGGGACAGTTGTAAAAGCTTTTAAACTGACTTTTTTGGCTAAAAGGAATTATGGAAAACTTCTGCACCCATTTCAGAATTTACATTATATATGACCTATAAAAATATAATCTCATCCTCGTTGCTTGATTTCTTATTTCTGCATCAAAAAGGAATGGAAATGTGATATTAAATGTACTACTCAGCCTTAAAGTTTGAGTAAATGACTCATATGAATTTTTGCATTATCTCTTGACAAATACCATACAGAATGGACAGGCAAAAACAGAGGCACCATTTTGCAAAACTTGTTTGCTGCCATTTGCAGACTGTCATTTCAGAGCAAATGGAAAAATCAGTTTTATCTCTTTTGCATTAATAAAAACTGATGTATTTGAAGTGCAATAACTTTTGTAGAATCTCATATGGCAATTCCACTAATCTGGAATAAAGACTGAAAGACACATTTTTTCAATACAACATGTGGTCACCAGAAACACTATGATTTTATCTAAAAAATTAAAAGGAGCCAATGGTCCTGTAGTAAATAAAGGAAAAAAAATCCTAAATTTTTAGTCACAAATTGCTTTCTAAAAATGTTTCTGACCTAAAATTCACGGACCTGAGCAAAGGTGCATATTTGTTGCATTTTCTGTATCAAAGGGAAATTACTGTATTTATAATAAATTGTGTATTTCTATAATGTGCCATTAAAACATAATACTCCACAATATATTCTGCTTTCTTATTCCATTTTTTATAAGATTTTCCAAAGTCCATGATGAGAAACATATACATGCAATTCAGCAACACTTTATAAACTTTGTACAAAGATGGTTAAGCCAGCTAGAGAGCAAAATTTGACCTAACAAATATATAGCATCAAGCATTTATCCAATGCTTTGCCAAAGTTTCAAATACATTATGTTTAGTGCAACATTTTTCAATTTTTTTACTCCCTTCTCTTATTTTTTAGGGGAGATGAAATTCCATGAGTAACAAATTCAGACCTACCCATGACTGAGTTTGCTTTTCTCAGTCACATTTAGGAGATTGCCCTAAGCCAGTGGTGTAAGTATGAAAACATTGTTAGTGTATTGCAATACAAACATTCCTAGTTACATCTTGATTTCAGAGCTATCTTCTACAGTATACCTTATATCTGGAAAACACACTCTTGACATTTTTAAGGAGAACAGAGACTGAATTCCTCAATTTCAGGGTACAGAACATAATTGAGGTGCTTGCCTGAGGCTGATGCCAGAACCTGCATTTTTAAATGTGTGTTCCTCTACTGCCATATTAACTAGCTGTCAGGCATGAACTGCAGAGCAGATTGGACCATCTGTGGGGGAATATGACAAGAAAGATTTCTGTCCAATAGTTTGAATTCTTTCTCTGCAGGAAATTTCAGTGTAAGATGCCAAATGGAATTTGGAAATTAAAAATAAATTAGTAATAATTTTGAAGCTATAATTAGAAAATCAAGGAATACAGAGTAGGACATGGAGCTATTAAATCTCCATGGAAAGGCCAGCTGCCTGCCTGTGTGCTCTTCCTAAGGGTGGTATGAGGGCAGTGCAGGCCAACAGTGGCTGCCCTGGATTTCATGCCACAGTGCAGAGTGAAGAAAGACACAGATAAGGAGCTACAGGTCCACGTGCCCCAGGTAGTGTGGACTTAGCAAGGTTTGCACCCCATGAATGAGGCTCTTGCAATAGCACTGCTCTTCTCCATAGTAAATACTACATAGTGAATTTTAGACTCCTTGCCTATTCCCTGATCACCACAAACCTAGGAGTTATCTAGAAAATTCACAAGACTGACACCTGTGCTCTGTCCCGCAGGTTATTCAACAAATAACATGCCACATGTTAAGGTTTTGGAACATTCAACCTGGAATAAACATACATGAAAGAAACTTGAGAAGTTGGTATACACCATAAATTTTAAATGTTTTTGCAATGCACGTTATGATCAGAGTCACTTTAATGCTTGCTTCCTTCTCCTTCTTTGTCTCCCAAGCAAGTAACTCAAAGATGAGCTCTACTATCATTTTATTTGAGTGGATCTGTGGCAGCTCTCTGGGTTATTGACATTGTTACTCCCACAGTGCTCATCCGTCCCTCAGCACTGCTTGCCTCCAGCCCTTCACTCAGCTTCCTTTTCAAAGTAAAGGCACTTCTCAAGCACTTTGGTGAACCACAGCTGCTTAAAAGCCACAAGCACAAACTGGTCATTTGGCAAAGAATATTAATCTTACCCAACTGACGTAATCAGCTTTTCTCAATTAGCACTTATGGATGCTGCATATGCTCAAGGGCTTGTTTGCAGTGCACTTGGCTGCAATAGGCGTGACTCCCAGATGGAGAACTAGCTTTGTCTTATCCATGGTGCCACCCATGAAATGTTTCCACACACAAATGAAGGAACACAGCTAGGAAAATAAAGAAAGTGGACCTAGAGAAAACACCCTGATGGGGTTTCTTTTTAATTATATGTCTGCTTTTTTGGCATATTCCAGAATGCTAAAAATGAATACCACAGATGGAGGGTGGGTGTTAAAGGCCCACCGAACACTGAAATTTTACTAATCTGTTATAACAGGAAACATCTGTGCTAAATACAGTGTTTCACAGCTCTTCCCATTTCAGTTGTGGAACATCAGTATTTACAGGACACTACCAAGAAATCGTTTGAATTCATGGTCACAGTCACTTCAAACCTAATAGTGACTGATCTGTTGCTCTGAATAATTTCAACAACTTTGTAACAATTTTGGATTTTGGAATGCCAATGTATTTAATCAATTATCCTATGCTTTATCCAGACATCAAAGATTTGCAGTTCCAGAGCTAACAGAAACAACTATTTCAATTCCTTCTAGAAGATTACATTCATTTCTATTTTTGTGAGCAAAGTCAACAGTTCTTTTACCAATCTGTAACATTTTCAGGCAGTTTTTCAGACCAGGTTTTCAGAAAGTTTGGAGAAGATTTTAAATGCATGTTTATCCTAACTGATGCTTAAAGTATTTAAGGCTTCTTCATCCCTCAACTAAGCCAATTTTCTCTCTTACAATCTCCTCTAATCTTTTAGTAATGTAGGAACTGCCACAATACATCAGATCCAAGGGTGTATCCACCCCAGTATCTAAGTCCTGCTAGGACTGGCAAGAGCTGTGTCAGGTCCTGGAACAAACAAAACATTTAGGATTGATAATTAACCACCTCAAACAGTCTGCTGCCCCCTCATCTACTCTGTATATATTAATCCTATTATTCTCCTTTGGTTTTCTTGTCTGTTTGTTCATCCCTTTTCATGAAGATTCAATTTTAATGACAGCAGCTCCTCAGAGAACCGGGTTTTGCTCCTGCGAGCATGTTAAGTTCTAAGAGACATCATCAATCAGCCTTTGAATGTTTAGTGTCTTTCAAGTTTCTTTACTTTGGCATGGTTCTTTGCCTTTTGTATAAGTGCCTTCATGTGTATCCTCTTCAAATACATACAAGAAGCCCTGGTTGTCTTGTTCTTGCTGCCTTCTTTATCCATAAGAGCCATCAATCAATATCTGAAACAAGCCTGCTTTCTATTTGTTGTTACAAATTCTCCCTCCTAAATACAGTAGCTCGAAAGCAAAGGAGAGAGCACTTTTGGTTTTCCTCTGTATTCATCTGTTTCAGATATGCTTCTGTTAGATGTGAGGGAGGTGAACAAACAAGGCAGCTTCAAAAGACATTGCTCTTGTGTTGGTTTTGCTTAAAACCATGAAGTTCAGTCCTCAGGGGGAAGGAGGCTGGGCTGGATCTCAGTCTTCCAATGAGCTTTGTTGCACGTTTGGCTATTTCTTACACAGACCAATGAAGGGAAATGCTCTCAGCAGGCACACTGAGGGTTCCAAAAGCACATCTGCTCTTCACAGTCACATCTATTGACACCCCAGTGCTGATTTGGGGAAGATTTCCTATGTGTTACAGGAAACACTGTGTAAAAGCTGCTTTAACAACAAAAAAATTCAGTGCAAACTTTTACAGGTCATCCCTGAAATATGACACTGACAACAGCGAATATCCAAAATAAGACAGAATGCAGGTGGATAAAAGGTATGCAGCTGCACTATGCCTTCCAGTAGTGCATAATCATGCAGAAATTTAGTCCTGTCTGCTGAAGAACAGAAATAATTGTAATGGGAGGCAGGCAGCAGGCCAGCTTCTAACATGTCTTAAGGCATGGGGTAATATGCAAACCTCCAATATTCCACACATAATGGAAGAGCATGGGCAGTCCAGATGTACTGGGATTTGTTCTCCCCTTTTATTTGGTTCATCAATTCTGTGCTTTTCTGATTTGTCTAGCTTTGAGAGATATACTCCCCATGAACTGTCTGAGAAAGACAGACAGACCCAAAAGAAACACATTCTTCTAAGGCAATCAAACAAGTAATGCATTGGGATGAAAAGCACACAGCAAAAATCAAAGTAAACAAAAAAATGCCTTTTTTAAAAGTTTGAAGTAGAAGCACACGACCCACTTATAATACAATTATACACATGCTTGGCAGTTGTATTTGGGTTCTCTTCTTTGTTTACAGCCTTCTATAATAAGAATTACTCAGTGCGGCACATTTCAAAAATTATTGAAAGGCACAAATATACAAAATCTGCTAAACTTGTGGGAAAACTTGAAATTGCAAGAATGTAATTCTTATTCCCAAATATGCTTCCAAGGAAAGTCTGATAATATTCCAGGTAATGAGTCATGGAAGAAGACTACCTTATCGGGGGCTACAGAGTATGAAATGCGTCTTGAAGGAGAAATTCATATTTCACAACACTATGCTCATGCAAATAAGTGGTTTTCTATCATGTCAGGAAACAAAGTTTGCTGATCAATTATTTAGTTTTGAATTTAATACTGAAAGGTCTGATGGCTCAATAGCTATTGCTTTAAAGGAAGTTTCAGACTCATGTGCAGCTGCTGTATATCTGACATAAACCATGAATCTACATACAAAAGTCCATCTAAAAATGTCTCTTCAGAGTTATTTGATACTAAAAAATCCTAGAAAAGATAAAACAGGCAGAATAAATTTTGGATTTAAAAAGTGCATTAAAAATTCAACCACATAAAAATTTTCTTACTCTATAACCTCAGACATATTAGCATAACCATCACATGAATCTTTTTTTCAGATGCTAGGGTTATTATAGGAACACAGGGCGGATCCTCAGCTGGTGAAAATCATTAGAGCTGCACAGAAGCCAATTTATGCTAGCTGAAGTTCTGGCCCATAAAATCTCTTCTAAACCTGAAAGAACATCTTGTACTACAATATAACTGGTCTTCAGGTGATTGAAAAGCATCTTGATGAACAGTGTGGTTTCAGGGAAAAAAGCAGGACTGTATGCCTGACAAATTTCTGCTCTGTGTTCCTTTTTTTAACTTGATTAGAAAGATATATTCAAGCAAAAACTTGCATGGCACAATGCATCATTAGTCACACGCTGCTTCCCAATAGTGAAACCATCAATTTTATTTTAGATGTGAATATGTGCAAGAGGTCTAACTGTAACTGGAACATTAGCCAGGAAACAGATGGGGACTGTGATGAAGAGTCTACCTCCTGGGTATATGTTGTACAAGCAGCAGCTCAGCAGAAGAGAGAAGGTTATCAAGCCCCCTTACAGGATATGCAAACTAGATATAAACACGTCAACATAAGCTAGTTTTGGGGTTGGCCACTGTGTGTTAAGAAAAGATTTTATTTCATATAAAGTTGGCAAAGCAGTAGCCTCCATGCAGTACAAAACATGTGTTCTGTCTGTTTCACAGAGAGCAGTTTGGAATATGTAGTTCTAAATTTGGAATACAGATCACTACAGTAGGTATGAGTGATTTCAATGCAGAAAATGAATTACAAATGCTGGGTGTTATGGAAAAGAGAGATCATACCAACAGAATTTTTTTTAACGGATCCTTTAAATTTTAAGAGTAACACATTTTACCATGACCATATTTACACCTTAAATTTAAACAATTTAATTTCAGACATTTTTTAATAATTAAGATTTTGGTAAATACCAAATTATCCACTATCCTTATTCATGGCATGATTAACAAACATATCGTTCTACAGAATAAACTTTCCACTCACTCTTGAAAGTAACATTAGGACACAGTGTAGCTTGCATATTCCAAGCGTCATTTTCTTAGGTCATCCTCCCAGCCTTCTTTACAGTCCCTGAGATGTCTGTTCCCTGATTTTCTAGTACCTGTGTTGTATATTTTGTCACTGCCAGTGGTGCAGCACTGCAGCAGAGCAGCCTTTAGGCTCATAAGGCTCTGGCAGAACACCCAGAGTGTCTCAGGGGTATCCAGTTTCACTCAGGCACCATTCTTATGATCAAACAGTAGAATAATATGAAGATCCAGAGCACCCTCATTTTCCCAGAGGATTCTCTTTTTTCTGCAGTGATTTTTACCCGGAATATTGCAGTTCCCACTCACTACACTTCATGCAGATTCAAATGTGGCTGAAAAAAAAGCCATTTTAGTAATGCAACATGCTGCCAGTAACAATTACTGAGTAGCTATTGCACAGTTGCTTCTGGTAAATACCTGGCTCCACTTCTATTCTCATAATGTGCCAAAGACTCTTTCTTGTTATGCTTTTTGCATTAGGGTAACTAATTCCTAAAATAATTTCGGTTATATATTCATAGAATATTATATATACAATAACAATACAAATGGCAATTAACCCATCTAAGTGCATATCAAACAAAGTAGTTGTCAAGTGACCAGATAACCATGTTGAAAATGGCAAAGGTTATAATTTCAATATCTGGATTCACAGGAAAATTATTTACCAGGAGTTTCCTACCTCTAATGATCAATACATTTACAGAAGGCCCATTCTTTTCTTTATGAGCAGATAATAAAGGTAATTGGAATTACTCATGTAAATCAAATGGAGAAGAAAAGAAAACCCAAACCCACACTCTGAAAACACATTGTGTGACAATGCTGTAGAGGCCATTGGGAGCAGCTCCTTCCTCTGGAACACAATCACATCTGCTCTCTGCAGACTAATGTGCCATAGCAGGCAATTTAGTGCTACATAAACTCATCCTCAACATGCACTGTGAAACCTCTCATTCAAATGCTGTACAATTATTCCCACAACACTGCTTAGTGTTCTCACCATTATTGCTGACAATCTGTGAATACTGGAAAGACAAATATCAGCAATAACTGATGCAGAATTGTCAAATGAAGTAAAACCTGCCAAAGAAAGGCAGGTTCCTCCACCTTTTTTTTCCCAGTTTTCCTTTTACTACTTTAAGCAATACTTCATAAAATGTTCATAATGTCATCCTGGCTTCCTACGTGGGTTCCATAGTGAGAAGTAAATCCAAACATTGATCCCTACAGACTTAATTTTCTGGCAATTTCTTCACAAAGATCCAACAGGCAATTCTGTCCCTGACAGGTCTACCATCTTGTTCCAGAACAATTCCTGCCTGCAGAAAGTGAAGCTTGCATTCTTTCTCCTCCAAATACTCTCTACTTTCTTGATTATTGTGCCTAGTGTCACCATTCAACCTGTAATTTAGATCTGTCATCTTCCCATAATCTTCAGCCAACATTATTCTAAGTTCACTGCAAGGCTATGCTAAATCACACCAGTAATTTCCACCAGTCTTAACTTCACTAAAATAAAGCAATTCCTGTCCAGCATCAAAGCCTAAATTCTTGTCCAAGTTCTATCTCCTTTTTCTTTTTCTTGCTCACTAAAAATACTGCTGTGATCAGTAGTTCTCATTTATCAAGAGTAATTTTGATCCTATCACCTCCTTTTCTGTATTTCCTTTTTTTCAGTATATTTTCATACATTAATATTCATATTTTCATATTTTCTCTCTCACACACACACAAATCAATCAGTCTTGACAGTGCTTCAGATGTTAGTGTGCCAAAATCACTGCCAGCTGTGGTGACTGGTATGACCTTAGAGATTGCTTGAGGGTTTTCCAGCTGTCTGCTGTATCCTGGCCTCACAGCTGCTTGGAATGACCAAGGATAGAAAGTGATCTGCACTTTTCTCCTGCCTTCATGCAGCATCCAGCAGTGTGGACTCCTCTCCACAAAGCATGCTCTCATATGCCTGAGCAATGCCTCAAGCAAAGCAGCAGAATTTCCCTGCTGAGAATACAGAATAACTTTTTTTTTTTTCTTCCCCCTAACATGCCAACTCTGCTATAGCATATTGGTCATACGAGACTTAGTCTTTAAAAAAGAGAAAACTCTTTTATCTGGGACAGTTTAAAATAGTTCTTAATTATAAAAACAACAGAAAAATGATAAATTCCTCAGGCTGGGACAGTATGGCTATTATTTCATGTATTCTAGATTTAGCAATTAACATAAGAGGCTTCATAAAAAATCTGGGGTTCACTGAATACTCAAAATATACTTTTTCAAGTTTATAAGCTCTCTTTCAGTCATTTAATTTGATACAGAACTAGAGTTCTCAAAAAATTGTCTCCGTTTGCTATGATTAACAACAAATCCATAATAAACTAAGTTCAGCAAAGAATTTACACTATCACCTTGTGCATGTGGTCTTCTTAATGATTCAGAATGTGGGAGAAAACTTCCTGTGCTGAACTCTAAGGAAAATTCCACAATGGTGCAAAGCATGTAATTGAAGTGTGATACACCTGTCTGGCTGATTATACCTTAGCTCAGGTATGCAGGTAGCCATGGTGGTTTGCAGCATTAACCCACATAAACTGGCAACCCAGTGACTCGTGATAATGCTGGTGGATTGCAGCACATGCTGAGGCCTGTGCTGCCATGGCTACATCCTAGCTGGCTCTTTGTTCCTTTAAAATGACCCAGAGCATTTTCAACACCATTGACTGCTGTGGCAAAACTGTGATGCTGCAGACTGATGCTACCACGGTAGAGGCCAGCATGTGTCCTGCTCATGTGTGAGATCCAGCTGGGTGTGATCCCTGCTGCCTATCCAAAAGTATTTTTTGTCCTCTCACACTTTGCAATATGTACTCACTCATTGTTGCTTACGTACACATGGTGCTGTAATTAAAATTAAATCTGCTCTGATTTCCAGTATAAATCACACTATTTTTGTAGAAACCTTTCCTCTGAAATGACTCTTGCATTTAGTACCTACATTTTCTTATGATTCTTTTATTGGAAGTAGAGAGAGATGTTAGTTAATTGTACTGTATTAGTACATGTCTCATGTGATAAAAATTGTTCATTTAATTTGAAAGGAAAGACTTTTTGATTATGCAAAATCTGGTACTGAAATAAGAGAAGTGTTTAATATATATAAAATTTTGATGATTGCCTTGTTGGGATTTGTTTATGTTAATGAAATATTTAGAGTAACCTTCAGCTCTTGCCCTTATTTTGCAATGTGCTCAGACCAAGCTGCTGACCAGCTGAATTCAAGCTGGTTACCCTGGCCTTTAGCAGTATTTCAGAGAACAAATGCCCTGGAGTCTGTGTTCAGAGCTGAGCACTGTTGAGCAAGGTAAGAGGATCCAGCTCCAAATTATTTCTGCCACAAGTGGCATAAAATAAAAATGAAGAGGTTGGAAACAGGCAAATTCCAATTTCCTTTCCATAAAAGGAAAAACCGGAGCAGGGGACAGAAGAAATCAAGGTTAATGATTAATGGGCAAAGCATTTCTTGCTAAGCATTGCTAATTCTTTCCTTTTCCCATCTCTTGGCAGATTTTAGCACAACTCTCATTCAAACAAAGAAAAAATGAGAAGTTTGCAAGTTCTTTCATTTTTATTGCTTTCTTGTATCATCATCTCAGCAAGTACATATGAAGAAAAGAATAAAGGTAATATCTATCAAATATAAATACTGATCATTAACTTTTAAAAAATGTTTATGCTATAGAAATGTAGTAGAATTGACTGTCTGGTCATCAGTATGTTGGGTTTGGGTGCTATGTTCCCTAAAATATGGTATTTATACCTGTCTGCATTTATCAGAAAATTTAGTTGTTCATAATTACTACAAATATTTCCCAGGGAGAACCCATACATGTTGAGACTACAGAATTAAGGTAATCTGACCTTCAACAAAACTTCTGATGAAGCTAATTTTAAAATGTATTAATTTGAAAACGTCCACTGAATTGATGTTATAATGTTATAATCTTCTTGGGCTGGAATTACTCTGTGTGACAGATTTAGTCTCCTACTATGAATCAAAATTTCCAGCTACCTGAAAGTCTTTAAGCTTTCATTTTCTAAGTTGCCTAATGCAGACTGCCTTTCATCTCAAGTGGATGAATATCTTTGAATGAAAGAGATACATCTGCAGTAGGTTTTGCAGAGCAGTACTGTGAAGGGTCTTTATCATTGGTATGGTTTAACAACCATTTCCTATATATTTGTGACACTGCATGTTATGTCAGTATCTGTGTGACTGTTGAATAAGACAGGGCATCGAACAACTGCATTTCTTAAAACTTCTCAGATGTGATTGACAAAGACAATGCTGTGTTTAACCTCATTATTAATGTATACAAAGCAAGAATTAGTTTTCCTTCTTATCTAACTGCATTTCTAATACTCTAAGTCTGGAGGGGATAAATGTAGTTTTCTCCTTGGCTGGAAATAAAGCAAGATATGCACATTCACTGAACTATGGTCCCTTACATCAATGGTGTTTTGTATTTTTGCTGATTTATATTAACAGTTTTAGAAACCATTTGCTACAAAAATGCTTTATATGCAATAGGCATAAATGATTTCAATCTAAAGGAGGCAGGACCACCTTTCTTTGATTCTGCACATTAAATTTCTCCTTGGATTTAACTTTGAACAATATAAAATCCCTGAATTAAAACACAGAAACTTCAATTAATGCCATAACTTGGCCTGTTTACCAGATGGGCCTGCACATCCTTCACAGTCACTAAACCTTAGAATGCTATTTAGAAGCATTGACCAATTCTGTATTTTTGAGAGAACCTAAAAGAAGAGCACTAACTTCAGTTTGAGGCTTCTCCCATCATCTTTGCCCAGATCTACTCAGATCCACTGTGTGGTCAAAGTTTAGTTCCACATAGACACACTAGGCAGAGAGAAGAAGTCACTGTCCCCCCGTTCTTTTACAGTCACAGGTTCTGCCTCATGCAGCTCACGTTTTCCTATCCCCAAGACCTGTGGCACCATTTATAGCAAGGTCAGTCACTTCACTCTCTCCATCCCCCTTTCCCCTAATGACCCAGGACTCCTGTATTGTGGACTTCACTTGTTTGCTCATTGCTTCTGCAGTTTAAAACCTTACTTGTGGACCACAAACAACAGGTCACAAGTCATATTGGTACTAGTAGATATGCCCAGCTCATAGTATGTTGAAGCAAGAGACTGATTTCAGAGCCAGAGAAGGTTTATTTATAAAAATGCAAAACAATCTCCTGTATTTTCTTCCAGAGGCTCCCCACAACCTAACTAGATCTGCTACAGGGGGTAGTTAGAAGGCTAAAGATCCTGGTATTCCATTGCGTTGAACTAAGACCCTCATCTTTTTTCACTTTTAAATCAGCCCAATTCCAACTGTCTATTTACATTAACTTGTATTTCTGCATCTTTCATTCCCTTGGTATCCTCCAGTCCTCAGCCACACCAACCTTGGCCAGAAGATAATGTAATTCCCAGTTCTCAAAACCTTGCCTTATTTCTGTAACCATTTGATTTGTCAGCAAAGCTCTGCTTGTTCTCTGTGTGTTGGCTGCACCTGGTAACCTCAGGGAGTCCTTTTCTTCTTTTCACTTCTCAGTGAGGCAGATTCTTAGCTACAATGGCAGATGCAAATGACAGTAAGGCATTACCTCACACTAAGGAAGGGAGCAAAGCTTTTAGCTCTGCATAAGAGGCCTTTTCATGCTGTCAAGTGGAGACAGCTTTCTGTGAGAGTTCTATCTATTTTATCTGGATATCCTTCTACCTTGGAGCTCACTTGTTCTTGTTTTAGCAGGAACTGCAGCGTAGAAAAGCACAACTAGCAGGAGTGCAAAGCCTCCTCAGGGATGAGTGGCTGGTACATAATTCTAGCACAAGCAATTACCTATGAGAGCCACTCTCTAGAAGAACAATCACTGTGTAAAAGTCCTACTCATTTATTTGTATCCCAAAAATAAACAACTGCTTCAATTTTTTTTCTGTATCATTGTATCTACCTATACTGTAAAAGAAATCGCATTACAAAATCAGTACTTATAGGAATTAGACTGCAGCAGGTGAATCAGTTTAGATGACTGTATGTAAATATTTTTTATCAAGTTATATACAAAAATATATATAGTAGGTTCTTATTTTATACTTAATTATGTAGAATAAGATGGAGTGTATTACCAAGCAAAGACAACATCAAATTTAAAACACACACAGGGTTATTCTTAAAAAAAACACAGAGGGTTTCTGAAATGCCATGGTTTTCTTGTACATTTATAAAGCAGGAAAGAAGTTTGGCATTTTTGGCAAAGGTTCATTATCTAAAAACAGAATCCTAGAATGAGAAATAAGCACCTAAAAATAACATCCATAAAACTGAGCCAAGATGATTCTTTCTACAAGTATGTGAAAAATACATAAGCTCTTATTTATTTTGATTCTTCATAACAATACACAAGCTCTTACTTATTTTGATTCTTCTCCTGTAAACATAAAAGTAGATGGGAATATTTTCCATTATTCCACAACCTTGTGCAGAGCAGAGTTATACAGTAGTCGACATGAAAATGCATACTCTTGAGCTAGCAATTCTTATTTGACAGTCTCACAGCTGGCAGTTGAGCTGCACTTCTTTTGCCCAAAAGAGAAGGTAACATCTTAGCTGTCATCCAATTGCACTATGTTTTAAGTACTGCAGTGCTACCATCACCTTAGTATTATACACAGGCCATAGGAATGGATTATACAAAAATTTGAATAGCTGTTATGTTTTCTTTATTCCCCAAGTGGATTCCAGATGCAAGAGATGTTTGGTATAGCAAATATATATCAAAGTTTATATAAAATTCCTCAACAAAATTTAGTGTGTGGGGTATACCCTATCAGATAAAAAAACTACCAAAATAATAATTTCTATCTGAATTAGACACACAAAAATCATAGAAGATTCAAAATCCATTTAAACTGTAGAGATAGAAAACTACGGTTAGCCCACAGAAACAACTCTAAAACCCATTAATATTTCTTATTTACTTCAATGGACTTATTGATCACCTCCAAAGTTTAAATTCACATCACTTCTAGTTAGATCACTTAAACAGGGATTAAGGAGCTAAATTTTGTGACATATAACAATAATGGTCCAAGAAGTACTGGAATTTGAATTAGTTACACTAATGATTTATGTTATGATATTATCGGGAAAAGTTCCGCAAAACTATTTGCTGCCATTTTCTGACTGGCTGTGTTTAAGATTTGCATTGCTCCCAAGAGTCTTAGAATTCTACCAAAATTTCCATGATCTAAACCAGTAATTTTTTCTTTAGTCATCCAGAAAAATCTATGAATATAATTTCAGACATAAATTTTCACTACAGGATGCAAAGTATAATCATAGTTTAACTAACAGAAGGCCCTTTTCCTTTTCCCATGAAAAGAGACAATAACAGGAACCCAACTGACAAAGGAACTATCCATGCATGAAACAACTTTAAATATTTCTACTAAAGCAAGTGACTGAACATCTTAATGAGGAGCTTAAATTCACCAGTGGATTGCAACTCATATGGCTTGAGCTATAATATTCTTCTGACTATTGCTGTCTGAATAGTGCTTGCATGTGACACTAAAAAAAACCTGAACATAAAGAACAGTTTTGGTAATGTGGCACTGCAATCTAACTGCTTAACAGATTGCCTTCCTTTTTCTCAAACTAGAGAAGGCTAGAATTAAGTCTTAAATACAAATACATGGTTTCAATGGAAAACAAGTATCAATAAAAACCTACTGCATCAAGCTCTGGCATCCTCAGCACAGGGAAGATGTGGACCTGTTAAGAGTGGGTCCAGAGGCCACAAATATGATCAGAGGGCTGGAGCATCTCTCCTATGAAGACAGGCTGAGAGAGTTGGGATTGTTTAGCCTGGAGAGAGCTCCAGGGAGACTTCATTGCAGCTTTTCAGTACCTTATGAGGGCTTATAAAATGGAAGGAGAGGATTTATATGGGCAGATAGTGACAGAACAGTGTTTTTAAACTAAAAGAGGGTACTTTTACATTAGATAATAAGAATAAATTCCTTACTCAGAGGGTGGTGAGGCACTGGAAGAGTTGAGGATGCCTGATCGCTGGAAGAGTTCAAGACGAGGCTGGATGGGGCTCTGAGCAGCCTGACCTATGAGGGCCATCCTGACCATGGCAGGAGGGTTGGAACTAGACAATCTTTAAGCTCCCTTCCAACCCTAACCATTCTATGACTCGTTATTAAAGAGAACATTTTTCTTTTCTTCTTATTTTGTGGCTCATTCTAGGTTTATATTACACATTTCCTTTTAGAAAACCCAGTTATGCCAAGTCCATGTGAATCTTCAGGGTTATTAATAGGGTTGCATCAACAGCAGTGCAATAGTGATGATGTAAGTCCTACTACCATATGGTCCCCTTGGGTGGCTTTAGCACAGTGACCTTTTTTCCTATGTTAGATGGAGCTAAGAGTCTGTTTGCTGAAGCTGAGTCGGACTCCTTATACAGTGGAATAGCTTGGCAGCAGGTGGATGGGCCAGCAGCCACTTCCAAGCAACATGATTAAGATTTCCTGGCAACATGAGCAATAACTGGCAAAAGAGACAGAAGGGACCATCTATCTGCACATGCCAAGACTGGGTGATAAAGTTCACTGCTTTGGCCATAGGCCAAATGTGAATTATGACTCTCAAAAATAAAAAATGTTTAATGTCTATGCTCCAAGTAAAAATGACCTCTTTCACACTTTGTAGACTTTCTTCTAGAAAAATATACTGGTTTTAAAGTTATAGTATTATGAGAACTTTCATGTTTCTTTCTTTCGATATTTAAAAAATTGTTACAGTTGCTAATATTCTCAGAAAGTATTAACTGCATAGGATTGTACACCCTTCCACATACCCATTATTATCAGCCAACAAAGGCTTTTGATGGTGCTGAAATGCTTCTAAAATAAGATCGTTGCAAAAACAGGAGTTGTTGGCTAAAATTGCAGAAATTCTCTAGTTTGCTTGCCCAGCCCAGTAAAATCTTTTGAATCTTTTATCAATAATACTGTTTATATTTGGGCTTCCATTTGGCCTCCAGAATTCCTGGTGTTGCTCCAAGTGCAACAAATGACAAAACAAGAGATGTAGAAATACTGAATATGAGGAAACAAGGTGTTTATACACATAATGCTCTCTGGAATTAAACCAGCATGTCCAATCTGAAAACCCAAATTTTATGTGACAAACCTTTGAACTTCCGCTTTTTTGAAATATTTGATCTGAAAAGTATTTTTTGAATTTGTATACTGCTTACAGAGGGAGGCATTGAACCACGGAGGAGATGATAACAGAGCAGGTTCAAGGACAAAAATAAAAACATACACATATGTTTGATTTTGCTTTGTGTCTGGAGTTGACAAACTGCTCTAAAATTCTGCTACACTGGCATGTTCTCCCGTATCTTAATACTAACATTGTAAACCTTTAGATAGAAACAGCGCTGAGAGGAAATTTTTCATTGTACAAGCTTGTCTATATTAGATCACTTGTGCTCTACTTTATGCATCTCAGGCTCAAAGTAACCTATAGTGTCAAAGTGAAGAATTTACTTACTCTTTCGAACACCACTCTTCTCCCTTTCAGCAGTGATGGGTCATAAGGGATGTTGGAGGACATAAGTTTAGGCTTAACTCCATGTTTTGCCAATTTGCATTTCCAAAAGTCACTCAGATTAGAGATTCTGTCAAATTGGGGTGGCAGTGGTATGTATGTGTGTCTCTTAGTTGTACTAATACATATATAAATATATATATTTGTATAAATGTATAAATATATAAATATACATACACTATCAGAATATGTTCAAATTTATTTACCAAGCAAATCGCTGTATAATCAATACACTGTCCAGGTAATTATCATGTCCTGAGACTAAAGCTTGTCCAGAACTTATCTTTGACTGGAATTCTATGAATTGTTGTAAAAATACAAATAATTAAATTATGTGGACTTTTCAAATACCTAAAAAAGATGTTAGAAAATTATATTCATACTGAAGAGGCTAGTATTTTGGTTTGTTGTATTTCCTTTTTTTTTTTTTTTTTTTTTTTTGTGTTGTGGTGTAATAGTACTGCTAGTTTTCATATTTATGTCACTTGTACTTTTGACTTAGGATGACAGTGCAAATGCCTTCAAGGTTTGCTTTTTAGGGTTTGACACTAGGAAGGGAAGGGACATGGAAGAAGCCCTGATTTTCTTTTTGAGAAGGAAATGTTTGGGCAATTTTTATTCACTACAAAAAAATATTTTGAATGGTATTATCCAGGCAATGCTTTCAGAGAGCTTACAATCTTCAAAAAAATTGTTTTAGAAGTTTAATTATTTGTAAGAATGCTGGATACTGTTTAAAACTCTTATCATTATTTTCAGAAATACATGAAAGCTACTGCATTTCTAAAACTGATTACTATTTACTGAAGCAGAATATTACTCTCAGTGACTGAACCATAAGGAAGAAATAGCAATATGAATTATCAGTGCTTTTAGGACACATGGAAATTAATTAACCTCCTGTTTATTGTGCCAAATACATGTCTGTAAACTATTCATCTTTCTTACTGAATTACATCACGTAAAAATGCCCCAAAACCTGCTAGAGGTATTGAATCAAGTCCTTAGTATCTACTTGAACTCCTTTCTAATGTCTCATCCTAGACTCCAGTCCCTATTAATGCTTCAATATCCCTCTTCTGTGAGTCACTAGAGCCAGCACCTTAATGACCTTCCAAATATCTGAACCATTTCATAACTGATCCTGACTAAAATAGCTTGTCTATGACAACATATAACTTGCCACCTACACCACAGTGCTTAGCTAAACTACAAGGAAACCTGACAGCCCTAATTGTGTTTAATGTGTTTATGCAAATGAGAGTAAGCTGGATGAAGCATGACCCAGAGCAGAGGTTCATCCTCAAGAACAAGACTTTCACAGACTATATCTGTGCAGGATTCCACAAATCTCCTTTTCAAGTTAAGGACCAACTGCAATCAGGAGACAAATGGAGTCTTCTCTGAACACTTGAAAGTAACTCCAAGGCAGTTTCCATATATTTTCAAGAAACAGAGCAAATGGAGGGAACTGTGACTAAATTACAGTTAAATCTCTGACCTGCTCTTCTGTCAGTATACAGAAATGAGCAGAGTGGACTGTAGAATTAGAGTCTGGACCTAAAAGAAAGAAAGAAAGAAGGAAATGGAGAGTATTCAAATATAAAAAAACACAGCTACCAGCATAAAGCGTTAGTGAGTGGATCTCTGCAGCACTAGAAACTACACAGAAAGCCAGCTGGCACATCATCTGAAAATCTACTGTGGTCTCTTTCCATCATGCTTACCTTCTGCTTTCCTGGGAATAGAAAGTAGAGCTTGTTCTTTTAATTGGGAACAGGTTTTTAGTAAGGAACATCATAAATCCTTGTTTTCTTAGTAGATGACATCAAATGATCATGAAAGCTGAGGTACTAAGATGGTGTTTTTATCAGAAATCCCAATAAAGCTCTGAAAAGGTTTCCACCCAAAACATTTCAGCGAGCAGTACTGAAGTTACTCTTCTGGTTTTCATTGACCACTACAGTGCAACTGGGTGACCTCTACTCCAACTGGGCAGTGAGTGCCTCGTTATCCCCAGGCTTTGTGGCCGACTGCAGTGCCCTGCAATGGAACAGAGAGGAGCTGGGCCTTTACTGCTTTCACCACAAAGACAATTCCCTCTGTTCCAGCTGGCCTGTACTTACTGCTCTCTGGGGCACGCCAAGGTAGGCAGAGAAAAAAAGAGACACTGAAAGCATTCCTCTAGCCAATAAGGCAACAGCGTTTCAAACACAGTGAAATACACAGAGAACGTGTGCTAAGCAGGAGATTTTGCTTAGTACACTTCAGCCTCCATTCTACACCACGACAGTAGTGTGTCCCACAGAGCATTGTGAGGTTTCTACAGGTTTCTCATGGCACAGATACCTTCAGGATTCACTCTTATCAACAACTTTATGTGCCTCCCCTTTCTGTCAGAGCTCTACCTCCATCCCAAGAGCAATCTCCACACTGTTTCCTGGAGAGAGTTCAGCATGATCCTGATGGATGCCATTAAATAGCTTTAGTCTCTTCTCACATGCGTTGTGACCACAATGTGATATTTAATACGCTAATTTAAAGGAAATGCAACTTTTGTAGGAAAATTCAGCCAACAAATGTTGGCAACAAAATCCCTCAGCATCTTCTGGCTTGGTAGTGTCAGTGTCACCCTAAAGAATGCAATGGAGATTTGGAACTGGAGCAGACTTACAGTCTTTGATCCAGCTCCCAGAGGAGATACTTGTGCTACTTGCTATTTTAATCTCCCCAAATCATAGCTCACTGGAAGTGGCAATGGGAAGGGCTGCTGAATACATTGTGTTCTATCTGTAATTATAGGTAGTAGAAATTAGCACAACTGCTGCTGAGAATCTTAGAGAATAGAAACAAAACCAGGAGCATGATGCACCATTCCATCCAAGAAGAATTTTTGCGCATCCCTTCTCCCAAACCCATCTCTGGAATTTTAGTAAATTTGTAGGATTTATACCTTGGATTAGGATATCTCTTATATCCCCTTTCTATCTATTCTATCTTTCTATCTATTTCTATCTTTCATGCCCCTTTCTATCTTTCTATTCTAGGTTATGAAGATTGTGTGTATTCATTAAAAATGTTCAAGTTTACAGAACATTAAGTGCTAGTCAATTCCACTGATGATAACTGCTTGGCCTTAACATGTCTTTTGCTATTCATTTCAATTAAATGCTACTCCCCTGAATACCATCACAGAGCTGATATTTATGGGCCTACCAAAAATATTTAAATTATTAGTTATTTTCAATCTATGAAGTATCAATGCTAGTTCTTAAACTAGCTTTAGAAAAAATCACTTTGGATTCTTTGCATATGATAATCCTGATGTACAGAAGGGAAACAAACTTAGACATCTGCTCAGGGCTTGGGTACTCTGAGCTGAGAAGGATTTCTCACAACACAGGCATCAGAGTAGCACTTAGTACCCTGCAAACCCAGCACTCCATTGCTTCTGATCTCCCTTTCAGACATTTTGGACCAAGTCCAGAGCAATCCAAAGAGATGAATCTTGTTATAGATATAACAAGTGATTGAAGGATCTTCTACAGTTCCTCTGTAACCTACTTTAAGTCACAATTCGGCTACTGGCTACCTGTGTTTCTGTTTTTCAAAGTTAACACAGCCACACAACTTAACTGTTGTACTACAGAACACTGGATCCCTAGAATTTCCAGATGGAGAACCGCTTGTTTTAGATATCCTTTCATTTCATTAAAATGTAGTAACTTTCCCCACAGACTTTATGTGAGATGACACTGCTTTGGGTATTTCCACACTGACTGTATATTTCCACACTGACTGTATATTGAACATTCTGAAATGGTGTGGGTAGTTGGAAAATGCAGTAAACCAATATTTTCCCTCTTTCTGTGCAGCAAGTTAGTCCCTCAATACACATCTGTGTTCCTGAGTAAGCTTAATTGACTGTAATAAGGCAATCAAATGTGATTATTCTTTGCTCTTTGATTTTTAAGATACTCTTTAACAGTAACCAAAATGAGACTAAAGATTCTACACCTTTGCAGCTCTGGGAGAAAGCAAGGCCTCAAATACTTGACTTTTTGTGTTTTGTACTTCACCAGTGTCCAGTGATGGCAGACATCTTAATGTAAAGGGAAGGGCTGTAGTTCAGTCACCACTTGGTGACATTAACAGCTTCAGCAGCCCTTCCCTCTGGCCACTGCTGCTGGTACTTCAGAGGGCTCTCCACAGTGCCAGCACAGTTCCCTAGAGTCACACAGTGATTCTACAGTTCCTCTTGTAGCAAATCAGCTGGGAAACTGACCCAGTTGAAAAACAATCCTATTTTTTTCTTGGTCATCCTACTTTTTAGCTGGATAAGCTCCCTGACCTTGTTCATTCTGCAACTAAGAGACCAGTTGTGCTGGGGCAATGATGGGACTACAGATGGTCAGAAGTGAGTGGGTGGCAGCAAGGGAAGAATTGGGCAGCACTGAAGCCAAATGTCTAGTTAGGAACTAAACACTGAGTCACAAATTTTTTAACTTTAAATTTTTATCCTCCATTTAAAAAATAAGTAAATCTGCTACCTTACCAGTGTTTCCATTATCCAATTAAGCCTCTATTAGTATTTTCCTCTCCCTGAATTTGATTTTCAAAAATCACTTTAGCAAACAGAAGTCAGAAAACAACCTAATTTATCATTGTAGCTCATAAAGAAATCCATTTTTCTGGCCAGCATTATTAAAATTTATATTAGAAAGGTCTAGGGCAATATCCTTGAAAATACAATTGTTTTCTGCACCATCATCAACCTATTATCCAGATGAAATAAAAATTTCATACTTTGAAGCTTTTTGTGTACTTGCTCAAATTACTGCTTTCATTTTCCTCAGACCCTCCATACATATTTCAGAAGAGAAAGTACCACAATTAAAGACAAGGTTTAATTCTGAATAATCCAATTCCTAATCTAATGCTTTCCTATTACTATTTCTAGTTTTAATAAGGCTATTTAGACTACAAGAGAAATCCCTTTAATAACGGAATCCTGGTGCAGTATTTTTGGGAAGTCTCTTTGCCTTTTTTTCCTTCTTGATTCCCCAACACCACCCACTTCTTTTTTATTCACACACAAGCACTCACTTGGCAATTGTGTGCGATCACTAAACACAGAAACATGTAGGCATGAGTATCCCTAACCAGACTTACACAGAAACAAAATCTCTGTCCTTCAAGGACAGGGCAATTTCTGTCAGGCATTTTAAAGCCAAGGCAGGTCATTGAAGTTATTATTAGCACTAATTAGCACTCCCACAAGCTGTTGAATTCTTCACCTGCAGCCAAAGGGCACTCAATATGGTGCAGAATTTGCTCACATCTTTGAAAGAATCAGAGAACTTGCTCCTCTTTAGAAACATGGGACTGCTCTATCGCATGTGAATAGGCCTTTGATAAAATTGTATCTGATCCACGTACCAAATGATCTACAGAAGGAGAGATATGATGAAACTGTTCCAAAACAAAGGAATTCTACAAATATCTAAACAGACTCTTAGTCAGAAAAGGGAGACATCTGGTCTTACTTGATGTAGTGGTGCTATATTTTACCCTTCTACCAGGTCACAGATAATTCGTACCCCACCCAGTTACAGTGGTGTTCTTTCAAGGTAGTGTTTTATGTAGGACTTTGAAGACAAGTCTGTATGAAACTGAATTTTTGCCCTTGTGAGCAACCTCCCTTGAGAATTAGAGAGATCTGAACTGAATCACTGAGCTCCAAATAAAACACTGATCCTAACTGTGACAGTGTTTAAGTGATGAAAGCCCAGTGAGACATCACTTTTCTACGTTAGGCACATTTCTAACAAAGTGTCATAACAGGGAAGCCTGGCAATAGCTTTCATTAGTCAAGAGCACTGCTTCAGAGCAGTTGCAGGATTTATTTGAAAGAGGGGAGAAAGAAATGTGTTAAAATCAGCTATTTTGGGTCTATGACATAACTGCCAGTATGACCTTTTAGAGATAAATTTTCTACAAAGAGTAAGCAAAATTGTAGCAGGAGTCAAAAGAATAACATATCATCCAAAATAAAACTAGCAAATATTTCTTATAGAACTTCCTGTGTGGGAACCAGGCACCTAAAGAATTCACCTTCAAAAACAAGTCACTGTCCTCTATGGCAAGAAGTTGGAAACAATTGGAAGCCTTAAAAGACAATAGGCAAGATGTGTCTCCAACTACAATTCCTTTCTAAGTGAATAGCAGAGAGTGAGAAAGACAGAACAAACACTGCTTTAAAAAAATCCAAGGCCCAGCTCAGTGCAGATAGGAAAGTTGCAGCTCTTACAGTAGCTGGACATGCAACCCACGAGCTGAAAACTGACATCACCCAAACTGGGGGCTGCCTGGGTCACTCTGAGCTGTGTTCAAGTTTGTGTCTGTCACAGAGGCTGCAGCTTGTCCATCAGCTTTACTTGGCAATGCACTCTCCCACATTTTCATACAGCCAAATGTCAGCTCACAGAGCTGGGAAAAAGGACCTAGGATGCGTATCAGTCCCTCCGACGGGACATGACACGTCAGCTTTGGCTGCAATGGTCAGCCAGCCCCTTTGGTTTTTATACCATCCTTAAAGCAGCACTCAATGTTTTAACGAATAACTCCACAATTCTGAAGCACCAGTAACATCAATGGTCACAATTTTAGCATGATCAGTATTGTTACCTCTGCTTTCAATTAGACACCAAAACCCCTGAGCCTCTAGCTACTATGAGAGTATTCTGTGTGACAATTGGAATCGTTTTTAGCCTACTCATCCCATTCTTGAATAATTTTCTTGCTCACACTGAAGACAGCAATGCATTTCCTCTAAAACTAATATACAAATAGCATCAAAATTCTGGCCTACACTCACTCAGTGATAATACCATTATGAAGATGAATCAGGGTCACCACTTTTTTATTTGTGTTATCCACTTCTTGAAAAGGAAGTGACACAAACTGAGACATGACACTGAAAACAGCATCTCGGTCTTTTTTCATATTTTCAACAAGGCACATTTGTAGCATTTTCATTAGTTAGACACTCGATTTCCTGACTCCAGGGCACAGCTAACAAGGTGTATTTCTGGGAATGCATAAATGACATGATCTATTTCTTTCAGTAACAAGCCAGCAGCTGAAGGGTGAAATAATTGCCTGGAAGTGCATTGAGTAGTTTCATTCTGCTGAACTAATTAGGATAATGGGAATTCTGGAACTAAATCTCTGGACATCAGAGTAAAATCAAGCCTTTTAAACACTATGACAAAAATTAATGTCAAGTGTATCAGGATCACTTTCCTTCACAGAGACAAACCTCTCTACAAAAACAAGCACTACCAACTCATACTTAACTCTCAGAAAAGAAAAGAGATCAATTTTCTAACTCACTGTGATGGTTCTAACCCAGTTGGCTCATTGACAAATCATTTATAAGGTTACAAAGTCAAGTACAGTACAGGTTGCTGAGCACTGGTAGTATACCAGGGTCCTGGGATGCCTTGGACATCCATGGAGAGATTGTTTACCAAATAAACAGGATACATTCAAAGAATGAGGGCAGTGTTTATTTTAGGAGATACTATATATGACTTCCAGCCTGTTGCAACAAAAGTTGTGCAAAATTAGAGAACTGAAAACAAAAATTTCTGTTTATTGTTGTGACATGAGGGATTGTGATTCTGGAATCTCAGGACTAGAAGGCGTGTGTACCACCCTGCTCACAAAGAACTTAAAAATTAAAATTATCAAATGTACAATGCATATATATAAGCAACCAAACAGCTAAGTTGGGTATGAGCTCACAATTTCACTTAATAAGGATTATTCACTTTAAATCACTTTCACTAAATTAAGAGCCATGTGTTGCTGTTGTATCTTTGAACTTTTCCCATACCTTTTAGCATATATCAGTTCAAATTAAGACAAATATACTTTAGTACAACAGCTGTTATCTCAGAGGAGGAATCTGACCCTGTAAGAATCTGCTGTGGCACACTTTGGTGTTTGCCTGACATTTCCAGGCAGCCAGCACACCTTCTGGTGAACTGGGAGGGTCAGCATAGTAAAAGCAATAGCAAAAACCAGGGGATTTTAAAGTACATAGAAAACAAACAATTAAAGAACTTCAGACTTTGCTTTTCATAGTTAATCTCTAATGTCAACATATATAACCAGCTTGTCTTCTTTATCACCTATGCAAAATTGAGGAAAACAATGCTGAGGTAGCCATATTTAAAATAATGCTTTAAAATCCCTCTCCTATACCAGAAGAATATAATCTTAACTGCTCTTAGTGACATTTTCTGTTAGAAAAACCAGGTTTCTGTTTTCATCAGTGTTGACACATATTGTAATCTACTGTGTATCAGTTACATACGAGCCACCACACAAAGAAATGACACTGATCATTATCCACTCATCGTGGAACAAGATGGTAAGCAGGATTCTAAAGGGGAAGAATTGTTTGCAGTTTTCACTCTTACTAAAACCAAATGTTCCAATTCCTTACTTTTCAAACCAAAAATAATGTTTCTCTCTGATCATTTTCAGTTTCCCTGTTAGGAGTTATAAAAAACCAAATTGCTTGACAAATTACAACCATCTTTTCTTAAGCCAGAAGAAAAGCATTCAAGAACAGCAGATAAAATTTTACATAAAAGTCAACATTTCTGATTCTTATGTGACCACTCTGGTTTTCTGGATCTGCTCAACCCAGTGAATTTTGGCAGTTTGCTCCATTCTATAAAAACCACATGTAATTCAAACTTCAGCAACTTCACCATTTCTATGAAGTTTGTTCCTGGAAAGGAAATAATCCCATCAGAAGGAGACAAAAAGAGATTTGTTCAAGAGATTTAAATTTATATGTTTTTTTAAATTAGGTGTTTTTTAAAATACAGACATTCCCCAAAATCTTCAATTGTCACCAGTAAGTCAGAAAGCAGAATGACAATTCTTGAACATATTACTACATGAAGATTTGGCCCCTGAAATCAAGGCTCTTACCATCCCAACCAAGTTCTAAAATAATGCAATTCCCTGAGAAGTTTCTTGCTTTGTGAAGTAGTCAGATAAAATATTCATGTTGTCAAATAGGACTGCAAATAAATAATAAGTAAGGGCAGGCTGTCAGTGCTGCTTGCAATACGGTAGCAAAATATGAATGAAACCCAACAAGGGAATTTTAAAGCAATTAAAGAGATTTATTTCCTTCATGTTTTTTACTTCTTCACTGGGTTTAAAACTAATTTTTGTTATATATTTCACTTGAGACTGAAATGATAATGATAATTATCATTTATGAAATGATAATTATCAAATATGATAAGAAAGAAAAAGGCCCCAATATTCAATTAATAACACCATGTTTTCTTTCTGTTTTGGTATGCACTCCAATGCAGTATTGTGACCAAATATGAAAACAGAACAAATAATTTCATATTTAATCCACAGCCTCCCTCCGCTTCCAAGAGAGTATAAGTTTAAATACTAGAACAATATAGTGTGTAAGAAAGACAGCACAAGTGTGTTTTATTTATTCTATTATTTCTTCTTTAAAATATTTTGTATTTTCTCTAACTACTATTTCTTCTTCACTGGAAGCTATTAATCTTGCTCTAGATTATAATTACATGATCCATCTCATTTAGATCATGTCACTGCAAGATGACGTCCAGTGCAATAAGAGCAGGTCTGAGCAGTGAGACATTTGTGTTAAACACCAGAGTCCACAGAGGCCTCTGTGGCAGGGGAGTGCTGGGAATCACTCTGGACTGGTTCTGCTCTTGTTCTGGGGATGAGGATCCATGGGAAACTAGAGCACATCAGCTACACTCTAAAAGTACAGGCTTTGGTGTGGATTAGGCTGTAAGGAGCCTGCTCTGTGTGCCCAGATCATTCCCCAGTACAAACCAAAGCATGAGGAGATTGGGGGGTTCTTTTAAAGTGCCCTCCTGGGGAGTTCACTCATCCTGGTGCTGAACAAAAACCTTTCGTAGTTGCATCTTACTTGTACTTCCATTCAAGCAAAATGTCTCAGTTTTCCCATCATGACACAGGCAAACTGTTTGCCCAGGCACTTTCTCTTATCTTCTAATTGGCTTGAGAACATAAGAATAAGGCTTATCTTTTCAATTATGAGGAATTAGTAAATCATGGGTCTTGGAATGGAAATGGAAATAATGCAATTAAATTCAGATAATAATTTTATTTCCAGATATATTTTCATTCAAAGGCAACTTTAAAAGATCTCATCACTAAGATGAATGGCTAACAGCCAGGCTGAGCAGGACTTCCATTTTTAAAAGCATGATATGTCAAATCTATATAATTTTGTTCTTTTTTAAAATATTTTTTACAATGTCTAAACAAATTTTACACTGTGGCTGAAACATAGAAAAAGCAGCAAGTAATTGGATACAATACAATTACATAGCACTGTGAGATTTTGTGAGAAACTATCATTAGCAGAAAAACCTTTTTTTTTTTTTTCTAATAATAATTTGTACAGCTTGCTTCCTTTTTTCTTTCCCTTGGTGGTATGTCTGGAAAAAATTTTTCAAGAATCCACTCCATCTCCTTGAATATAAATTCTTGTTTGAGTAAATGAAGCATTAGCTCAGAAGAAGAGCTCTCCCAAAACTGAATGGTTTCACACTGACTCCATCTCTCTGCTACTCCTTGTTCCCACACCAGGCACAGCTCCCATTGCAGCTTGCATTGCAAAACCTTCCTGCTCTGAACCACAAAGCAGCCAACAGATTCCTGGGAGCCACCCCCACTGATGGATGCACTTTTTGTTCAAGGGAGGCTACTTATGACACTTGTGATTAAAAAACAAAAAACATCACCTCAAAAAAACAACAACAACAAAAAGGAGATGGGAGGAGATAAAAGCTCATTAATAATGAGATCCCTTGATTGCTACTGCAGACAGCTCTGTGCCTGCTTCCTGCCACACAGGCTCTCTCCTTTCACTGCCTTTCATTGTGGGGCTGGAGAATACCTGGTGCCAGAGAAAGAATGAGACAAAGTCTCCACAGTGGAGATTTAGGCTCCTTTAAAATAACTCTGAAACATGGCCATATCCCTAAAAATCTATCTTCGATTTATTTTATAACGAGCTCAATTCCTCACAAATCTATTTATAAATTCCTTCATCTTATGCACAGTGAGTATCTTGCTAACAACATTTTTATTTTTAGAAGATTCCTTTGCCTGACAATTTTGCAGACTCTACTCAACTGGTATCCTGATAAATTCAAATTAAAAACTTGATAATTAAATACAGATAAGTATTTCATCCTGTCATAATGGCTGTCTGAAACATCAGAAGATGTTATAAAGAAAATGGTTTACATCCATAGCAAAAAGAGAACAAAAAAAAAAAAGAAAAAGATACCACGCCTTTCTGAGTTCAAGAAGCATTTGGACAATGCTCTCAGGGACATGGTGGGATTTCCATGCAGGGCCAACCCAGCATATTCTGTGATTGCATGGAGCATGTCTGCTTTTATTAATCAGTTGCAAGACAGCTTTTAGAGGAAGGCCCAGCCTCCTAGGCAAATTTTAGGCATCTTCCATAAGGCTTAGTGTTTGAAGAGATGTTTATTCTCTCATTTTGCAGTAACACTGACTCAGATTCCAGCTCCCTTTGTCTTCTTGACCAAGGTGTTTTTTTCCCCTCCACCACAGAGACTATGTGCCTTAGCTAACAGTTCCTGTGCTGTGCGTCAAATTGCTGTGTGTACTAATACATTTTATCCACAATTTTTAGAATTTGTGATTAGGTTAAAAGACAAACAAAAAAATACTAATAGAGAATACTCCAAACTCCTTATTTGCTGAGCAATAGTTTTATCAGAGATCACATAAGTCACTTTAAGCTTGTTTCTGTTTCCAGACTTCATATTTCTTTCTCCATAAGATACTCTGCCTTCCTTTTCAGTACAGTCTCCACAGTCCTACTGAAAGTTAACTTTATATTCAAGCTGGCAAAAGGTCAGCTATTCTGTCCTCTCTGAATACTGCTTTTATCTGACAGGTCTATGAGTCAGCAACATCTTTGTTAAATACTCACTTTTATTATCACATGCATAACTACTGCAGCCTCTTGTTCAAACAAATGATGTGCAGAGAACATGCCCTGGGCATGTCTAGTCCCAAACTAATACAGCAGGAGCAGGATTTAAAGTCATAAAGGCTCTTACACATATCTGAAAGCTACACTGACTTTTAATTTCTGCCTCCAGACAGAGTTATCTTTCCCAGCTGCACAGAGCACACCAGCAGTTAAGTCACAAGCCTTGTAGGTGTGGGAAGAAAGGAGGCGGCCCAGGCCTGCTGCTGGAATGGAATCAGTGTTTGCACACCTACCCCACATCCATTGGAAATGCAAAGTGTGCCCGATTGTCCGGGCATGTTCCCTGCACGCTGGCCAAAGTCTCTATTTGCTGACACATCCCCCTCCCGCAGGCCAAGGACAAGATGAAGAAGGCTGACTCAACTCTAATCTGTTGCTGAGGAGGTTTAGAGCACTTCAGTGCCAGGGAAAGGCTCTCTAGGCTGGAATGCTACAGTAAGCTTTGCATGTTCTACTGCCAAACTGCGTTCAACAGAACACAGCAGCTCTCTGACTGAAGGAAAAATGGAGTTAGCAGAAGCTGGTGGCTGCTGCTGTCCCACACCTTACCCAAGGCCATCTCTGCCCTTTGGGATGATTTTGCACTGCAGACACATCATGGAACATACTCTGTGTCAAAAGGAATATACAGTCCAAGCAGAACTATAGCAAGATTATGATTCAAACAGTTTATAGGTTTTATTAATAATCTATTTGAGAAAAAGAATCTATGAACATTTTTTCATAGTTTTCCCCATTCAACTTCCATTCCTGACCCAGCAAGCACTGGCCTGGGGACTCTTCTTTATTACAGAAGATAATAATATGCCTTTAAAAGATGATGAACCAATTATGGACAATACTGTTTCCACCTGGACTTCAGGATAGCAGAAATATATATGGATGATCAGAACTCAGCTGAGAACTTCTGACCTAATACAAGGATTGTTTATCTCAACTTTATGTCAGGGACAGAAGAGATAAGTGAATGTGGACTAGAAGTTTATTTTCTCATGGCATGTTCATAGTCCTTCTATTATCCACTTCTCTCATAAGAATGAATAATTTAATTCTATCTAGAATTTGAAGGAAAATATTTAAGTTATATTTCTTTTCTCTTCCACATATTATTCAGGCATATATTTCAGAAAAATAACATTTTATTATCTAAATTTGCCAGGAAAAGCTGAGCTCAGACAACTCTATTGGGAATAAAGGAATTATTCTGCATATGTGAAGGAAACACAGACCATTCTGAAAATCACTGAATAGACTCTAACAGATAAAGAACAATTAAAAGTAGATTTTAAAGCCACAAATTTTTGACAAATGTATTGCTATTTCATTTCCACTCAGTTCTAGTTGGAACTGCAAACATACTGAAGCACTGTGAGAAATACTGCCCTGGCCTTGTGACGTCTCATGATTTCTGGGATGCTTCCAGCATGTTCTGAAGTTCAGTCTGATATACCAGGAAATACACATAAAAATATTTTGATGTGAAAATTACAGGTCAGTTAAGTATGGCAGCCTAGCAAAGTTCAGCTGACAAGTGTGGCTGAGGATCTCTCAGGACAGTTTTATAAAATGAACCACTATGACAGAGGTTGTACAAACAATTGCAAACCTTTTATATTACCCAATTATTCTACTTGTCCTGAAGAGCTCTGTCCAGATAGGGTGGCAGCTACAAAACACATGTGGAGCAGAGCCTGTACCCAAAAATAATCATATACCAGTGTAAGAGTATTAGGTTTGTTAATAAAAGGAAAAAAAATCCCTACTTCCATTCCCAAAAAACCCTTGTCCAGGATTAAGTAAATTGTAAAGCTGCTAATAAAAGAAGCAATAAAAGCTGGGAGATTAACATCTATGCTTAGGACAAAATGAACATCCATTTTAAGGAGTAATTCTCCCCATCTTTCAATAAATGTAACCCCAAAGGTGGCTACAACACAGAGCACTACCTCAGGTCTGCACAGAACCACAGAAATTAGAATAAGTGCTGCTTAAAGTTAAAATTCAGAATACTTAGAATATCAGCCCTGTCATTACACAGAAGCATAATTACAGCTAATTACCTTAAAGGTTAGGAAAGAACCTGTGCAAAATAAAGGAAGCTCTTTCTTCGTTAATGGAAGGTTTGGCTAATAGATTTGTCAGGCCCAGGCAGAAGAACATGTATTTATCTTTTAAAAAATAACATGCCCTTTATGTGAATCTATAGCAGAAAAATATGGGAGTTATTAAAATCACTGTAGAGGGGTAATAGATGGTTCTAATTCAAAACGAACTGAATAGAGTGTGACTTCTGCTGCTTGCAGTGGCAGTTGTTTAGTCTAGGCAGTCTCCCATAAATCTGAACAAAACCCATGACACTGCTGCAAAACAAAATGAATAAGAAAGGCAATAAAGAGCTTCGCTTTCATTTCTAACAACTGAGCCAGCCCCCATGGAAAACATGGGATGTAGCAGTTCCACTTTCTCCAGCTGATAGATACAGGGCCTGAGAAGCAATTATATACACTGGCTATCAACACAGTTGCATATAGATTATCTATGAGACACTTTACAGTTTAAAAGAAAAACAAACAAACAAACAAAAAAAAACAACCCCCAAAAAAAACCAAGGGGAAAAAACCCCTTAAACCCCACAAGAAAACCAAGCCAAAAAAACCCCAAAACAAACAAACCCCCCCAAACAAACCCAAAAACATTTAAAAAACAAACAAACAAAAAAAACCCATAACAACTGACAAACACCAAAGTCTGACGTGTCAATGTAATCATTAAATGCAATCACAACAATGTCCCATCAGCAATATTAGACATGATGCCTGGAAAGTGCAGAACAGAGGTAGGTGACCATTGCTGCCAATGACAGCAGCCAAAGTGTGCCCCACATTGAATTTGGTCATAAATTCTCACTTTGTCTGCATTGTCCAGATTGTACCAGGAACACTCAAAAGAAGCAGGACAACAACCATAGTGCCAACTAAAATTTGTGGGGGTTAGGGGTGGTGTTTCAGGCTTTTTTCTTTAAAGTTCTCTTTGACTTTCCTTTCATCAATTAGCTCAGTATAAGCTGAGGTTTTCTTTCTATAATTAAATTATCAAAAATCATCTTCTTCCACTTTCCACTGACTTGTCACACCCTCAATGGATGATTGAAGTTACTTATTTTTCTTTCTTTCTTTAGGTTAAGGTAAAGTCACTTTAATCACTAAGGCTCTGCAGAATAAATTATGATAGAAATTATTAATTCAGTACCTTCCTAACATTTTGGCAGAAATACAAAAGCATTTTCATTCATGTGAAAATAAACATAATTTCTCAATTGCTGTTGAGAAATATTTACATAAAATTCACAGAAAATCAGGAATTCTATAAATCCAACAATTCAAATATTCTATCAGTCTGTTTACCATATCTATAGCTATCAGAAATTATATTAGGACAAAGTTGTTTTTTTTTAAATTTCCAAACAGAGGCAAGCTATTACTTGGAAAAATAGAAAATACAGCAGTAAACTTACCAAGCTAGATTTCACGTCTCCTGTGTCAAAAAGCCAAACTCATGTGCTCATTCAACAAAAGGACTCAGTGACCAAGATTTCCCCCAGTCACCTCCAAACCTATTGCCCAGTAGTTTCAGTCTAGTAAGAACTATTTCTGTTACAAATTAGGCTCAAATATAGCCTTCCTTTTCCTTCCAGAAATAAATTTTTCAAGTGTCTGATCAAGCAGTACAAAAATTATTGCTAGCCACATTCTTTCGGTTTTTTAACATTTTACATATTATTGATCTTGAACAACAGCTTTCTTAAATTAAACATACTATGTTAGCTTTTAAAGAGAACAAAACAAAACCCATAACTGCCTAGCTAAAAATCATTCTGTGTTCATTTCTCTTCTCATTACAGAATAGAAAGAAAATTGTTATAGTTATTACAACTGAGGTGCATGATGTGCATCTTTGAGAGGAAAAGCTCAGAAGCACAGGCGAGTCTGACATGCTGTTTCAGGGAGTGTGGATGCACAGACCTTTGCCTCCCTGTTCTCATTAAATCCCACATGGTCCCAGATACCAGTATGGATGCACATTATCCCTCTCCTAGTGGCTATACAAAGAGCACAAGAACAGTAAATTGACACAGAGTATTTCTGTTATCATTATTCTCTGTCAGTAAAGCACAGAATGCAGTTTTTGCACATTTCCTTAACTAAAAATTGTGTCCAACTGTCCATGCTGGGTTTGTTACACTTATGAGCCTTTGATAAGCCCAAGAAAACTGCTGCCCTGTTGGAATAAATGGCTTTTCCTGCAGATTTTTTCTTGCATTTTTCAACAGAGGTCTCCCAGGAGAACCTGAGAACTGGATGGTGAGGACTATGGCACATACCCCTTTTGTTACAGTGCTGTGGGGTTCATTCATCAGGATTCACTGGCCTACCAGCAGCTGCAAGGGAATTTGGGGTTCATTAGTATGCTGGTGATGCTCAGCTTATTTCCTATTTTTTACCAGAAATGTCATTCTTCAGCCAAGATGCAGACATGAATGAGAACAAACTTGGCTGGAGCTGACTCTGCAGTGGACAAAGGCAGTGCTGGCAGCTGGCATGGAACTGTTCACATTATTCTAGCTTAAAAATCAGCATCCACTCTGAGATCACTTCTTGCATCAGGCAGACTCTTACTGGTCAAGTTAGCAGAGGTGACGATGAATTTGGTTGGGTTTGGTTTTTCAGTGTCAAGTCATGAAGACATTCAGGGAGACTAGACAGGGGAGACAGCTCTAGAACTTGCTCTGATGAGAGGATGAATGTCCCATGTGCAGCATTACACATAGCATCTTTTTTGGGAAAGCACACGTCACTGTGCTATATTTGGTTGCTTTGCTATATGACAGGGAAGGTTTGAATTGTCGATCTGGGCATGTGGATTTTCTCAGTCCATATAAAACAGCACAATACAATAGAAGGCTATAGTTTCTAAAGCAAATATTAAACACAATGTGTTTTTTAAAATTAGGCTCTGATATGAATGGTTACTGGATATTATCACAGCCTTGAAGGAATGGACCAGAGGGAAAAGGAAATTATGCAATGAACTGGAGAGAGGAGACATGGAAAACAAAATGTTCTGGCAGTGTATAATACGTTATCAACTTCTGTGAATTAGCCACATAAACTATGAATATTATAGCTTTGTTTTTAGGTAAAAAACTTAGTTCTGAGAATTCTAGGTTGAACTCAAATGTAGTGCCAAATAACAAGGCTGATAAATTCACCTACTTGGTGTTCCAATGACATGAAGAGGCAAGTAATTCTGTTTATCTGTACTGTTTATCTTCTGACTGTACTACCAGGTTGGTCACTAGAGATAAATGAAATGATGGCCTACAGATGAAACAAAGCCTTGGGATAATTAGAGAGCTTTCTGTTGTTTAATAAAAGTGAACAATTAGAAATTATTTCTGGACACCGAAATTTCATAAATTGATATTACTTCTTGCTAGAAGATGACAATAAAAGGCATGGGTTCTGTCTATTTATAGCTAATTTCTGTATATTTATACTATAGTAAAAAGATTTTAATGTCCACAGTAGAACTGAGTGAGCATCACACACAAGCTGATCTCCATTTTGAAAGTGTAAGGAATGAAGAATAAATATCAGTAAAGCAGTTTTCCAGAAGTTAGCAAATGATTGCATGTATGTGTCTCAGGCCATGAACAAACATCCTTGGTCAGTCAAGGATTACTGCCTGTAGTACTCCATCCACTTTTATCATTTCCTGACAGCTACCACTTTTATCCAACTCCTGTAGGAGATCAGTTCACATAAACATTCCCAAATTTCTTTCAAGCAATATAAATGAGACCAGTTTAAATGGTTAAAACAGGTGATGTGAGGTAACCTAGCTGATTTTCCTTGCAGCAAATGGGCAACATTGGAGCATTGGCAACAAAACAGTAAGGGTGGTAATTTCTGGCAGGTGGGAGGTGACAAAAAGCTGGAGGTGGTAACCTCTTTGCTGGTACAGATGGATGCAGACAAGGTTGCCAGTCTTATGATCTGAATACACTCTAAAGCATATTTAGGTTCTTATACACAAAGGAAACTCTGCAACAAAATAGTTTTGTTTCTGTTGTTACAAAAGTTTTTTTTAAAAGAAGAAAAAAAAAAGATTATTTTAAACTGTGAAGTGAATTTATATATAGTGAAAAAAAAAAAAAAGAAGCCTTCTGGAAGAACCTTTAACTATCATTTTACACAAGATTCCCTCCCATTTTGTGTCTTTAATTCTTTGCATATGAATAGCAGTTCCACTTTCTTTGCCCTACAAAATATGACAGATTCTAGATAAAACATGCCAACCAAAGTCAGAAGCGTAAGCTACAGTGTTATGTGCACCACCTATGCACA
Source organism: Certhia americana (assembly GCA_018697195.1). Lineage (NCBI taxonomy): Eukaryota > Metazoa > Chordata > Aves > Passeriformes > Certhiidae > Certhia > Certhia americana. The sequence continues at coordinate 13,042,073 of CM031866.1, forward strand.
ATATGGTAAAGCAGCTTTTGACAAACTCGAGTAGTAAAGAGAACAATGTGGAAAGGTAATCTCCATATTTGTGCACTGAGGTTTCTGGCTCCCCAGTTGTTGCTTTCTCCCCCCATTCCTAGAGAACCAGAGTTCCAATACTTTGATCTGCAGTGGCACCCAGCTGTTGCTGCACCCTGTGGAGTGTCCCTGCCCAGAGAATTACAGGAACAAGCCACAGTTCAGCCTTGTCCCTTCTTACTAATGCAGCTACTTGACACCCTTATGTGTCACATCCATGCTTTGCACAGAAGGGCTGGAAAAATCTGCCACTCTGACATTGTCCTGGTGCTTTTTGTAGGTTTGCTGCGTTTAGCAAGGGCAGCTGTTCACCAAGCAACAAAGCTAGCTATCTGGCTGTTCAGCTGAGCCACTGTTCTCTCTTCTGGGCTTGTGCATGTGAAATGGCTGTTTCTGGATTGATAACAAACTGCTCCTTTCCCTTACACTGCATTCACGAGGCTTTTTAGCTGTGCTGTGCTCTCAAGCACTACAGAGGAATGTCTCATTAGGTTTTCTCGGCCACTTCATAGAAGTTTCACATTGTTGCCCAAATACAATTGGTCTGTAACTATTTGGAGAATTTTTAACTTCTGAGGCTATGTTCTCTGTGCTAGGCAAATGAATACAGGGATTATAAAATCAGCTTTCCAGGTACTTTCAAAGATACCTTTTCTTATGCTAATAGAAAAATAAGAAAAGGTTTAAGTGGGCTGCGATATTTTTCACAGAACAATCATGAGTAAATTAAAATGTAAATTTTTCTACAATCACTGCTTTTGGGTGACAACCCTTTTGCTTAAGTCTTTAGATGCACCCTGCTTCCATTTGATTTTCATATTTGGAGGTTTTGGAAGAATTTGCCTGATCAGTTCTGTGATATCTTTTCTTATTCCTTACACTGACTCATGCAGTTTCTGCAGGAGTCTTTTTAGCTTGCTAAGCCAACAGAAAACTAACCTAGTAGAATGAAAAATTCATTTTCACATGTTGGCTGAGTAAACTGAATCAAATGAGTGCAAAAGTCATGACTGAACTGCTCAGGTGTGGGGAATTGTGTCCTCTGAATTCTCTGTTATCACCTCCATGGATGTACAATTCTTGGGACCAGGCCTGGGCCCTGCCTTGGGAGCTGGGGTTCCTCCCACACCAGCAAAATCTTCATGAGCCCAATGTGCCTAGAGAGCAAAGTCTAACAGTGCACAGCCTGGCAAGGCTTGGTGTCACAACACCCTACAAGAGGCAGCACAGCATCCCTGCACAGCAAAGCTCAGCAGGGATCCTCACCCCCTGGAAAGCTGCTGTGCTTGATTAAGAGGGACCCATACATAAACATCCCAGAACTGAAGTTTAAGTACATGAAAAGGACACAAGTCACGTTCATAAAAAATTCTGCTAAACAATTTTGATTCTCAGGTAACAAAAACCCACTCTCCTAATCTTGGATGGTTGGTAGTATTCGCTACAATGGGGCTCCTATCTTGAGCATGCCTCTAGGTACAACTACAATGCAAATGTCACAATCAAATTCCCTACTCCTAGAAGATGAGTCCTCACTTAGCAAAATGGACACTCCTTTTGGAAGCGTTTAACATTTCAAACTTACAAACACCATAAACTTATAGTAAAATTTAATACTGCCCATGCTTGTTGAGTTTTGATTTTTTTTTTCCACTAAAGCAGATCCATTTTGCTTTGCCAAGCAAACTTGGCCTCAGCACACTTTCATGGTGCTGTCCTGTTGGATTCTGTTGAACAGCTCCTGGTGACAGAACACAAGGCTGCTTCATTAAACATGCACCGGCAAATCTAATGTGTGAAAAATTTCAACAACTCATTCATAGTTCAGCTAGTTTATGATAAATTTCTCATCAACAAGACATCAAAAGCAGAGATCAAAGAAACTCCAGGGAATGATTTCTCTTCTGATTTTCATAAACTTGTGAAGGTTGAAAGTCTAAAGAGAATGAGCAAGGGCAACTGATGAAATAAGAAAGTTTGTATTTCCAACTCTGTAAACTAGTTATAAAATAAAACCCCATCCCAAGTAGGAAAACAATGCAAATGGGAAGAGAAAATGTATTTTTGCTTGAACTATAGTACTTAACATCAGGAACATGTTGTTCACAAATAGGTTTTCACTAGGAGACTGACATTTCCTGTTCCCAGTCCAAAATCAGCATGAATAGAAACATCCCTGGGTTGTTCTACCTCTGCAGAACCCTTTGTCTGTCCCTGGTTTTCAGTTCATTTTGCTGTCCACTCCTGCTTAGTGCAAATTATTGGAGACACTTTTTGGAACAGGAATTCCTAATTTCCAAACACTTGCAGATCATACATTGATTTTCCCAATTTTCTGGCAATAGATCTAGCACAATAGGTTTAGTTATGTGTGCTTTCAGATATCCTAAAAATCAAATACATTAACAATCATACTGTTGTTCACTTTGGAACACAGTGATTTTGTTCATCAATTTCTTTTTGTTCAAAATATGGAAAGCAACTTAAATATTTCCAATATGCTTCATGTCAATCTACAACGGCTAAAAAACCCATAAAATAAAAAGTAATCCAACTGAAAATGAATGTTAAAAAATTTCCCTCAATGTGACATAATGTTGCAAAATTCAAATACCTAGGACTATAGGAACTGAAATAACAGATCTTACCAGAGACACCCTAAAAATCTGGTCAGAGAGATATCAATACTGAATGGTCTAGAAAAAAAAATTAAATTTATCTTGAAAATTAGTGGTTGACTTATGCCTTGAAGCATTTTGAAGGTTATCCAACCTACTGCAGCTTTTCAGTTCACATGTCCTTCATCTGCATTAAGAACCATGCTCTGGGCCTGGAAAAAGTGCTCAGCAATGAGCATGGCAAAGATTTAGAAACTGGATATTTTATGTACATGGTCTCTGAATATTAAATTTGAATCTTCTAAGACAAATGCCCAAGGTAATGTTTCATTCACCTTAGATGCTGCAATAATGAGGGGAATGTCATATGCTTTATCAAGTGCATGTAAGAATCAAAGTATTTATAAACAGCATTTAACAACCATGTTGTTATATATTTTTAAATATATATGTTTCTATGTGTGTGTGTATGCACTTTACACAGCACCGTGTAAGGTAATGATATAAATTACAGAGCTATAATGGACAACAATGGACCAAATTATACTCTAACATAGCATTATACTACTACATAGCACTACTTTGCTGCCCCTTAATACGTATTTACTGCTACTGGTTCCCAGGGTTTTGCTCCCAGAACACCTTAAAAACCTACAAATTCTGAAGTTACCAGGAAACAAAAGTAAACAAGTATTTTTTTCTCTTCCCATTTCAAATTTCGCATTCTGCACCCAAAACCTCAAATACTGCCAGAGGCCCAGAAACTGAATTCTCCCTGTCACTGCAGTAACAGGTTAAAATTGCAGCACTGTGTGCCCTTGCAGTGCTGCCAAGAGACAGCTTTATTTCGCTTGAAATTGAGATTTAAGGCTTTGAGTGAGCACAAATCACATGTCTAGCCATCTAACTCACTGGACCTTAGCATCGTGACTTTTAAAAAGCAGTTTTTATCATTTTATACATATTTTCCCTCTGACTGGAATCACGATGTGCAAAGGTATCTGGCATTATGTGTAAAAGGGATAAAACTCCTGTTGCAAGTTTTCTATGCATTTAACATATTTTTCTATGCAGTAACATTTGCATTGTACTATGTAGATAGTATCAAGTATTCCACAAAATGGTATCTCTCTAATAGTTTTCACAGGACACCTGGAAAGGCCTGCAGAATTCAGCAACAACTTTGCCAATTTTAAGAGTGGCTCTCCCTAAACTTACAGGGACAAATCTTTGTAGGACACTGTTGTGAGGCCTCTTTTACTAAAAGAGAGTTGTACTAGAGCACTAAACAAATGTACTTGACAAATTCTTTGTGAAATACGGCTCAAGTGATGGCAATTGTTATACTCCAGGCTCTGTTCATCTTTACAAGGAAAATTGTAACAAAAATTGCATGACCACATTCATAAAACTTCTAAGACTAGTTCTGTACACAGAATGTACTTAAAATACATCTCCAGTAAATTCTTCTTCCTCTTAAAGAGTTTCATTTTAAAACAAATCCATTCAGTATTTGATAAAAAGTCTAATTTCTAGACAGAATTGCATGGAAATAACTTTTGTAAACAGTTTGTACTGCAGAGGTTTTAGAAGAAATATCTACAGGCATCTACTGTAAAACATCAGTTTGGAGAAATTCAGGATACACTTAAAAGGATCAAAGCCTTTTAATACTTTATAAGTGAAACCATCAAACTCTTGCTTAGATGAACACACCTAGTGATTTTCAAAGCAAAAGGTTTTTATCTGCTGCAAAAACAGGATTTCCCTTATTTTGGCTTAACTAGGGTTTTCAGACAAAAACAGTAAAACAAAACAATTCTATTATTTAAAAAAATAGTTATTAAAAAATCAAAGGACATAATGGGAAAAAAACAGGAACTTATTGGAGAGGCAAAAGAAAAGTAGACAAGAAGAAAGGGAGGAGAGAGATGAAAGCAAACTAGAGCTCTCAAGAACATATCCTTTAAAATTCTCCCAATATTTCCTGTGAGATACAGGTTTCGTGGAAGTAGAAAAATTTTAAGGGACTAGATGCAAAGTCACCACTCTGACTGAGACTTCTGGATGTTCAGTCCTATTCCCTGAATGGAACAAAGGCCACTTTGGTAGTCTGAGATTTAATTATACTCAACCCAGGCAAATTCCCCCACATGACAAGGCTTGAGTATTCACTTTCCCTTTTTTTCCACCTCCTTTCCACCGCAACACTCAATCATCTTCCAGGCCCTATTGACCTCTCATTTTCCCCACTGCCTTCCTGCAAACTGAGACAGTCATTTGTCCCTTTTTGAGTACCAGAAGGCTGCCAAGCATAAATATTCACAAGGAGCGTTTGGTGGAATAGCCACTACCAGAAATCCATAAACAAAAAAAACCCAAATAAATAAATAAACCCACAATTCACTAACTTTGTACAGACAAGGCTGGTTGTATATACAACTATTGCACATCCACCCCCTCAGCTTGGTGGGAACAAATCTATTATCCAGCAGTCTGCTCTGGAGGATTGTCCCATGGCCCAGCAAGTGAGTTTTACTCAGCAATGCCTTCCTGTGATAATATTCTAAAGAGGCTGATGTTTCTCTCTTCTCATTCTTCTGGTTTTGTTTTGTCTTTATCTGAACTTTAAACACATGTTCTTGGTGCATATATTTAACTTCTCCTCATACTATGAAGTGCTGTGATCAAGAAGTCATGCTGAATTTCTGACATAACAAGTTGGCACCAGAAAAGTGATTTCACTGCAGGATCACAACAAAAAAAGCAAGGCCATAGGAAGAAGATGAACTCCCATCTCCAGCATAGCTACCCTAATATAACTCAAAAAATATCTTACTGATTGCAAGATAGATTTTTTTTTTAATCAAAATTTATACTTGTCATGGAAGTATCAGCATATGGGAAATGGTTGCAAGGGATATGCATGAAAGTGATAGAGGTGTTCTCCTGGTCCCTTGGAAATAAAACTGAGCAAAACAATGTTCTAAATGATGATGCTGTAAGCAAATACATGCACAGTTTTGAATCCTTTGATCTAGATTTCCTGTTTACCTCTTGTCCATCTCTTCCAGAGTAAAAGCTGACTTGACCTTTTAAGACCTGTGCAGGATAACATTTTCATATCTCAAGAACATTTTCCTGCCCAAACTAGATAAAAAGCCAAAACTTTACCAGCAACAAAATTGCAAATTAAAACTTAAAAGATTTCAATTTCAATTTCAAAATAAATTAGCCTAAATATGCTGTTGGTCAATTCTGATTTCAGCATTATGTTTTAATTACTTGAAATTAATAACTATTTCCAGATAATTAATAACTCCAAACAGCAAGTATTAACACTGATAATTTGGATGTGAAAAGGAATGAAAAGTTTTCAATGGACAAATTTTCCAAAAGCTGTTATTTTTCACAAGTTGTTTGTTTTAAGAACCAGCAAAAATGTAAGTGAAAAGTAATGCAAGGTAGAGCTTTATATCAAACGTAAGAGTGGGTGTTGTGATGAAACCCAGGCCCTCCCAGTTCAACCCTCAACAGTGGTTGCCAAAAGTAGGTGCACACTCAGCAGGGAGAGTTTATACACACAGCACTTCCCCCAGGTCAACAGCCATTCCCAGCTCCCAGATGTCCTGACTAAGCAGAGCTGTTTATGTGCTCAGTAATTCTCACTGAATTTCTCCGAGGCATTTCCAGTTTCCAAGCAGCTTTATATAAATGCTTCATTCCTACATCACACCCAGTGAGGAATTCCACAGATTAACTACATATCTCAAGGAGAATCATTTCATTGGCTTTTGGCTAGGAAAATTCAGATTAGGTCAGATTAAAGCATAACTTAAATTTAGGAAATCTGCATTTTACAAATAGCACTTAAAGGCTCATATTTAGAAGTATTTGGCTTTAGATGAGACAATTAAAAGGATAGTATGTCTGTCACCCCAGGAACAATGTGAGTTGTGTAGCTGGTGCCTCCTCCTGCACACTTTTCAAGAGAGGAGAAAGATTTGGATGCATTTTCCTGCTGGGACAGCAGCTGAGCTCTCAAGGAGCACTGCTACTTTCATTGAGCACTGGTTTCCCTGTTCCTTGCAGCAACAATCTCACAAGTTTACTGATTATTGTATTTAAACTCATGCTTTTAGTGGAGATTTGAATTATATTTACAAATTATGCCACAATGAAGGATAGAAAATAAGAAAATTCATTGATCTCATTTAATCAGCATTCTTCCATGAAGTTTTCATCTGATATAAAAAGACAAAAGCACAGTTAACAGTTTGGAGGGTGGGTGTTATTTCTTTGCCTTCTGTTCTAATCTTCAATACTTGATTCTAAATAAAGGAAATGTGAAAAATAAGTTTTGAAATTTCACTTAGTAAGAGGGATTTTCCATGAAAAAGAGAGCAATATAATATGGCACAGGAATCAAAAAGAGGCGGTTCTTTAGAGAATTTTGAAACAACCCAGTGTTCAAAAGCAATGACAGAAAAACAAATTCAGGAAGAAAAGGGAAAAAATATATATATTCTAATACACTAATACATATAAATAATACATAGATAAATCAGAGGAAAGCAAAAGGATAACCTACTATTTTTTTCTCTTAAAGGCTATGTTACACTGTCTTTTATTTCTTCTTCTTTTGAAGCCATTAAATAGAAATTTATTATTTGAATTATAAGCAACTTCAGATATATCTCTAAATGGTTGATACACACACAACAGCAAGTGGACACCAAAACATGCTATTTGATCTGTTTTGCCATGTTTTTCAAGGTTTTCTAGCAAGACTTTTGTTTGATGTTCTCATTTTATTCTCCAGATCCCCAAATACTCCCACTTAAGGCACTCTGAGGAACTGAAACAGTTCCTGTCTCCATCACCTGGCCAAATGCATCCAGGAGAGGCAATTTCAAATAAAAAGCAGCACAAGCTACAAAAATAGAGCATTCAAAATTCTGGCAAGGTTCTTTTATCAAATTCTTTGATATAAGCAACTTCTGAAAGTAGGTTGCACACCTTTATGTCTTAGATCACCAAGCAAACTAATTGTACTAAACAATGATCAGTACTGAATACTCTGAATATGTTTTACAATTCTTGTATTGGCTATGAACGCAATACTGGGTATTTTTTCAAATGACCTTTCCTTTAAGAAGCATCCTAATGTTTTTTAAAAAGAGGGAGAAATATCATCTAGGTCTAAACTCCTTATTAACATTTTAACAACTTTTTTAAAAATATGATTCTGCTATTACTGAACAAAACATCAAATTCTCTTTCTCCAATTCCATGCAATTGGAAATTATTTCTGAATAGAAGTAACCAGAAAGTGATAGGGGTATGGATCACTGCAGACAGTTCTAACAAGGTAGCTGCTAAACACATCTACAAACAAATTTTTACATTCCTCACCCCTCCTGCAAACAGTCCATGTAAATATAGAACACAGACCTGGGAGATCCAGGGAAAGCAGCACAGAACAACCCTTCCTTTGTTCAATAGTGGGATGAGTTTTTACAAGAGAATTCCCTGATAATAAAGATGTTGTGAAAGATCAGCAGTATTTAGACACCAGAAAATAGAGATTTGCCAGTGTTAATCATCTTCTAGTAAAGAATTAGAAATTTGGCATCTGGTAGACATTGGAAGGGTCTGATTTTCCAAGAAAACAAAAAGGTATCCTCTGCACTCTAATTGTAGAGAATCACAGACAGCCAGAATTATCCCCCATAAGCACAGAGCCGATTTCTGACCAGCCATCTCACACACCTTCCACTCAAGGTGCCATTGCCTCACTAACAAAACCTCAGTACCAGCTCCAGGGAATTCTGGATTGGCCTCTTTCCAGATGCATCATTCTCCAGTTTCAAGACTCACTAATGCCACCCCGCAGTAGCACTGTCTGGATGGTTTGAAAGCCAGGACACACACACAGAAGTACATTTCCCTGTAAGCAGGAAAAGCCACCCAAAAGGTGCAGGAGGTTTATCAGGGCTCAGACAAATCCATTCATGACTGTGAAGGGAGGCTGTTTCTGGGGTCACACAGGACCTGGAAATAGTGGCATGTGTTCACATGCTGACATGTGTGATTTTTATGTATTTTTAACACACCAACAGTCCCAATTTCAACTTCTGTTTATATTTACTTAATTAATTTTCAGTTGTCTAAAGATTAGATGAGAGCCACTGAAATATCCTCTTCAACCAAAGTTCCATGACAGGAAGAAGGATGATGAACATTATTTTTCTTAAGCAGAAAAGCTACTTTCCTTACTTAGAAATGCCAATTTTACTCAACATTTTTATGCTGTGCTAACAGAGAATGCACAGCCAACCTCATGAATAGTTCCAAGCACTCCTGATTGTAAATCTTCTGAACAACCTTTTATACCATTCATCCTGCATGCATTACAGCTGTGTGACTCCTTTACCCTTCTGTGATTGCTTCATACCCCTCAGTATCCCAGGTCTCTTTACCTTCTACGCTGCTCCCCTGTCCTACACAGCTGCAGCCTGTTAGGGATGAGGCTTGGCTGCAGCCCCATTCCCAATCACCACAACTGTGTGCCTACACTGTAAGATGAATTTAAAGTGCATGACTTAGCAAATGCTAAAATTTTGCTCTTAACATTAATTAGTTCTACTGTACTTCATCCTCATTACTTCACATATTTAGGCAATTTTTGTGCTATGAAGCAGATATTTTGTAGCTGTATTTTTATCCTAATCAGACATGATACATAAATATATTTAGATTATGGATCTCTCCTCCAGAAAAGCATAGGATATTTATAGTTTCAGACCCTGGACAGCATCTAGACCTTTGTCTAGTTTCCAGCAGAGTTTTTATTAACAAGCTTAAAGCAGTGCTACCACATCTGTAAATTTCAGAAGGGATTCCAAAATTCTGTATTTAGGAACACCTTCTTATCTTTTGGGATAATTCAATCCAAATCAGTGTCCTGGATTAATATTCTTTTTTTGTTCAGCTGGGAATCTCTCTCTATTTTACTTTTCAGCAAGAAAACATGAGTATCTCAGGTTTAATCTAAAAATGCTCTGGTTTGCCTGCCCAAAACTGACTCCAAAACATTTTACAAGAATCAGCTATATTGCAATGAAGTGTTCTTTACAAACTCAGCCTTCAGTCTTTACTGCATGTCACAGAGTCATTGTTAATACAAAGTAAAGGTAAAGGGCTGATCCTCCTTTGGAATATCAAGAATTCACAATACCTTTTCTTGCTTGTGATTAGTGCACTGCTCTGTGGGAAGGAAATTTATGGAAGCACATAGATCAGTGTGGCCACACTGCATTGTTTTTGCTGAAAGAATTCATGTCACAGTAGGATCTTCTGAGAAAAAAGGAAATTAAGCCAGCAACCCGCTCACCTGGTACTTTTCCAAAGCAAAACTCTTTGGAGGCTGAGAGATCTCTGCATGTTTAACTGTAATTACCACGAAAAAAATCTTAAGCAGTTGAATTGTGTTGTTTTTGCAAACTGACCTATGAAACTTCCCTGTTCCCTGCAGCCACGTCACTGAGTCACTGGTATGACATTTGCAGCTAGAGTCTGTTGTGGAAGGTTCTTCAGACACTATTTCCTTCTACAAATCATTACACAGATTAAGAGATTGAAGCAGCTCCTTGTTGAATAACACATCTTATCCTATAAGAACTTTTAATTTTTGACAGCCAAGAAGTTCAAGCAGTATTTTTAATCCCCTCTCCCAGATTTACCAGCAAAACAATGCTCAGCCATTAAAGCACTGCAGCACTTTCCAGCCAGTGTCTAAAGAAAACACCTTCTTATCAGACTCGTTTTCTGTAGTATGCACAAACAGTACAGAGTGACAAAGCGCCTTTGTATTGCACAAACACTGAGAGAGCAAAAAGAAAATGAAAACAAGGCATTAAACAAAGAAAGGATGTGTTCAATGGAACAGGCACAAGCTACTTTTTTTGTTTGTTTTTCTTTTTGTGCTAAAAATAGAACACAATGCTTATTCTTATGTAGAGACTACTCACCAAAGACTGGATAAACCAGACATTAAGAATATCAACATCATTAAAGATCTTTCTAATTTTCAGTTCTTTATGTAGATTCACCCTTTCCTGATATTACTTACTTCAGAAACTAAGTCCTCTGCAAGAGAAAAAAAAAAGAAAGTCTTTAAAGTGGACATTGTAAGAGAGAAGTGATCAGACTTAGTCCTACTGACAGTTAAAAGTGTCCTGAAAGGAAAATGTGAGACACTGAAGCTACAAATTTTATCAACCAAACCTTCTGTAACTTCAAAGCTTTTTAAATTCCAACTCTTGTACAAGGCTGAATAAATTTCTTCAATAACATTTCCCAATATGAAACATAATACTGCCTGTGCAATGGAATGAACAGTAATTAGCAACAAACAGAAAACAGTGCACATCCAGTGCAGGTCAGTTTAGGAGTTTTCTTGCCAGAACTGCCACACACTTAAATTAAATATGCTTTTTTGTCATGTCTTATCATTACACTGAAATTAAACCTTGAATAATGTTTGTAACAGAACTGATGTGGCAAAAACACAGTCTGACCTAAACCCAGCACATTTCCACATTGGGGTTCTTTGCATTTTGCATCACAAGATGCTAGCACTGCAGATATTTAAACATGGGAGTTTCATGTCACAACATGTGTAAAGATTCCCCTACAAATGAACCACAAGTTCCTTGTAAACTACCAAAATTGCATCAAGACAACAACATCACAGAAGCCCAGGATAGATTTGTAGATACGATACAGATACATTACAGATACAATACAAATTAATAGTCTATGATTTTAGGTATTTTCTAAAAACATCTACAGACATAAGAGATTCAATGTACAAAAAAAAAAAAAAAAAAAAGAGAGAGAGAGAGAGAGAGAGAGAAAGAAAAGTGTTGCCTTAGAAGAAAAAAATACAATCTTTCTGGTACTAATGTTCTATTAAGGAACTTTAATGCCAGAAAAATAAGAACCAAAACTTAAGTAATTTCAGTGCTGTTACAACACAGATAATATCTCCAGTAATATTTCATTACTTGTTGGGTCTAATTAAAACAAAAGCCTCCTTCCTAACCACTTCAGTGGTGCTGGTGAGTGGCTGTTGCAGCTGGAATTGATACCTGAACCACCAACTTCATTTGAAATAAAACTACCAGTATCATTTATCTGACATATTCACTGCCAAATACTTACAGACTTCTTGAAAAGTGCCCACAATATCCCCACATCTTTCTCACAGATGTGCTTGGCAGCAAGAGCTATGCACACTGTTCTGGATGTGATTAACAATGGCCTTTACCTACACCTGACATCCTCTCTTCCTACCAAAACTATCTACCTTAATGCATCTTGGAATTACATTTTCCTTTCTCACAGTCAAATGGTAGCAGTGACTCATGGTCAGTTTTGTAATTGATTACTTCAGTCAAGTTTTTTTAATCTTTGTGTCACTTCCAATTTATGAGTCCCATTTATAGAGAAATTTCTATCAACTGTATGACTCTGCACTTCATAGTAGGAGATTTCTACTGGTTTCTCCTGCTGTATTTTCCAGCTGTCATCTAGCTTTTAACATTTAATGGTTTGGTCTTCTCAGTATTATCAAGGGCCTCCCATGTTTTGTTGGTTTTGTACCTTCCCTGCTGCTTCTTTTATGAAAATATTAAAACAAGATTAGCCAAAAAACTGTCCCCAAGGAACTCCATTAGTAAAATCCCACCAATCTCAATGTTTCCTCTCCAATACTACAAACTGTACCTTCTTTCTTACCTACTTGATCACCTCTTCTACTAAACCCCATTTTTATAGCTTAAATAATATTTATTAGATGGAGTTTTTTCAGCAAAATAAATATCCTGAAGTCTCACTAGAAAGGCCTGCATGTCACAAGGTGCTTTTTGTAAGCTTCTGCTTTATTTTTCTCTATTTTTCTGCAATTGCTCTATATTTTGGTTTTTTCCTTCTAAGCTCATGATGTGTGAGACCACAGTTTACACTGCTCCCACTTTCTTACTTAACAGACATTTCTGAAAATGCTGTCCTAAATACACCAAGCTATTTTACCTAAAAACAAAATCATCAAAAATACTACAACTAATATAAAAACATTTCATCTTGCCTTTTCAGAGGCAAAAAAAAAGTATGATGTGCTCTAACAGTTTTAAGCAGTCACCCAGGTCTCTAAGCAGTTATAACCCTGGATAAAATTGTTATTTTAGTGTAATGATGCTTGCTCAGCAATTACTAGCAAATGCAATTAGTAGCAATGCTCTGCAGAGTTAAGAGCCTCTGAATGTTCCTGTCTGTGCATGCACTCATGGTCAAGTCATAACACCTGTACTGTGATCTTACAATCCCCATGAATTTATAAAAGCCCATAGTAATCAGATCATTATTCCTGTGTAACTGTTATTGTTCACATAGAGCAACTCAAAGGCACATCTAGACCATCTCAGACTTTGAAAGAGATCATTTTTCTGACCCAAATTGTACATCTAGGCCCAGCTAGAACAAGCAACAATTATACATAGTAAAAGTTCCAAGATTACTCATTTACTGTTTTACAAACTGTGTTGCACTAGTAACTTGTTCAGATTTTCAATTCCTTCCTGTTATGAATTTTGTCACAAATTTCATTTCAGTGGCACTGGGATCACAGAATGAATACACTACAACAAAGAAATATCAGCAAAACTTTGAAACCAAATTTCGACTGTATACAGATAAAGCTGAAGGCAGCTGCCAGATTTTTGTTAATCAGTTGGAGACTCTTAACAAATGCAATTTCAATGCCTCTCTTCCTCTGGTGATGATAGTCCATGGCTGGTCGGTATGAATTCACATTTTATTTTTAATTCATATTTCATCTGATTTGATATACTTTCCCTCATTATGCTACAGAAGCAACTTCAGAAGTAATGTTGTGATACAAAGATGATAGATTTCACTGGTAGCTACCACGGCTAGAAAAAATACAAAGTGGAAATTCCCAACAGATTCTGAAGGAAAGGTCTAGGAGCAGTTTTTCACATGGGACCCCCATGCCAAGAATTAAATTCAGCCCTGGTTTAAAGCCAGGAGAGCTTGAACAAGTAGCTGAATTAATGTGCTAAGCCCTGGAGAGCTGATTACCAGTTTCATTTATCTGATATATTCCCTGCCAGATACTTACACACTTCTTCAAAAATGCCCACAATACCACCACATCTTTCTCATAGATACACCTTTAAAAAGAACTTCTCCACAAGCCCCTTCAGTTGAAAGCAAAGCCTTCAATATCAATGAATTATCACTGAACTGCTTCCAGTTAAACAGTAAAAAAACAATTCATCATGAAAAAACTTTCTCAAAAGCATGCCAATATTAAGAGTGACTTTTCATTAACTTCTCAGTTGGAAAAGAAACAAAAGAAAAGGCAGGATACGAAATGAAATAATTTTCACAGATCCTTAAATTCTCATAGAACCAATGTCATCACATAAGGTGGCACAATGGATCTTTCTTGCACATCTGCAAATATTCAAAGAAGAACTTTGAACACCCCCAGTGATACACATCACTCCCTTAACAAATAAGAGAGATACATTTAACTCCCTTTGTAAATAAAAGCCAAGCCTCACAAAGAGAAATTTGTTCAAAACCTACACCCTCCTCAAACCACGGGCCTGAAGCTGCTGCCATTGAAGTTCTTCATTCACACTGACTTAATTTGCAGAGGTGTTGGGCTCTTAGAGGAGTGTGTCTGGAAACCCAGATCTGAGACTCCCAAATTAAGAGACAAGGCTATTTTATCAATTGAGGAAATACATATAATAACAATTAAATCTGATAGATTAAATATTAATTCCAGTCCATCAAATCAGAAACATACTTTGATGCAAAACATTGTAACCAGGTATTAAAAAAAGAATGACTCAAAAGAAGAAGCTCTCAAAATGGAATGGCTAGAGACGATAAATGCCTGCCGGTCTGAAGTCCTCCAGCCTCCCTTCTCTGATTTTTTTTAGCTTATACTTAAAGGGATAGCTGCTCTTGAATGAAATCAGACATTTCTGGGCATTTCCATCTGCTTTTTTAACCAGTACTACCAGATATCTCCAGATGAGTTAAAAGTATTTGGGGACATCATTTTCACTTTTAAGAGTTCTTATTACAAAACACACACTATTATACCCTTATTATATTGACTCTTAATTTTTTTGGTCCAACAAAACCCAAAGATTCTCAGCACTGAAGCAGGCTGGAGCCCCTAAAATCTAGTTATCCGCATTCATCCCTCCCTGTTCATACTATGGGCTTTGTTTCCTTATGTTTTTCACAACAAATATTCAGCAGAGACTGCCTTCCCATAACAATGATTTTCTTATCATTTGTGGGGGTTTTTTTCAATTATAACAGGTGGATGGGACATTAGAAAGCTGGATTTGGAAAATGGCAGCAGCTCTGAAGTCTCACCATAACCAAATGAACGTGGTCATTGCAGACTGGCTCGCACTGGCTCACCAGCACTATCCCATTGCTGTACGGAACACACGCACCACAGGACAAGAGATAGCACAGTTCCTGGAGTGGCTGGAGGTGAGAACTCCCTGACCAACACATTTCTCTGAAAAAGATATATTTACTTGTTCTTATACTTCCACGACCTTTCTGAAATACTATGCTTGCTAATGCTTTCATTTCAGTCACTCACATTTCTTTAATGAAGTGCACATTTTTCTTCCATAAACTTTTATATGACTTCATCAAACTTCCATCTGGCAAGAGGAAAAGCAAGTAGTCTTGGAGTTTTATATATCTTTAGAAGTGAGATAGTTTCCTGCTACTTTGACTTTGCCATTAGCACGTATGCATGCAGCTGACACTATTCCACACATGGAAAACGGGCAGACATCATCATTTGCAGGACATTAGTACAGGAAAATAAGTTTGTGTTATCTGTTCTCAACTTCTGTCTGATTTTTGCTGCAGTCTCCCAAAGATTAGGATAAAATAATGGCTTAGAGATCCAGAATGTAAAGGGAGACCTTTCAAGAGGACAGACAACACTTCACAGAGCAGATGACATGGAGGCAGCAGTGAGCACAGAGCCACACTAACGCAGTGACTATTTATCAAAGCTCCTGCTACATGGGGAGCAGTGGCCATGGCTGGATTGCAAAGGCTGCAGCCAGGTCTGCAGAGGAGCACTGGTAAAAAGTGAATGAGAATCACTCATACAAACCAGGAACTCTATGCAACTCTTATTGTACCCATCTCTAATAGTAAGCTACTTAATCTGAAATGAAATTATAGTTCTTTACCTGATAATTTTTGAATACATTACTTTAAATAGGGTAAGGCCTAAGGTGGAAGAGAAATGCACTGCAAGGCTGAAAGGTTTGCAGCAAGTACCATTAAAGGCCTAAGCAGGAATGGCAGGGCTAGAAGAAGCTATCAGATACCACACCCAGTTAGAGACAACAAGCATAGAAGAGAAGGCAGGAAAGTCAGAGTCACTACTTTTCATCATGATATTAGAAGAAACCTCAGCTCTTGGTCAAATATAGCTTAACTTACTGGAACCCTAAAGTAATTTTTTGAATTTGTTTAATTATTGAATGAATCAAATCATGGACTTTGCTCAGTTCCCAGGAGGACACACCACATTGTCAACAATAAAGACGTTCTGTGATTTCCTAGTGTCAACAAACAAATCAAGGCTTGAATAAATTATTCCCTGCTTCAGTATTATAGGTGTTTACTCTTGTACTGTGTTGTGTTCCAGAATTTAAATATATCATAAATTTTCACAGCATTGAGTGTGTCCAACCAGTAAATGTTCCTCATATTGAGAAGTATCCCTCCAGAGTTTAACTGTTAAAACCCCTTTATTCCAACTCCCAAAACTATCCTTCTGCTATACTTCTGTCTGCTTACAGCAGATAATTATTTCAAAGATTCTCAATGGATATAACAAAACTTGCAGTGCCACAGAACATTTTAATAAAGAATAAACAATAAGTAAATATTAGTGCTCTTGTTACAAGAATTAATAGGGTATGATCAGTAACAGCCTCACTAGCATCCATTTCAGCATCATCTGACAAGGAAATTGGTCAGATCTCATGACTTTTTAGAGCTGTCTCTCTCAGAAGAAGTCTGCCAAGTTTCACCTCATCTTCAGAAGAGACTGGTATTGAGACTGCACAGCCACTCCACTGGGACAGGCAAAATCCACAAAGAAATTAAAAGTGAGGTTTGCCTTTCCTGCAAGCAAAATATGCCACATTTTTCTTTACAAATCAGAAAAACTTTGAGCCTTGCAGCTCAGGTGAAATGCTTAAGATGTACTAGCACTGATTAGGTAGAAAGAAGGGCAATTTTGCTTCAACAGGTTTGTTACAAATCAGACATCCATCTTTGAACAAGAAATGTCATTGCTGTATCGTTTAACATGTCAAATCAATATTTTGATCCCTTTAGTTTGGCTTGTGCTGGTATCTCAGGCAAAAAAAAAAAAAAAAACCAAAAAACCCAAACAAACAAGGTACTTTTTATAGATAATTATTTTACCCCAAAGTTAAAGAATAGATATCCATTTTATAATCACAGGAGAGCCAAATCTGCAGACAAAAGGCAGTGAACATCTGCATCAAATGACTGTTGCAACAAACAACAAAAATTCCACTGTGTTGATGGTTTTCCTGTGCATAGAAGGTAAGTGGCAGTGCCCAAATGTGTGGCATTTTCCTGCTGCATGAAAAAGAAGCAAGGAATAACACTCACCCAAAAGAAATGTACTGAATGATTCATGCACCTCATTCGACCACCATCAACATATAAATTTCTTGTGTTATAATTCACAGTATTCCTAGCTTGCAATAGATATTTTACTGTTTACTTTTCACATTTCTTCATCTAAATCAAGTTGCCACTATCTTCCAGGAATCCATTCAATTTTCCAGAAGCAATGCTCATCTAATTGGGTACAGCCTAGGAGCTCACGTTTCAGGATTTGCTGGAAGTTTCATCAATGGTACAAAAAAGATTGGAAGAATTACAGGTAAAAGACTTACACCTTTAAGAAAAATAACAGTCAACTGAATCAGGTTATGAAGATGTTTGACATATCAATGTCATATCAACAATTACCTGTTGACTAACAATATTCAGCACTGTTTAGAAGTTTTATCTCGTTGGTTTAGAAATTAGAGTTAGAAAACTTAATGAAAATATTTTTGAAAATTAGGTCTCAAAGCATTTCTATCTTTAATCTTTCCTACCTCAGTCCAAATTATGACATACAGAACATACAAGCATTGGGACCAGAAGTCATAAGGCAAAGGCTCAAGCTGCAGGTTGCTTAAATTTATCTCTTATCCATTCCCAGTAACACCTTAAACTAAATGTTAGCCACTAACATTGGATCTTTAGCTACTGTCATTCAAATACTGTTCGTTGTTAGCAAGTAATTTAAAAAATATATTAAGGAAATTGTCTGACTGTGCTTGAGCTTTCAATTGTGGGACACTGCCCATATAGTGAATTCTAAACAGTTCTGTGGCAAAAATGAGAGTTCTGGACTACATCTTACAAGAAGCCTATCAATAGAGTATCCCTAATAGCTACTTTAAGTAAACAAAGTTAACCCTAACACTTGATTGACTAGTGACATTCTGAAACTTCTGTAATGTTTTGTAACTGTACTAATTATGAGTGTAGTGAAAATATATTTATAATGTTATTGATACACTATATACAGTACCTCATCTAATGCACAGTGACAGCTTAAAAAACCCAAACAAAATGAAAATAGAAATGCATTTTACACAAGACCCACATCAGCTACATTTAATTTATCAAAGAAGATATTTTACTTTAATCAGACTTAAAAGTGAGGCAAATACACATGGCTGTACTTTGAAGTCACATTGTGATCTTGGATTCATTGCCACGTACCACAGTCTCTTACAAAATCAGTTCCTGTGGCAGTGCCTGCATGCCAAGAAGCTGATTTTACAAAATATGTCATGATATTACACCAATGTATGCATTGAAGGACTTCAGTTCCCCAGCGCTGCTTGTTCAAACCTTATTAGAACATAACACCTTGAAAATGGATAAGTAAAAAAACTTAGAGCACATTATTCACTGTAACAGCTATATGCATTCTTCAGCAGAAGTTTTTCAGACTTGTAACAATAAGCTCCAAAAATTGATAGTGATAAAACTTACTAAAGCTAAAAAGAAATGTATACCTTTGGGGGACTTCCCTACTTGTTATCTGTGTTACTAGTCTTGTCTGGTTATATCTATGTAACTATATTATTCCACAGTACAAACTGAGGAGTATCAAATTTAGAAGCTTGTCCTCAAAACTGAATGCAGCTTTAAACTAAGCACAAAGTTCTCTTCCTAAATTAATTTCCAGCCAAGAAGAGCACCATGCAAAAAAGTCCAGAAAACAAAAATCAGCAAGTCTCCCTAAGTTTAGTATTATTTCTCTGAATACTGTAATAATATGCCTTGAATATTTTTTAAGTTGAAGAATTATTACAAATGAAATCTAGGGCTTTTAAGCAATAAGTGAAGCCTTATAAAGTTTCAGGTCCCAAATGTGGGCTAAAAGTCAACCTGGCTGTGGGACTGGTGTCCTCCAAAGGGCTCTGAAACACACAGCCTCTAGAGTTTGAAAGAACAAAATTACGTAAATCTCCCTCAAGTGACACTGGCAGCTAGCACAGTTTGTCTCTGACAAACACATCTGTCTGTGCCTGTGTCCTTGTGCAGGTCCCAGTTAGTGTTTGTTACAGCGCCTGTGTTTGCTTTAGCTGTAACCATGTACCCTCTGTGGGACAAGCGTTCTTATTGTTTCCATCAGAGAAAGACCTTGTAAAGTACCAGGTGCTGCCTGTTTCCAGACATTTATCACAGACTGACAGCAGCAGAACAGTCCTTCTGCAGTATATGACAATGGGATTATTTGCATTTATTGCAGGCCTTGACCCTGCCGGTCCCTTGTTTGAAGGAATGTCACCAACAGACCGTCTATCTCCAGATGATGCAAATTTTGTAGATGCAATTCATACCTTCACTAAACAGCACATGGGCCTCAGTGTTGGCATCAAGCAGCCTGTGGCTCATTTTGACTTTTACCCCAACGGAGGAACCTTCCAACCTGGCTGTCACATCCTGCACGTGTACAACCACATTGCAGAACTGGGGATTGCTGGTAAGGACCAACGGCACAGAGTGGGAGGCAGCAGGGCAGCTGTGCTGAGTCTGTCTGGGAAACTACATAACTGTGTTGATGATGCTGTCTTAAACAGCATCTAAGTATTATTATTATTATTATTATTATTATTATTATTATTATTATTAT
>CM031866.1:13062158-13083281 GCA_018697195.1 Certhia americana
TATTATTATTATTATTATTATTATTATTATTATTATTATTATTATCTCCCCTTCTATGCAAGGTATTTTCTTGTTTAGAGATCAGTTATCTGATTTTTACATGTCTTGAATTCACATTGGTTTTACTGACTCCAGTAAGGAATTGAGCTGCCTCTCACTCCTGAAAATGAGGCCATGAGCATCCTGCTGTCAAGCACCTCTGAATAATTTAATGGTATTTGTTTCTGCAGTAGGGGAGATGAGAAAATTTATTCTAATTAAGCCAGATTTGTCTAGTGTGCCATTAATTATTTCAAATCAAATAAAACACAGGTCTGTACTACTCACCTCCTTAGTTCACCTTTTCCCAACTCCATGTCCCTTGGTGGCACAGATGATGCTCTCTCTAGGACCTGACTGCCAGTGTTGCAGGCTAGCTTTTATTCACAGAAGCTTACGTCCAATGTACCTAAACATAAATGTATAGAAAAACTTATGCAAGATATTGAGAAAAGTCCTTTGAAAAAGGTCCTATTGAAAAGTGACAACCAGAAGCGTTCACAGGAAACCCACAAAGAGCCCTGCTCACCCAGCACATGGCATTGCAGAAGTATTTATCAACTATCATCACACAATGCCTAAATCTGTTAGAAGATACTTGTTAGAAGATAAATTGTGACAAACATGAAACCAAGCATCAGTTCAAAGCTTATCAATGGATATAATGCAGTCCACTGTGATACATCCTATTTGCACAAAATAATGTCTGTAATTTGATGGCATTTAAAGAACAAAAACATACTTCTCATAATAGCAGACCTATTTCATATTTTTACTGCTTTTAATAAAATTTTTGCTCATTTTTTCCAAGTAGTGACTGCAAGAAAAATTCAATTCAATCTAAGAGTCTGTCAGTCTAATAAAGACAAAATATGGTATTGCTGCCTAAGCATCCAAAATCCAAGAGCGTTCAGCAATTCTGAATGAGACTGCTGTCTTTAATGTGGCATGATCTGAAAGACTGCACATCAACTCAAGTTGTATTTGCTATTGACAAAAACAGACAGAACAATGAAATCATGGTTCATATTTACAGTCTGATACAGTCAGGCTAGAGAAGTTTAAGCAGAAAATTATTTATTATCATGGAAGTTCAGTCATTCTATTTTTGAATGATCCTAAAAGTAAAGTTGCTACAATGTATGATTTCTAAGGCAAAACCATGATGCAAAGGGTAGGAGTGTGTGTGGGGAAACAATAACATATGTTTACAGTTGGCTACAGTACTTCTCTGCAGTTGAAATGGTAAAAAGAAAAAAGGGCATGTAAAATTTTGTTGTTGCATTTTTTCAGGAATCACTCAAACTGTGAAATGCGCCCATGAGAGGTCAGTTCATTTGTTCATCGACTCTCTGCTGCACCAGGACAAGCAAAGCACAGCGTACTGGTGCAACGACATCAACACTTTCAACAAAGGACTGTGCCTCAGCTGTAAGAAGAACCGGTGTAACACCCTGGGCTACAACATCAGGGAGGAAAGGCTGCCCAAAAGCAGACGACTCTTCCTGAAAACAAGAGCGTATATGCCCTTCAAAGGTATGTGGGAATACTTCTTACGGCGTCCAGATTGATCACAAAGTGGAAGACTGAACCTAAGCTTTGTGATCCTATTTACTCATTAAAGCTTATAAAATCTGTGAGAATAATCAATTTGCTGAGACAACTGGGAATCCCAGTAGGCCATGTTGATGGCCTTTCATCCCGATCCCGGCTCTGGTATTTCTGTGGGAAAAAGCACCGTGCATGCCTGCCTCAGGCGAGCTGTGGAGCTCAGGGCTCACAGGTGCCCCGAGTCCTGATCTGCAGGATTTTCCTACAACTGGACTGTGCAGGTTTCTAGTAACGTGTGCAGGCACATAGCCAAGCCAAAAAAAGCAGCATAATTACTCTGGGAGGCCTGTAAAACATCCTATTCTGTGTTTGCCCAAATTTTATCTGCAATTAGACTATAAAATTACATCTAAATTACTACTTTTCAAACAATGGACAGACAACAGAATAGGATGGACTTTTGCAAGGCTGAAGCACTAAAATTAGGACTGGTGCTCTGGTTTTAGCACTACTATATTACTTTATCGAGTCAGTGTGGATTTCTAGCTGTATGATAAGATAGAGGGGGCACGGCCTGACACGGGGCGCAGGGCCTTCATACCAATCTCCATTGCACTCAGCCGCCAGAGCCCACTGCTGCTGTTGAGCAGACGTTCCCTTGCCACTGGGAATGTTTACGTACATTTTAAAGTGAGAACAAGCAGGGCGATGTGGGACAGTCATCTTCCGAGGGGCTGTCAGTGCAGGAGTTCCAGGCGCCCAGCTCCGCTCCTCACCGCCTCCCTCCCCGGCTGCCATGAGGCGTGTGGGGAGCGGCGGCGCGGGTGGCCGGGCACAGCTCGGGTGCGGGCACAGCTCGGGTAGCCGGGCACAGCTCGGGTGCGGGCACAGCTCGGGTGTGGGCACAGCTCGGGTAGCCGGGCACAGCTCGGGTGCGGGCACAGCCCGGGTGTGGGCACAGCCCGGGTGCGGACACAGGCCACGCACACACGGAGGAGGCTCCCCTCAGGCTGAGGCGCTGCCTGTCCCCGCCACAGCAGCCCCGCAGCGGCTGCCGGCGCTGTTCCAAGCCGGAGCCTCCGGCCTGCGGGAGGGTTCTGCCCCCGCCTGCCCCTCGTCCTGTACCTTGGGGTTGGGAAGCGCTTCGCATGTTAGTGCAGCCCGGCAGGAACGCTGAAGAGATGAAGAGAAAGGCTTTAGAAGGCTGCTTGCGTTATACAGCTTGTCTCCCCACGGTGCCCGGCTGCTCAGCTGCATTATCATAGATTAAACAAACCAAAACAAAACCCAGCAAAAATTCAGGTACTTTTAAAGTAATTTTGGAAGTCTTCCATTAGCACAGCGGTGAAATATTCAGTGGTGACTCCAGAGGGATCTGCGGAGCCCTGAATGATACTCAAAGCAGCTGAACCTGCTGAGTTTCTTCTTAATACTGTTTAAAATGGCTCAAGAAGATACTTGGAGTAGATTTAAAAACTCCAGAGGCTGTGTCTAGTTGGTGATACTATCTTGCTCCAGCACAGTCAGGGTCGGGTCCCCATCAGAATCAGAGAATGACAAGCTCTGGGAATGCATTGCCTGCTGCTCCCACATCTGGGCACAGACATGTGTTCACTGTCTTGTGTTCCTCTCTGGATATGGAGCTAGTTTCAGCTGGGGGTAAAATATCTCTGTCCTATTGGCTTTGATTTCAATTAAACATTGCGTTTTTATGCTTAGAACTGGTTTTGTATAAAAAACTATCCCTGGCACATATGTGGATAAAAGTACCCCAGACAATGATTTCCTTTCACAGAAGTTCCCAAACAAAGTGGCAACTGAGAGAAGGTGCTTACAAAGTCATCTTTGTAATGCATTTTAGGAAAAAAATGTTTGAAGATCATGTGAGAAGCACAAACAGAAGAAATTTGAGAAACTCAGGATTATGCTTCACAATCCTCTGTCTTCACAAAATCTAACATTTCATTTTCAAGTTAATGACATTGTATTCTGCATACATCAATCCAGCTCAAACAAAACCCCCAGTTTGTTACACAGAAGTTAACATTTATAATAAAGCTATGATGGGACTATGAGTTTTTATATGACTTTTCCTTAAAGCAGGCACCATAATCACAGCAAAACCTTAGGCTGTGTCTGATCATGTACTGAAAAATCAGTTTTTACATAGAGAGAAAACCCAGAGAAAGGTTAGTTATAAAATCAATCTGTAAACAACCCTTTCTGCCTTTGTCCTCATTGGGTTGGTAGCACAGAATCAGCCATTTTGTTTTCTACTGAGGGACAAAAGAAAATGTATTTTTCAAAATAAAAGACATTGTTCACTAACATGCAACTATAAAACAACAAAAGGATACAGCTGTTTCAGCAAATACTTTCCATTATGAGCACTCTGAGCTGTACAAAAAAAAAAAACCCTCTGTGCATATGCATAAAAAGATAATTCCATTAGCAGTATGGGGAGCCATTCTCAGATGTAGTGAAGGCTGAAGTGGGTAAAGAAGCTCTACTCAAAAATTACCATGCAATAACGTTCCTTCATATCTAAATCTATCAGTTTTGTCTAGAAAGTTGCTGGCAGAATGACCAGATAAGAGTTCTGGACATTCAAAATGTAGCTGACAGCATATGCTCAAAAGGTATGTTGTTGTCATAATTTACAAAATATCAAACTGATGAGTTCTTAGGCATTTTTCATGCTGAGAATACTCGGTTCAGACTTTCCTGAACAATGTTGTTTTAGAAACTCCCCAGACCTCGAAGCATTAATGACATTAACAGATGTGTGTTATGCAGTCAAGGAAAGTTTGAGAGTCATCAGTTTTGCAGGGCAATTTTCCAGCTGATCAGAGAAACAGCCTGACCACACTGCATAAGGTCTTTGATCTGTATCATACATCTCTAGTCATGCCCAGTCACAAGGACTTGCTAGTCACTAGATAGAGGGCTTGCCAGAAATTCTGACAATTAAACTTCAGAAAAGCTGAAATATTTCCCATGGAAGAATGTTTTATCCCCAAAAGAAACTCAATACTGACTACCTTTTTCTCCATCATTTATATAAAGCAACAGGGCTTCAAACGCTAACACACAGCACAGCAACAACCAGAAAACGTGAAAATGTTTTAATTTCAACAAATTAGTTTGAAAAATAAAATGGAATAATCAGCAACTTTTTGCTCTGCAAAATTCTTTTGCCTAAGAAATCCATTAATTCTTTGACCATTCATTTTACCACTTTTTGCAAATTCTTCCTTCCTACAGTGTATCATTATCAGTTCAAGATCCACATCATCAATGAAATCCCAGGCAAGCCGATAAACCCAGCTTTCATCATGTCTCTGACAGGGACTAAGGCGGATGCTAAAAATCTGCACATCCCACTGTGAGTATTGTATCACATGTAATTGTGCATGTGACAAAAGATGCCAATTTGTAATATCATAGCACATTGATAATCATCTTATGAATGAAATGGTTTAGTACAGCTAAGTGAACATGAACTGAAAACTGTCCTCTCTTCACTCATCCTCCCTAAAAGTCACAAGTTCTTACAATGATGATACAGTTTGTGTAGAAAAAAAATGTGAGAAAACAAACAGTAAATTTGGAAATTTTTCTGTCAAATTTGGTCCATCCTATTGCTAAGACAGGGAGGTGTAATCAATTAAAACACAAATGAAAAAATCAGCTGTATTAAGATACAGAATTTTGGATATTTATCATGATGGACACTATCTGTATTAAGGAAAGCAAAGGCAAGAGTATGGGTCAGCATTTGCTCTAGCAGGCAGAAGTTGTAACGTAGATGCTGTTATGGGACATCTTTTCTTTTGCTGTCAGAAACCACTACTGCTTCATCAGCTGTTCAAGCTTCTGCCACTTCTGCTTCTTTCCTAGCGTGTTGTCATATTTCATCACTTTTCTGCACCTAGAAGAACATTCTTGAGACATTAATGCTTTGTCCTGGAGAAGCAAACAGTTCTCTCTCTGGTTTTCAGAACAAAAATCCTATTCTTTTCACTTTAATTCATAATAATTAAGACAGCATTATTCTCATCTTGTTTTTTGTAGAGTTGAAGGTATTACTGGGAATAAAACCTACTCCTTTCTCATCACCCTGGACACTGATATCGGTGACCTCATAATGATCAAGTTCAAATGGGAAGGAACTCCAGTTTGGGAAAATATCTGGGACACATTTCAAACCATAATACCATGGACAAAAGGCACCCGTCGACCAGGACTTATAGTGAAGACAATAAGAGTGAAAGCAGGGGAAACACAGCAAAAGTAAGTGTAATGGGAGCACTCAGTAACACCACAGGTGTTTGGCACACACATTACCCCAGTTCAAATACAAGCATCTGAGCTCCAGCAGTCACACCAATGAATGTAATGCCTCACTCCATAAGGACCATATGAAATTGCAATTAAACAAGATACTATGCAAGATAAATAATGATTCCAACATTAACATTGTGAAATCTTCAGATTCCTACGTACAAAAAATATGCCAAATCTTAATTATTTAACTTTCAATATCTACTTCCTTGAGAAACTCAGCATCACCATTCTTGAAAATACTCATTAGAAGGATCATGTGCTGTACTATACAGTCCTCTGATTATTTTTGTTCTTTCCCTTGTTTATTGCTTTAAAACTGGATCACCAAGTCTGAGCAGCCTTGTTCTCTACATACAGCAATGCTTTCAACACATTTGAAACTGCCTACTCATACAGAGAAATTTCAGCCAGAAGACAGAAAAAAACCCCAACTTATAATGATTCTCACTGCTTTAGTCCTTTGAGAAATTTTAATTGAGCAGTTTAATTAAGGTTAATGAGAAAAGCACCTTACCTTGTAACTGAGGCTCAGTCTTAGAAGGCAATTTTTCCTTGGTACATTCCTTTTCTTGCCACCACAACCGGTGCAGACTTCCTGCAGAACAACTCTTATTGGCAGAGCTGCATCTCCTTAATATTGACACAAAAAACAAATTAGACAATTTAAAGAGACATTTCATAAGACAATCTGTGTGTGCTGGGAGGCAGAGGAGGGATCATATTCTCCTAAGCTGAATCCTCCTAAAAATGTATTTAGGAGGTGTTTTCCTAGCCTGGCACTTGGCATGTGCTCCTGCCATTAAAATAAAAGGATTTTCACTAGCATCTCCAGCTATTTTAAAAGCCAGGACCCAAAATCAGTACTGATGTAGCTGGCAAAGCAAATTAAAGCAAAGCATACATTGCAAACTAGGGAGCTCTGTTAAGGTACAGGTTCCTGTACCTTGAGATAAAACATATGAAGGTGAGAAGTCATTTTCCTAACCAGGAACCTCTTGTCCAATGCAGCTGTGCCAGTAGCCTGGCACAAGCCAATTACTGCTGATGTACTACTTTCCTTATCTAGGAAATTATTAACTGAGGGGGCACTTTTACTGACAAAAAAAAAAAAAAATGCTGGTATCTTTGGGTACCTAGTGCTCCTTAGAACTTTTTTTTTTGCTGCAAGTGGAAGCAGTTTGTGCCAAGTTTTTAGTGGAGTGTGATTATGTGCTGGGTTTTGTTCTTTGCAACCTGGGCAGTGACTTCAGTTATCACTGAAATACTGCAATAATGTTTAGGGGGGGAAGGAAAGATTATTAGGTGGTTCTAAAAGGAGGAACAAAGGACACTTAAGGAAAAGTATTTTCTTCTGAAAAATGTATGTAGAGTTCCGCCTTCCTCAGAAGACCAAACATCGTGTATTGCAGAACTAGCAATTTTGGAAATTCAATAATTAAAAAAGGTAGTAAACATGAAATGTATTTTGACTTGTCTTGTGCTTTCTGAAGCGTTTGAGCAATTGACAATATTCTACCTCCAGGTTATCGCTACGTCTAGATGTTTATGATCTTTGTACACATGATGCAAGTTCATTTGTTAGATTATCTAATGGCCAAGACTTTAGATGTAACAGCATAAACTTAAAAAGCAGTTATCAGACCCTTATAACAGACCCCAAGAGAATACTACATTCCAACATTTGGTTTCAAATATTTCTTTAGGATACACAGTTGCTGATGTTACCATCCTACATAGCTGATTTTTAGCAACCTCCCAGCTAAACACAAGTATTCCAGCAGCTCAAATAGGGCAACTATGGTGGCAACAGCAAGAGTTGGAACAATGCCAATGCCCCAGTGACAGTAAAGCCCAAATAACTGTGAGGGTGTGCTGCTGAGAACATGCATGGAGCCACCAGGGAGACAGAGGCACAATGCACTCAGTACCCAGGAGCTGCCTGCTCCTCTCCTCTGCACCTACAGTCTGGCAGGCAGATACAACTCTTCCCTCACAAACCTATAAAAACAGAAATCATTTTTACCTTCCCATAAAAGACAGGATAAAGACTTGGCTAAAGAAAGGGAGACTCTAACATTATGCTTTCTAACCAACATTATACTCACATGCTGTCTTTTCTTTCCAGAAACACATTTTGCCCCCAAAGCATTGACAACATTCACCTTCATCCATCCCAAGAGAAGACATTTGTGAGCTGTGACGATCTCTTCCAGACACAAAACAGAAAATAAGCAAGAACACAAAAAAGGCAACTCTTCGCCAAAATATTAAAAATATGATACATCTAGTAAAATGTTTGAAAAATTCACTGCTGCATCAAATATCCTAGCAGTTTCAGAGATGGTGAAAAAAATACATTAAGATATTTAGTTTTTGTCATCTGACAGTAAGCTGAAACATGCTCTTTGTTCATCTAGGAGCACACTCTGAAAATGATCAGTGAGCAGCTTCATCAAGGCAACTGTCAATTTTTGTGTTTAAAATCTGAAAAAAATCTGCTCACTAGAAATGAAAACATTATTTGACAAAATCATTGCTGTAAGCCTTTGAGAAACAAAATTTTGTTGGATTAGAGGGAAAAAAAGGAACTTAATTTCCTGGTAAATACTTTGAACCATTAATAGCTATGACTATCAGCTAAAACTTCGCTAAATTATTTCCTAATGTAGGGAGAGTTAAATAGTTCATAAAAGAAAATACTACCAAATAAATATAAAAATATAAAATGCTTGAGCTGCAATAACCATATGAAAACACCAATAATAAAATAATTAAAAAATTCTATAATAAACCTTGTTCTCTTTGAAAATGCTTTGCTATTTAACTATTTTAATTAAAGAACTGATTTAAATTACTAGCAATTTAATTATTTGAATGATGCTTAGTATACTACACTAAATTCTAGCACAACTAAGTCCGTTAATTTTTGCATTTAAATCATATTTATCCGTTCAGGTTAGGTCTGAGATTTTTAGATTCTAAATCTCTGTATACCAGATTTTGGTGTGACTTGAAACTGCCAGAATAAATTGAAATGGTAAAACCTTCAAGCAGCTTCAGAGCATAAAAATTAACAATGTAAGGTCAAACATATACAATTCTCTTGTTTCCTATGTGAGAATATAAACAACGAAAAGAAACATTATTGTCTCAAATTGGTTTTATTCTATGCTTTGTGTGTACTGAAACAGAAATCAACATATATGTATTTGTCACTTTAATGCTAAGCACAAGATTTATTAAAAATTAAGGCTTCTTGAACTCTGAATTTTGAATGCATTTGGTGTTTAATGTTCTCCAAGTGATAAAAAAATGTGCCAGAAAGTGCTAAGTTCTGAAGCAAAGAATAATTTTTAATGCCAAGATATTGCAGGGAATTTTGAATCAAAATATCCAGATGTTATCAGGAATAAAATGGGATTTATTTAGATAGCCCAACAAATTAACAAACTGAGCAGATCCTGCAAGCAGTGAACAGTCATCAGATGTTCAATGCAGGCATCTCTGCCAACCATTCAGAGTATTAACTTCTTTTACAAGCTGTTTTCAGTAACTACCATCCCTTTAAATAAACAGGAATACTCAATACAGCATCAGAAAGGCTCACAAACTACAACAGGAACTGAAGCATACTTAGATCTCAAATGAGAATTGTTGTCCATCCTGTGGTGTACATTCCAGAAGCTGTTGCAGTATTTAAAATGGCTCCTAGGAGTAGCATCGTGATTGGATAAATATTTAACTATTTAAATACAAATTCCATGCAAAAGAATCCTTAGTTCCTCACTGAAAAACAAGGTTTGTGCTTTGATTTTGCTCAATGAAGCAAACTAGTTTGTTAAATACAGAAGTATTTCCACCTTCTGTATCAAAAATTATAATTTAAGTGATTAATTTCATGCTTCGGGTTGCTATCTCAAATATTTAAATTTTGCAACATAATTATTTTATACGAGCTCTGTAATGTTCTGCATTTGTGTAAGAACCAATTGCTTAAGTATAACAACCGAGTCAAATCAGGAGCATACACACAAGGAAATTTCAGCTAAAAATATCTGAGAGTTAGGTAAGCACCAAGGCCTTTTGTTTGGTTGGATTTTTACATTTGCAGTAAGCTATAATCCACTGGAGAGACTCAATTGCTAGAGACTCAGTGACAGCATTTTTAAGGGCATTAAGTTACAATGGACCTGCAGAATGATAGGCAAAGAACAAATGATAATGTGGCCATTTTAGTTTTCCAAAGCACAACAGGAAATGAGAGAGAATGGTAAACAGAGAGAGAAATAAGCGTAGCTACCTAAAATAAGGCATCTCTCTAGATTCTTCCTAGAATTAAATTGTTGTTTCTGCAAAAAGCTGAAGATCTGCCACTTACTTCTGTTTCAGGGTTCTTTTTTTATAAAATACTTGTCTATTTAGAGAATAATTTAATACTGTCAATGAAATTGCATTTACATCAGTTATCACCAACTTTCTAAGCCATGAATTTTGTAAGCTTTCAGACCACATCCTACCCCTACTCCTCAAAAAAAGCTTTTTTCAGAAGATGTTGAAGGATGACAGAACAAGAGACAAAGGCTAAAAAGAATTGGGCTGTACTCCTCCAGTACAGAAACTACACTTAGAAGAATTTCAGACATCAAAATTGGCATTTCTTGCAGATTACTATCATTTACTTGGTTAGGAAGGCTGATAAAGGGACCTAAACTTTAGGAGAAACAGGCATTACTTCAGGAAATGCAGGTGGAAGAAGGGTCAGAGGTTGTCTACATTGTGCTGAAAGTCACAAAATGGGGATTTTGCAGTTTAATGACTTCTACTGATTTTTTGTGAAAAAACATTCTCCAGTTCATAATTAAGAGAAGCTGGTATAGCCTCAGGTAAGACAATTTGAAAGGTTTTAAAAAGTCAAGTAGGAAAATTAAAAGAACATTCAGTAATTGAATTCTTGCAGATACGAAGATACTTCTTCTGATCCCCTTTTTTCACAAATCATATAATCAAACAGATTCTGTTCCTGTTTTGACAACCATTACACTAATTTGATATAAAAGTGCAATAAAGCTGTAATATATTCAGTCTTACCATGCCTGAACAGAAAACTGAAATCATACCTACAGTTTCAAGTTCCTACAGTGGTGCCTTACTCTGTGCTCATTGGAATTACTCCTGTCTCACTCCATACAGCTGACTCGAGATCTTGGAAGCCACCAGGTACTTACTCCTGTCAGAGCACACACAGCTCAGAGGGACAGAATGGCTGCTGTCCTTTTCATCACCTCTCTGTAATAATGAACCTCCAATATTCAGAAATAAAAACCTCTTCCTTCCATTTTGTGTTTTTCCTGAAAGAAACATTGGAATGCTAATGAAAACCTAAATTACATCAATGGTATGGTATGGTAGAAAGTTTCATTGCTTAAGAGGACTTTGATGCCTTTGTCATGTTCACACCATTCTGACTACACCATATATTCTTCTACACAAGGTGAGTGTATACATCTAATAAACAAAGCATTGAAAAATGCAAGATGAATAAATTAATAGGTACAAATAAGATTAGGTCAAATATTAGCTAGAAAAATTGCTTACTGATTTGTTTCACTTATTTTAAAATATACATGAAACTTGTATTTGAGCTGCTTAGGGATTATTCCATCCTTCTTGTCTGTGTTCCTCCACAGAGATTTAAACACAACTACCACCACCTCTATGAGGATTTGCAGAAGGGCTCTGCTCCAAGGGATTTTCTTTTAATGCCCTTTGCACAGACAGTGCTATTTAGCTACAGGGAGAAGCACATCTATAAAAAGTCATGGGGGTGGTGGGAGGAGCATTGTGAGGAAGGAACTCTGAGTATGCTTTGATAACATCAAAGTCTACCCTGCTCACTTCAGGAAACAGATGTCCAAGCAGGCCACTCTCAACAAACAGCCCTAAGAATGGAAGACTCACTGGCAGGACCCGGCTTTTAAAAGCAGTCACTTAAACCAACACACAAAAACCCAGAGAGGCAGCTTAGCAGTTTTAAAAGGCCTTGCAAAAAAAAGCACATTTTCTCCTTCTGTAAGTCTCATTCACCAATTGTGTATTCAGAGTATTGCATATTAATTCCAATATTCCTCTTCAAATTTATTTCCAAAGGTATCCATCAGTAACGATGATGCTAGGCTTGAACATCCCACCAACTAGTTTTCATTTTGAAGGAAAGAAAAGTTTTATTCCTGTGATCATGTAAGTAATTTAGAATTAATTTCATGGCTTTCCCTAAACACCTTACACAAACACGTTTAGTCTTATACAGAACTGCAGGACGTTAAAGTTGAGAGGGGCACTTTGACAGAGATAGCACAACTACATTTTGGCATGACAGTAAAAGCCAAAAATCAAGCAAAGTGGAATCTGTGTATTCCTCTTTGCTCTCAGGGTTCAACAAGTAAATGGATCTTCAGAAAATAATTTCATCAAGTCTATTTATTAATGCATTTCAAGTTTCAAAAAACCTTACATATCTTTGCACAATACTTTATTTTTTGCATTTTTTAGTAAAAATTTCCAAAGTGAACAAAAAAGAGACTGTATAAAACACAGTGGACATGAAATCGACAGTAGTATTTCTGTTTCATTGTCTTGAACTTCCTTTCAGCTTTACCATTATCTTGACTTGCAGTGGAGAGTTCAGTGCACATTTCTGTTTTCAAAAAACATTTAACTTAGACTCAAAATAAAATAGGGCAGCATTTGTCTGCCAAAATCCTACCACAGGATAACATTACAGGCAAAAAATTTACATGTTCCAAAGTCTACCACACTCAAGAAGTTACTAAGAACTCTTGCTGAATAAAAGTCACCATTTTAGAAATGCAAACCCACTTCCAATCTTTGCACAGTCTTAAAACAAATGTATTTAAAATGACTTAAAAGCAACTACGTACACTTCTAACTAGTTAAGATCATTTAGAATTATTTATATAGTCTATTGGACTTGGGGTTTCATGTACAAAATTTGTCTCTAAACCATGTACAAAAAGCTGTATTTTGAAAAAGTTACCACATACTGTACAAGTTTACAAGGAAGAGAACCCATTATATTCTGTAACATTTTTGGCCTTGCTGGCTTGCGTCACATTATGAGAATGATTGTGTAAACCTTATACTCTTAAAAAACAAAACAAAACAAAACAAAAAAAAACCAAACAAAGGAAGCCTGTCCAACCCTTAGTAAATTTTCTCCTAAGCAAAGCCAGGAAAATTATAGCCATTTGCATCTCTAATTAGCTTGGTGCTTTTGGAAAACAAGCAATAAATACATCACAAGCTTAAACATTTTGTAATGCCCCCTTTCATCTCCTGCATAGCAGTAAGCACCTTAAGACATCTTTTATTTTATCTTCAAAAATGCCAATTATTTACATTCGTAATAAAAACTCTGGAATGGGACATTGTGCCATTGAACTTCACTACTGGTATAAATGTGGGAAAATTGGTAGTCCTAACTACAGTTTTAACTCTGCCACAGTAGCCAGGCAAATCACTCTACTTTAGTGGTTATCAATCAACAGTATCATGCTGAAAAGTTATCCAAAAACCTGATAAATTAAAAAAAGAAAATAAAAAAACTACAGCTTTTCTTTCTTTCCACATCCCTTAGAACATGAACTTGATTACCAAACTGTAAGAATATCTGAACAGCCCAAATAAAGTGGTTGCAATTTTTAAAACAAGTTGAATAACAGGCAGAATTTTCTAATAAAGCATGGAAATTTTTCATCTAACTATCCATTATTTCACTGAATAATCAGACAAATTAAAAATATTTACGCTGAGCTACAAGGAAGACACTTACATAAAACATTTTTGAAACATTCTGACGTTTGAAAAGTTTGCAGAACACCTTTTAAATCTAAGACCATCCAGGCTCGTATGCTGTGTCTTAGCAGCTGTTGGATAAAGATGAAATGAGTGCTTGAAACAACTTTGATAATGATAAAAAAAGTGTGATTGAATTCAAAATTGCTGTGTAAAGCATCACAGGACCCTTGACCACTACACACCATCATCCTCTGTTATCCTGAGTATGTCAGTTAAACAGTAATTTCTTCATTAATAGCGGAAAAGTTTTATAATACAAAGAAACATCCATATTGCAATTCTCTTGTTTACAATTGCACACAAGTACGGGTGTACGTTAGAAATACATGTCTGCATATAACAACGTATATACATTGACAAGTAATGTCTCCAATGCTGAGGTGGTCTAGCTTCCTAGTCTTGTCTGGCAGTTGAAAAATATATCATCTTTTTCTCAATTCTTGAGTAGAAGTTTTACTACAGCCATATTTGCCTGCAAGTGAAGAAAATGCAGCAATGAAGAGCACAGAAGGGGGAAAGAATCATGATATGCTAGGACTTTGTGCCACTAAATTAAAAATATTCAAGAAAAACACTTTTCTTCTTTTTGAGCTGGAAGATTCTCTCATTAAAAATTAACCTCTTCCACTTGTTTTGAGGGCATATCATGCTTTTTATTTTCCTCTTCAACTTTTGAGAGTTAGACTGGGGACAATGACTTATTAGGTTTTCTTTGGAGTGAGTTTTCCCATTGTAGGCACTAGGAAGAACCAAGGCAAAAAGCTGCAGTCAGCGTCTCATATGTCCCATCTGATAACTCTCTCGGGGCCTTTGCCGCTGTGGGGGCTGAGTGGTTTGTGGTGGTCTCCTCCTTTTTAAAGTGCCTGTTTCAAAGAAAAGTAGCCATTATTAAAAATTAATTGAAAAAAGTTATTTCCAGAAGAGTTGCCCCAGCCATGCAAATTAAATACAACTATATTTTTCTGGAAGGCTTTGGATTTAGACCTGCAAAGTTTTAACTAGATGAGGAACTGCATGGAGGACATACAGAATACATTTCAGTATCTCAACAGTAGGCCTTCAATAGGCCAATTCTTACAAAATGTAGCATGGAATAGGAAATAAAAGGAACTCAGATGCTGGAAAAAGTCTTCAAAGCTTTCTTTTGATATGCATATTATGTTATAGGAAAATAAGACAAGAATTAGATTTTCATGAATTGTTTCACTGGCATCAATTCCATTTGTAATTTCATAGTGCCAGACTAAGAACTGTAGGTTGAAACATCTGAAATTTCTCTTTAGAACTAAGCAGATGAGGAGGAAACATTTCTCTATAATTAGCTGGAGTACTCACCTGGAAGTGGTTTATGAGGAGGCAACTTTGGATTACTGCTTGGAGTATGAACACTGCATATCTTAATGAAGCCAGCCATTAACATGATCAATGCAATTCCCATAAGCAACACTGCCCACCAGTAAGCCTAAAAAACAAAACCACAACAACAACAACAAGGTTGTGTGGGGGCTGGCACATACACACACAAGAGAGAGGACATTGAATATGGCCTTTCACTGCTTTTTAAGAAGTCCTCAAAAAGCTTTCTGAAACATCACCAAGAATATGCAACCTAGCATTTGAAAGAAATGTCCCTAAAGTTCTTCCATGGAAAAGCCCCGATACTTCCATTCTAGTAGCAGAAGGGTACTTTTCAGAAGATACACTCCAGCAGAGCTATAGAAGCCTAAAACAATCAACAGCTTACACAAAATTGCCTGTGCAGCTCTCCAAGGGTGTTTCACTGTAGCTCTTCTTCCAGTATATTATTATTAAAGTGCCATCTAGCACAATAAAATTGATGAATGCTAAAGATCAAAATATTTAGTTCCTTAAAAGAAGTCAGAGCATTCAAATATGAAAAGTCAAAACACGAAAAAACAGTAAACTAAAAATGTGAATGAATAGAGGTATTAACAGATCCTATTTATTTGTTTCCATTCCCTTCAATCTATCAAACTTATTTGTCACACACAGGGTGTGTACAGAAAAACTAGTAAAACAAGGGCTATCTATTCTTTGAAGGATGCTGAAGCAGTCTGCATATCAACACTTATCAACTGTGAATCTTGATTAGCAAGAACATTTCATATTAAACTTGTAAGACAAAAATATACTTACCACAATCCATTCTGCAATATTTTCATACAGTTCTGGGTTAAAAATTGCTTTCTTTAATCTAGCTAGAGGGCCATCAGCATCTACTAGCCGACACCTCATAAACACATCACAGTAGCCTTTGAAATCATTACAGGGAGATCCAGGTTGCAAAGTAATGGTTTCAAGATGAAAGTATTCCTGCCATTGGCTCGAGCCTGTGCTTGCACAAGTAGCTGGGTCCACTGAAATGTGAATACAAATTAATCAAACCCTTACTGTATTAAAACATCTGTGCGTGAATACCCACCCTGTTTAATTATTCAAAATGCTTTTCTGTTAATCTGTAAAAATGCAGAATATATTGTTTATTTGTTAC
Organism: Certhia americana; assembly: GCA_018697195.1. Lineage (NCBI taxonomy): Eukaryota > Metazoa > Chordata > Aves > Passeriformes > Certhiidae > Certhia > Certhia americana. The sequence continues at coordinate 13,078,483 of CM031866.1, forward strand.
ACAGTACATTGCAATGTCTGTGTGAAACTACGTTTGAACAAAATGCTCTCAAAGTTAACAAAAACTCAAGTACAAACACCATGAGCAGGTTCCTCTGACCCCTCCTGCTGTATTTACACTTATGGTTGAGATAAATCTTACTTTTTCTCATGCAGCAGACATGGCACAGCTCTCTATCATCCTTGCCATCTGAACTGGCACATGTACACTCCTCCAAGCCATGCTTCTCACAGATAGAGCCAGCACATTGCTGTGGGAGACAAAAGCACAGCAACACAAAAATCAATTTCACTTTTAAGCACACTGACATTAGGAAAGATATTAAAAATTAATATCTGAAAGCATAATCATAGGTCTAAAGATGCTTATCAATAAAAGCAACTGCTTCAATTTTTTTTTCCTAAAGCTTATAAACAAAAAATCATTACATTTATTCAACATCAATATTTTGGCATATTTTCTAGTTTTTAAAAGGTGATTTACCCTATTTTATTTTTTTAACACAATATCTTCTTTTATAACCTGAGAGTACCCTGCAAATCACCAACAGTACCACAGTTCACACTGAAATATGACTACACAAAACGATGCTTAGAGAAATAAATCTAATGTATGCATACACAAATATTTCTCTTGGAAAATAATAAAAATTATTGGCAGAAAAGATTCTGTATTTAATTTCACTGTGTGAGGATCCTTCAAAATCCAAGTTCAATGCATTTATATTTTTGTTTCAAAATCAGTAACTATACAAAGACAATTCCTCTATCTTTAAGATGGCTATAAATTATCTGAAAAACATTATAAGCAGTACTTGATTAAAATCCTGGACTGTGGAAAACAAACTTACAGCAACACAAGTTACAGGTCTTTAAGAGGATGATTTTTCATTGTGTTTGCTTCCAAGTGAACAGAGATCAATTTATAAGAGACTTCCCATCAATATTTCATAGTAACTGCCATGTTGTCTTTAACCCAGGAAACTAATGGCAGTTCAGAATCATTCCAATTCCATATGCTTGCACATCAGTGCTATATGTACGTGTTTGGAGAAACTGTGTTTTGCCAGTAAACCAAATTCAACCTCTACTGACAATTTACCCGGTTTTCTAAGGCAACAGATTTATTGACAAAGACTGAAGAAAAGTGAAAAGGTGGCACTAGAAGATAAAGCACTTTCATAACCCTGATTTTTACAAAAAACTTTAAATGTAAATTCTCAGACAGTACGGCTACCTTGGGATTTGTTCCCTATTTCTTAATCCTTGGTGTACTTCCACCATTATTTTGACTGACAAATAAATCAAACATCTGTACAGAAAAAGAGACAGAGCCTGCACTCCTGTGCAGTAAGTACAGAAACCATATCAATTCACAACACGGTGCCCTGAAATAAACAATGCTAGCAGTTACATAAGACTGTAAAAAACATACCCCCTTTATGCAAACTTGGGTGTTCCTGTTGCACACTGTGAAGTTTTCTTTGGGTTCAGATATTGGGCAGAGAGCACTGACACCATTACACATTCCTTCCTTAGCACAGTCAGAGTCATTCCGACACTTATCTGTCCTCGATTTGAAATCACACTGGGCAGTGCAACACGGGCCTTGGCTGGGGCTGGAAAGAAACACCAATTGTGGATGCCAAGAAAAAGCATGAACCATTCCAAACAAACTGTTCACCCTGAAACCTACTCAAGCACTTAACAAATTTCTGATTTGTGCTACTCAAAATGTGATTTTAAAATAATTTTTCCCATAGCATAATTATGCTTATGTACTTCTCACTCATTGTATAAAGCATTTTATAAAAATGCAGGTAAACAGATTCAGATTCTGAAATCCCCATTACAATTCCCACTAAATGCCCAAAATCAAAGTGTAGTGTAATACACATGCATAATACCTGCAGTTTTTGCCTGGTCTTAACTTGCATTTTTTATCTTCTGGTTGATTTGCATCATAACAGCAGTCATCTTTACACTGGTCACTGTATCCACAATCACACTGTTCTCCTTGTTCAACCAGTCCATTACCACAGATGGGCTGCCCAGACTCTGAAAAATGCCAGTATATTTATGTACAAAGCAGTACAAAGATTATGGAAATACTTATAAACCTTAACAGACATCCAGCTAATCATGACTGAAGGAGCCTGGTCAAGCTGGACTTTAGACTAGGGCTCAAGTCAACTTGCATTACTTCTTGACACCCAGCTTAGTCATTCCCACAATTCATAGACTTTTAAGCCTCTGAGTAGAAAGATTTGGGCTGATAAGAGTGGGAATGTAAGAACAACTGCTCAGTCTCCCAGGGAGCTGCATCCTCTCCTGCTCTCCTTTATCAGTCAGAGGACCTTGAGGCAAAGGCTGATGGTACTGAGTGAACTACTCCAAAATCCAAACCTACTGAGTACATGTGCAAACCTGTGTGAGCATGAGCTCACAGAATTTGTAAGAGCTCACACATCAGACTCCAGAAAGAAAAATTGATGCAAAATTCTTTTTCATGACTAAAGAGGATTCCCTGCAGTTTAATATGTGCTCCTTACCTCTAGTCCTTTCACAATGAGTCTGACTGAAATCAGTCTGACCCTGTTTGTTTACTCCTTCCCACCAGGCATTTACAAAGACAAGAAGAGCCTTCCCCAGCCTTCTCTGCTCCACACTAAACAGACTCTCTTGGACTCTCCTCATATGTCAGATGCTCCAATCCCTTAATAATCCTTGTGGCCCTTTGCTGGACTCATTCCAGTATGTCCTGCTGTTTCTGTGCAGGCCAGCCCAGAACTTGACACAATACTGGAGATCTCAAATTCAATTCTTTACTTGCAAAATCACTCAGTAAATTTAGAAAAAAAACCCCCAAACAATAAAAGTAAACAAAAAAAATTAAGCATTACAGTAATATCTTCGCTATTCTGCTTTCAGGAGGATTAAATACATACCAACAAAACAATTATTTCTCTTTTTCTCAAGAACTTGGCTGATATTTCGAATGCTACAGATAGAGAACTTATTGTTGTTAAGTTTGTCCCCAGACGTAGCTCTTGCATACATGATATAATTGCCATTTTCCTTCTGTCCCAAGTTCTTGGACTCCCCAGGAGTGCACTCCATTCCAGAATCATGCTGCAAAAGAAATATTTTACAACTAACTCAATCACAGCAGGTGCAAAAGTAACCTGGATTTGATAGCCTTAACACAGAATTAAAAAAAAATAAAAATAAAGCACCAACCTACACTCTCAGGTTCCTCGCAAGACAAAAACTATATGTAAACCCAAGGTTTGATTTTGGGTTCTCTTCGTTCTGTTGTTGTTTTTGCTTCCCCCAAGGCAACACTAACAAGTATTTAATTTCTTAAGTTTCATCTTATTTGCATTCTTGGTAATTTACCCCCAAGTGCATGTCCTGAAATGAACACTGACTTGGAAAAGCTGCCATCTCCTAAAGGAGTGGCTTTATGATCACAAAAGGGTAATCAGCATTCTGTGGAATAAAAGCAGGAGGAGTTACAGTAACCACAGTCCATTCTTCCTGTTTGCTTTGAGGGAGGTACAAAGAGAACTTCAAAACAGAGCAGGAGCCTGTCAGCAGGTGACTACATCTACAATATCCAGCGTGAGGAATGAAACGCATTACACACTGGCATAACAAAAGCCTCATGCTTTCAAGCTTACCACAAACAAGTTGCATCCCTAAATGTCTGTGAAACAGTTCTGCTCAAAAACATTCTTCTTGGAATCCTAATTCCTCCCACTATTTTCTTAGATAAACTTGTAAGTATAAATCATCTAACATAAACGTGAGCTACTTGCTGAGTAAAGTGTCATCTTAATTTTGCAGTTCTTCCTCCTCCTCTCCAGGATAAAGTACAATACATTTAACAAGATGCATGTGATCCTACTCTTCATAAAGGCAGGGAAGAACTTAGGGAACAATAACAAAGTACCTTTGTAAGAGATTGAACTAATATAAATAAACAATTCACAAAATGCACTGTTGCACCAGTCTTCTCAAATACTCACAAAAGGGCTCAGTTGCCTTCTACTTTGTATACAATGTATGTGCACATATGCTCCTGGAGTCAGGATTCTGCTTTCCTTGTTCATAAGTAAAACCTCCATTTGTAAATCACACCTTATGAAATGGCTGAGAGTGAGTTAAGAGAGATCACCAGTCATACTTACAGGGGAACCAAAGTTATGCCCAACCTCATGTGCAAAAGTAATGTGAGAAACCTTGGGGGGCACATGAGAGCCATAGTTCTGGACAGTGATGATTCCAGTGTTCAGAGACTTCTTCTTTCCATCTGAATATAATTTGCTTTTTTCACATATTCCACCAGAGCTCCCTGCATTCAGACAAAAGTACAGCAGTCACACATTTAGGGAAAGAAGTGTTGTGTTACTTGTCCACTGACATCCACAGCAGCAAACAGTTTGCCTCTGCAGGTTTTCAGACTAAGAGTTCTTTATAATTAATATCAATACAACCTTGAAAGTAGATTAAATTTGTTCACACAAATGCTCTCAGTGCTGTTTGGATACATTCACAGAAGAGGTTAGCTGGTTTAGAATAGCTTTTGAGAGCTCTTTTGGGCATTCACTGAATGGATGAGTCCTTAGTTCATCATACCTGTAGTACAGATTAGCAGGGTGCAATGTCCAACAGAAGTAGCCTCAATCTACATCTCATCTGAATTTCACCAGGTAAAAAAATACACAGTAAATTTGGAGATCCTCTTTCACAGCAAGTGCATATATATACACACACACACATATATATATATATATA
>CM031866.1:13083291-13115306 GCA_018697195.1 Certhia americana
ATATATATATATATACACACACTTATTCTGACGATGACATTTTATAACTGTCAGAAAAAGTACAAACTAAAGCTGAAAATGCTTTTGATGTGTTGGTTAATAAGACCAATGTTTAGAAGGTTGGCAGTGAAGTACATCACACGTCCTGTTTGGAAAATTGCCAAAATTTTTACTTTAATTTCACAAAATTTTTCCATAACTTGAGTTTCTATTGAAGAATTACTAATGTAATTCAGCTATTCTATTGCTAATGTAAATGCTGCCTAAAAACCACTTTCCTTTCTCAAGTAATATTTTGATTTAGTGACAAATCCCATTTAATCTATGTCAGTATGTGTGTTAAGGATGAGAATCACAAAGATCATAGTTTTTCCTCAGTTAAACTTGGTTTTGAAAGCAGTGTTTATGGACTGTACATTCTCATTCATCCTGTGCTTGCTCAGTGTACACACTACAGTGGTCATCACAGACCAAATTTCTCATTTCTATTCACTATCTGGTCATTATTTTTCCCATGGTTCTTCCACAGTCACTAAGGTTAGTCCATACAGGTCCCTCTTACATACCAACTGAATTCATGGGTCAATTGATCTCTTACCCCTCATGAACAGTTCCACTGGTGTTTCTTTCACCATTACTCAATTCTGTTAAAGCTCTCAATAATGTTCTCTTTAAGGTATCCTGTTTCTTGCAGTCTCAGTGATTGAGATTTTTTTTTAAATCAAAGGACATACTTTAGACCCAAAATACACAACTAGACTGAAACTAATAAGAATCAGTTGAAGAAGAGTCATGCATTAATTATTCTGTTATCCCCAGAAAAATATCCCACTGATTTAAAAAAATTCTTTCAATATTACCTAGAAAACCTAAAGGTTCTGTAGTGTAGTTCTTATAGTTGTAAGCTCTGTTTATATAGAGCAGAAATACTTGTTTCATCTGTCATTTTACTGGTCACTCACACCTACCATAAATAAAAACTAATCCAAGTAATATCACCTTTGTAAAACAAAATAAATATGTTTTTCTTTATTGTTCTTATCCTGCTCACCAGAAATACAGAAAGATGAACTGAAATGGCACAATATGCTAAAAAGAAAATTAAACCATACCCAAACAAAATTGTGAAAAGCTAGGAGATTTTTGTGTATTTGCTGTTAGTTCAAAAGACCTCTCTTCTAGTGCCTACCTACAGTATTTTATCTCATAGCACTGAAGGCTTGCACAGAATTACCTGAAGGGGCTCCAACCCAAGCCAGACCAAGGACTCCATCATCAAAATCACGGTCTGTGAACACATAGGCCAAGCAATAATCATCATGATTCTGTTCTGAGTTCAGTTCCAGAAACTTTTCCACACCAATGTTAGGAAATCTGAAGGGATTGGAAGAGTCCTTCTCATCTAAGGTTGTGTTAATCTAAAAGTAAATTGAAACAAACTGTAAGACAGGATTCATTTCCACTTGCACACGCCAGGTAAGAGGCTCACTGTTGCCAGTACCTTGCTATGTTATGTAGTTGAAGATGTTTAAAATTTAAAAGCCTTGATTGTAAATTACCACTCCAGTATTTGGAAAACAAAGCGCTACAATAAATGATGAATTGCATTTGTGTAGTAAACCCCCACTCTGTTATTTCTTTCTATTTCTTTTCCATCAGTACCCAAAAATCTGTATTTATCCTCCTAAATGATCACTTTTACAAGGAAGTCCCAACCTGGATAGCCATTCTCTATTCTAGTATTAAAGTTATTGGAGAATAGCAGTAGTCTATTCATCACACAACAATGATGCTGAAACAAAGTCAGTTGATTTCTATGGAAAAAGTGACTACAGCTTAATAACAGAAGTAGTGAGCTTTTGACAATAATCACTAAAACCAAAACAAATAAATAGTTTAGGGCATCATTTACTGCAGAAGACACTTGTGCTAAAGAACTGTTATAAAACAGTAAAAGGGTACAATGAACAGGAAGAGCACATTTGAAGAATACAGCCTCCAAGCAGCATCAGTGAAGCTGAAAGCATTTCCAACACAACTTACTCTGATACGTTTCACCATGAAGCTGATGTTCCGGATCCCTGAAAAATCTGTTGACTGGTAAATGGTGTCAATGGCTTTAACATGGCTGGAAATCTGTCAAAAACAAAAGTATCTACAGTTCAGAGATCTATGCACTACACTATAGTTTATCTTAAACAGCAACAGCTGCAAGGCCTGCAGTCCTACAAAATATGGTATTGTGCTCTAGGAACTCCTAATAGGCCTTTTGAATTAAATAATGGCACATAAGGGAAATAAATCACTACCAGTACCTGCATCACCACCATGCCAGATACCACCAAAGGATTTTGCCATTTGATTTTTTTTAAACACATAATTCTATCAACTTTCAGATAGCTGTTTGTGAAACTCCTTTACTCACTGCTTTGGTAAGACTACTGTAGTGGAAATCATATTCAAAGCATTGTATTTCTTTCTTGGAGAAAAAATTTTACTTGTTAACAATTACTATTTCATTTGTGGCAGAAGACATGTGAAAAAACTAATCATTTACCTTTTCTAGCATGCAAAAACACTAACTCACTAAAAAGATGATTTTGAAGGTGACTTCCTAGCTTTGAAAAACGTTACTCAAACTGCCTATGTACAATGTGATAAATAGTAAAACTCAGATCTGCAAGTGGCAGTGAAACTTTAGACTTCAGGAGAAGTATGTTAACATGCTAATTACCAGCAAAACCACTAAATTATATCAACCCTTTATCCAGTTAATACTATATTGACAAATGAAAAGTGTCTGCCTTTAGCTGCCACAGCTTTTTTAAGCATCCACTATATCAGATACTACAGGAATAGATGTCAGCATCATTAGCTCACAGTGTTTTGAGTTCGAATTTCAAAGGGAAGCATATGCAAATGTTAAAAGAGAAGCTTGGCAGGCTGTCAAACAGGACACAACTCTTCAGGAAATATCATTTTTCTGAGTAAGAATTGAGAACAGTCAGAGTGCAAGTCTTGCTCAGAGGTGCTAAACACACCACAGCTGCCATTAAAGGAGGCACAAGTGCCCAGGACTTTGGTCACAGGAACAGCATCTTTTTAGCAAAATGAAAAACACTGTTTCAATTATGTCAAGACCACTTTAACAAATGAAACAAGACATTATAAAGTAAATAAACAAAAATACAGGCAGGTAAGTGACATGAAATTTATCAGGACTACCCGAAGTAAAGGCAGGTAATGCCAAACAAAGGGATTGGAAATACCTGTGCAATCACAGCTTCTCTGGTTCCATAATGCTTGTAGAATAAATGATCAGTCTGGATATAAAGCTGACACGTGTTTTTCTCAGCCTGAGTGGCACGCTTTTTTCTCAAAAGCTGTGGATCATCCTCCTTAGGTTCTTCAACAGGCTTCTACGTATGCACAGGGAAGAAATACATTAATTTTGTAGTTCCACATGCTGCATTAGATTACCTAAAAATAACAATGGTTCTAAACATACTCCACTAATACAAACAGGTTTTCATTCTTTATCTTGCAAAGTTTGATGAATCTTGAATTAAGTACATTATGCTCAGTTTTCAAATACTTTCAATGTAATCTTAGCAACAGCTCTCTATGCACTTCATTTTATATTACAAAGGGCAGTCAATGTTACATAGATGATTTTTTTTCCTTCATGTGATCTTTGGAATTTTTCTTTTTTATAATCCTTTCCTAAGATAAACCAACTGTTGGTAGGTTAGGAAAAAAAATCAGCACTGGTGGGACATGCACCTTCCCTAATACCAGTTATTTCAAATTGTAATTACCTTAGTCAGCTACCTCAGCAAACAGAACTGTTTAAGCATGGAACAAATGGGGCACTGAACAAGAAGTTAAAGGAACACTGTTCAATCAAAGAGGTATCTGATAGCACACTGGCCTTACAGCACTCCCTGGTTGATGGCACTCTCTCCACAAAGTTTTACAAGCAAATTTTTGGGAAAGCATGTTATTGTTACCAATGCTGAAAAGGGCATTAATGTTGACAATTTCTGGAGTCACAACATAAACAAAGTAGCTGATGCTATTTAACAAGCCATATTGCATAGTTTTCTGGGTATATATTTAGCTGACACCACAAAATTATGCTAAGACTTGGAACAGCTCAGAATGCAGCTAAGTCTAAAAGAAACTCAATAACTTGCTGTTGGAAAAGAAAATATTTTGTGACATGTGGTGCAAACCTGAATGCAAACCACTGTGGGACTCCACCCAGGTACGCAGGTTCCTTCCATAGGACACTTACCTGTCAAAACAGCCAATCTGTAATATGCTGTAACCCCTGCAAGCTTACAGGGTTGTTAGGAGGACCCTCCCACCAACATCAATTAATTCTCCTCTGAAAGCACTCAGATATCCTAAGTGTGTTATAGTAACATAATTTGAAAATCTAGAAGTTATTACTCTTCAGAACCAATGTATTACTTGAAGATCAAGGGATCTTGAAACTCTTCCTTCTCAATTGCAATAAATAAATTTCTCATTTCAAGCTTGATTTCTACATCCATCTAAAATTCTAACTGTTGAAAAATTTGAGATCATGTAGGATTCATTAAGACTGTAAGTAGCACATCTGAGCTACAGAAGCAATGAGAAAAAGAATTTAGAAAAATTATGTTTAAAAAAAACCCTCCAGAAATAATTTTAAGTATCTCACAATGTGGAGGGATGATAGCTGAACAAAAGTAAAAGGGACAACATAAAAGAAATAGGAAGTTATCACACTAAGTACTAATCAACATAATCCATTAGCCCTTGTTGTACCTCTGTTGTTGGTTCTTCTATACCAGTCATCTGGTACTTCTGCATTCTTTCAAATACTGAATGATCTGCACAACCTCCTTGTGGTCCATATTTATGTGGATATTCTAAAAAGAGGAAGGCCAGGTTGAGTTTTCAAATTCCAAGTACAAGTCCAAAATATGGCTGCATCAGTGCAACTTATGCAGTTGGTGCCCAATATTGTGCATGTGGTTTGAGGGAAGCATTAGAAGATTCAAGGTTTATGCAGCTTTTTTTCATTAAACATTTCTACTACAACATTCTTAGTTTTACAAACAGAACAAAATTGACATTTGCTTCTTAACATTATTTTCTCAGGCAGCACAAGAAAATATGATGAGCAGTGTCTAACATAAGAACAAGAGCTTTTATTTACATCTCTGTAGCCACTTGCTTCAACAAAAAGCAGCCTTCAAAAAATGACATGACAATGGAAAGTTGTAAGTTAAGTATACTAAAGACTGCTTGGGAAAGAGAAAGGGGTTTCATGCTACTTGGTAAACAAACCAAGAAACCTCGCTAACATTTTTAGAGGATTTTATTATTTTATTCATCTTCCACTGATTTTTTGTAAGTTTTCACATTATGCTACTTAACTACCAGTACATAAGAAGGGAAATGCTACTGGATAGAGCCATAGAATAGCTAACCACTGTGCATTAGTTAAACATGCAGGAGATCCAAACTAGAGAGACTATGCCACAATCACCTGTTTAACAAGGCCAGCTCTTGCAATAGTTGTCAGTGCAGACCTCACTGCACAAAGGGATGTGCTTCAGACACACATGCTTAGCTTTTACTGTCAGTACCTATTGCAGATTTGTAACCTGTATTTGCAGAAGCTTCCTCTGCAGATGAGAAATACTGAATACTTTTCCCTTTGATTTCTTTGCAGATTCAACCCCATCATAAATTGGTGCCCAAGTAAGAAATAATGGAATACAGATTATGGTATTTTTAACAAGTCTGTTTCTGTAGGGCAAACCACAGTTTTAACACCATCTCATCAAAGTGCAACTTTTCTCATAAATGTACAAACGTAACCAACATTTGTTGTGTTTTGAGAGTTGTTGGTTGGTTCATTTATCTTTTTATTTTTGTTTGGTGAGGGGGTGTTTATTTTTTAAAGAGTGGAGATCCAAAGTCACAGGGCAAATAGAATAGACGTGTAGGAGTGGAATTGAATTGTAGAATAAATAGAATTGTAACGCCAGGCACCAAGGACTGATGCCCACATTAAATGCACTTCAAGTGATTTTGCTCTGGACTAGCTCTAGTCTGGGAGTCAGGGCTTGACAGCAGCTGGAGCACAGCAGACGTGTTCCCTTGGAGTATGGGCTCTGCCATGGTTTCATCTGACAGCTGCCTTTAATTATCTTTGATTCCTATGGCTGTTTCTTACAGTCATACTGCATGACACTGCTAAACTATTTCAATATACAGCTTACTTTCTAAGTTTATTTCATTACTTTCTACATACTGGTTTCCCTCATTACAATTTCCACCACCACACAAATACCATTTTTGAACTGCTGTCTCACAACATCCCTCCCAGCAAAATCAGCTCTAGCACAGTGCCAGAAGAACAGAGATAAAAAGAGAAAAATATACTCTTACTACCAGTCACCTCACCCAATTTGCTCCAGAATAGTAGTGGAACACTGACTTGGCTACAACCAATATTAGATGAAAAGCACCACTCTATTGGAGTCACCTTCTACTTTTTGGGATCCTCTTTAACATCACTAGATTGGAGCTACAAGCAAAGGACTGTAGATATGATCCTTCCCTTCTTCATCTCCACCACCCTTTTTTCCTCCCAGTACAGTGTAAAAAATTCTACCATATTTAGTCTAATGCAAATTTTAATTACCTATGACCTGACTTCACACTGACTGTATCTCTGCAACAAGAGCAGGTTGGTTACCCAGAGGCAGGAGCAAAAGCCCATCCTGCCTTTCCCACACACACTACCCCTGCAGAAAACCACTGTACCCTGAAAGCAACTCCTGCAGGAGCTCACTCTGAAGCATTATGACAACTGACAAAACAGTAGTGGAAATAAATGTTCCCAGTGTATGGCACAAAAAAATCTGTCCTTTCTCTCTATCTTGTTTCTCAAAGATGTTAGGAAATCCCTTATCACATTTTTTATACTGACTGCCTGCAATTCAAATATTTCTCACTTCAAAAGTAATAATCTAGTAAGAAACACTTTAAAGCCATGACAGTTAAAATTACAAAAAAATGAACACAAAACAGTCTGTAACAGCAATTGCCAAGGTTTTGCATGTGCTGGAAAAGACCAATCCCCAAGAGACAGATTTGAAACCACCCTGGTAATCACAGGAGACAGGTAATACAGGATAGTTGACTTTGGAACTTTGACATTTCTAGCTTACAGGGAAAGCTGCATATGAAGTTTTCATTTGCTAAATGCTGAACTGCCCCCAAAACTGAAGGCACCATTCCCTCATCATCTTTTGAGACGTCCTATTTCCATCATCCCTTGCAGCAGTTCCATTTTTAAATATCTGAAGCTAAGCAAGAACTACATGGTGCCAACTGACTTGGCCAGTTTTGACACACAAGACAGGAGTCTGGTCCATGCTCTTGTGAAGCTTTTCAAAGCTCTGAGATGTGCCAGCCTTCGGAGCAGCCTTCTGCCAGCTCTTTGGGATCAACAGCTTCTTAGCCTATCCCTACCACAACCCTGAGAAGTGAAAAGGAAAAAACCTCCTTTCACCATGAAATGATTGCTTACAGTGAATGCAGAGTTGAGGAGAAAACAGAAGACTTATTTTCCAACAGAGCTACAATAGGAGAGGTTAATAACAAGTTCAATCTTCTAACTAGAAAAAATCGTTAGGCAAAAAAAAACTTTTTCTTTTCCAGTACTGTCCACTTTCAGGTTTTGTAGTCCTGGCAGAATGTTAAAAATAATTAAGACTAGAATAAAATAATAAATCTAAAAACCACCCACAAAATCATGTCATTTCATACCTTCTGACTACAATCTCTTATTCTAACTAGATGGCAGATGATTTTTAATGATAAAAACAACTCCAGATGCTCAAAATAAGATTTTTTTTCCTTTTAAGAAGATGTACTACTACCTTCCACAAAGACATTCCTGAACATTTGGGTTTACTTCTTCTAATTATCAGCTAATAGTACGATCTGTTAAGCATTTAGGTTAACTACTTAATAATTACTGGGTTTAGGCATCTTGGGCAAGGATGACATGAAACTTCCATTAGAAATGAGGAAAACTCAATTCTTTAACAGTCACAGAGATTTGCCCAATACTAGCAAAACCAATAACGTCTGAATAAAACTCAAATGTGAGCAGATAAAAAAAAATCTTTATTACAGATTTCATTTGCAGCACACTGTGATGCTGTGCTCCCATGACAACTATCATCATAATGTGATGAAAAAGAAACCACGTTCTCATTAATAACAGTTTGTAATGGTCAGCCTATTCAGCAGACAGGGCTCTGCAAAATTACAAACCACTTCACTTTCTGTTCTTAGTTGCACAGCCCTTCCAAGATCATAAAGAAAATTGACTGTTAATTTTCCAGAAAGTCTGAACAAGATTTTCCTGTATACTGTTGATCTGAAGAAATACTGATTTTATATTTTACAGTATGAACTTAGGAATACACTTGAAGCAAATATAATTTAAATAAAGTAAATAAATCCTCATCCTTAAAGAAATGTTTCCTAAATATCTTAATGTAAACAGCAATTTGCATCTTTCTAACCCTAAATTATAAAACAGTTTGATCAAGACTGGTTTAGAAACTAAAATCATTTAACTTGTGTTTCAAGTCATGAATAGAAGGCTGCCTTCCACTGGTCACCAGATCCACTGTAACAGACAAAAGCTGCCTTATAAAGTTGACAATATAATCCCCATTTACAAAACAACTTTTGTTTAACTACTGAAAAAGAACTCATTGAGATGCTAATCATATGTTGCATTGTGGTTTCTGAAAAGCACTAAAAAGCATATTGTTTCAAAAGGCTGAAACATGGGTGACCAAAAAAATACCAAAATTAAAGCAAAGATGACTTTTTACCTCAATCTCTCCCGAGTGAGAAATGTGATCATTTTTGTTGCTTTTGTCCCACATAAGATAGCAGTGGCTTGACTCTATTTCATGAGAGCTAGCTTTAGATTAGAGCAGTAACAACAAATTAACAACATGTCTACTACAAAGCTTAGCTTTTTTGAGTTGTTGGGGTTTTTTTGGAGCTGCAGTTCAATGCAAAAATAGGTCTCATGAAAGACAAAAATAATTCAGCTTCAAAAGCACTCTTCAGAAAGAGACAGAAGCAGTTGTATACTCCAGAAATTTCAGACAACAGAAATCCTAGAGGCATCTATGATCCTAATGACTGAAGTGACACTATACAATCAGAACACAGGCACGTCAGACTGCACTGGCAGCAACCAACAGGAGTGATGTGTTTTTAAATAGTGCTGCTCAGACTTTGCTCCAGGATGGGCTATTTTCAACCCTGCTGAGCAAGCAGCAATGTTCACTCACTTGGTCATTTGGAAGCCATACTGTACTGCTGCTTTAATGTGGCTCACCAGAATAAATTTAGACCAAAAGCGATCCATTTACTCTTCCAACAGAGATCACCCATACAAAACAGCAATAGTAACTTGCATAAAATCAATTTATCTGCTTCTTTAAGGAACAGTTCTATTTCTGTCAGTATTCAATAACAGGGAAGAGTATTTTTAGTGACTCACTATTTCCAGCATGAGGAACTGGGACATGAGACAATCTTCTTGATTGTATCAACCTTTGAAAACTGGGCACATCACTGCCTTATGTCTCTTACTTTCCTACCCCTCCTGTTTTCAACAACAGGGTTAGTTAATAAAACCCTATATGAAGCTGACAGTGACTTATTTACACAAAGTCCTACATAAGTCCAACATTTCCACTATCAAGCAGTGAACTGTTCAGTGAGACCTATAAGATGCAACACAAAATTTAGAAGTATGTGTGAATTATTCACAGAAATATTATGAAAGATGTATCTTACACTTCCACACCAGACTTTTGTTAACTTTTTTATTACTTTTCCCCCACTACTCTTCTGCTATAGCAGCAAAAACAGTAATACCCCAACTGCAGCTAACAGGGAAAACTGCCTTCTCCCCTTGGAACTGACTTCCCCCCTGCTGAACTGATCGGTAATGCTCTGTAGAGTTGAAAATGAAGCTCATGCTGCAGCTCCTCTTTGAGAATCAAAAATATTGAATGTTATCCCATAAAATTATTCTCAAGTATGGGTCTTGTAAGCACCCAGAAAATAAACACATAGTCAGAAAACAAATACTGTTCACAAATCCAGTAAATGCTTTCGTTCACAAACTCTTTAAAATTATGGAAATTCTATTTGCTTTTGGGTTAGTAATCATATTTACAGAATGAGATAACAGGAAGGACAAACATATTTGCTAGCTCACAGCAATTTTAATATACTCAGAGACAGCACACATACTGCCACTGAAAGTAAAATACAAAAAACCCACCCAAATTTGCTGAATTTTTAGTGGAGAAAGATCACTTCTCTTCACTGCATTCACACAAGAGAAGTAATCAAGGAAAGCAATATGCAATAACCTTGTTTTTTTCACTGGCTTACAGAACTGAGAAAATTATAATATACAAAGCCAAATCACAATCAGAAATGCTCCTCATCTAACTTCCTATTCCTTGACAATTCTTTTCACAATGCAGTCTCATTATGACATACTTTGAAAATGATTTATACATATATCATTATTGGAGTGGTTCAAGTCATTTCTCATGATCTAATCCAAGCCTCCTCATACAATTCCAAATGAGATTTCAAATTCAAGTCTTCTAGGGTTTGCACAATGGCCTGAAGGGACATGTTTTTAAATGAAGTTATAGTTTAAATAGATTTTTAAGCAAGAATGACATCCTGAAGTTAGCTGGAAAGACACTTGGTTAGCTTTGATAACCAAAAGCTAATCTTAAACTGACAATGCTAACATCTACCTTTGATACCTCCTTGATCCCTGAAGGAGTCAAACTTGGAATCACAACTTTATTGCAGTACCTTTGAGGTTCAATATAACTTAAGCATCAAACAAAACTGATTTGTACTACATCTGAAGACTGATCATACACAAATAGGCAGGTAAAGCACAGGAGAACTCTGGTGCATCAGTACTGAAGACAGAAGTACTTCATGGTATTTTTTTTTCATCCTTCTGAGCATTTGCAACTGAAGCTAGATTTCTGGGGCTATACTTGCCAAAATTAAGTACTATTCTCTGTACACTTCCATCAGCTATTGTGTAAAATGAGACATGCTGGGTGCCACCACCTCTTCTTAACAGGTCTCTGAAGGCACAAGTGAGAGACACATGCAGGGGTAACTTTTATTTCACACAAACATCACCCTCACAAGATATAGGTAATCATTTAGTGACTTGAACTTCTATTATCTTTTATTTTCCAGGTCACATGGAAGAGCAATCAGTAGACAATTTTAAGAATGTATTTTTCAAAGAAACATGTATCCATTGGGTAAGAAATGAACTGCTTGCACACTTAAGCCTGACTGCTAAGGATTTCTTAAAACGGCAGAATAAAGACTGACTGTGGTTTGCCATAAATCTCTCTCACACCGTAATTGTATATGAATCACTTGAGGACAGCACGATTCACAGTGTCATATACAAGCCAAACTCTCATTTGATGCTTACAAATGGCATACAGGTTTTGACATTTAATAAAAAAAATATTTCATCTGTAGCACAAAATGGAAGTACTCACTGATATCATCTTCATGATAAATGACAGAGTGGAATGGTAGGTTTCTGTCCTTTATGTATCTCTCTGCTGGCTCAATATAAAAGGTCCCACTGTGAGTTTGGATGAATCCTTCAAATTTTCCATCAATAACAGACCCATGAGTAAAACTTCCTTGCTCACCTGGTTAAGGGACAAAGCGTATTAGTCTTTTTATGTCCTTCAAAAATCCTTTTTAAGACTAAGATTATCCATCAGCAAGACAAACAGTTACAGCAAAATCGCAGCCACTAAGTTCAGCAGCTTCCCAATCAGGTGAATAATGAAATGTTTAAAAAGCATGTAAAGAAGAATCCAACTCTGTATTTTAAAGCTGATACACACACAGGATATCATTCTAAAATCAAATCCTGTCCTTATACCTCTGTTCATACAATTAGAAATAATAAAATCAGAGCATACACAGAACTTTGAAAGCTTTCAAAGAAAGACTTCCCTGTTTTTAAGACATCCACTTTTCTCTTCAAGCATAATCCTCTAAAACCTGTAGCTAGGTTTAAACTTGGCAAAGAGTGAATTTGTATTTGAAACAGTAACCATCAGGAAAAGTACAACTAACACAGTTTAATCACTGACTGCTACAACATGCAGCATACCACCAGCCTTTCCCATACAAAGGATGAAAGACTACTCTACTAAAGCAATGTTTGTATACTCCTCCATTGAGGAAAGCTCAAAACCACACTATCAAAAAGCCTTCTGACCTACTCAAAATAACTGGCAAACTGGTCTGCCTAGATGCATATGAAGACTGGTGTTTATTACTTTTCAAATATAAATGAAAATGCTCACTTCAAGACTGCAGAACATGGCTTAGAAAGACCTTCAGGAAAACCAAACAGTATAAAGCAGGGCAAAGTAAATCTTAATCTGTTTCTTCTTTCCATCTGCTTTTAATTCTGTATTCTTCTACATTTTTAATCAATTTTATCTTTTGCATTTACTAAAATCAGGTATATACCTTAATGATGGTAACTCTATACTCCTTTTATTCCTTTAAACTAAAAATGGCACCTGGTTTCTTTTTTCTTCAATGCATACAACTTTTTTTTTTTAATGCAGACTTCTATGAAGAGTATGTTTATAAACAAATTTGAAATCCAATTTTTATAGGTATGAAAATTATTAGATAAAATACTCATTTAAGTGTGACATATATAAAAGCAGATGGGAGTTTAAATGTGTTAGATGCATTATTAAAGTTCAACAATAATCTAATCATACAGATACTAATTTTCTCCACGTACTATTAGAAAATTCCTCTTTAAAATTGCTGCACTTTCATCCATTTTGAAGTGGTATACTTACCATAAATGTGTCCAGTGTAAATATGGGAGGTATCATAATCAATTACTTGGTTTGATATTTCTACTTTAAAGTCATCACTAAAAAGAGATGTATCTCTCTTCATTCGAAGGTTGAATTGTCTAAAATGAATAAAAAAGACAGTAAATTGGCTTTGAGCTTCAGCTACAAGGGCACTAAATAAAGTACTTCAAAATGACATTTTTGTGCAATTTGCAGACCTTGTAAAATTTATCTGCAGAAAATGTTTTTACTGTACAAGAATTAGACCAGAGCCCAGAAGGATCTTTTTAGCAAGATGCTTTAGCTTTTGCTATAAATAGCTAAATTTACAAGCTTGAAGCCAGAAAACACATTAGACTTAAACACATAACTCTAAAATGCTGACTCGGACTATACACTTGTTCCCAGTCCTTCAGAAGATACTCGAGTCGCTTAGGAAAAAATTCAACTATTTTACTTCACAGCACTGTGAAGCACAACAGAAAAAAACAGCTTTCACTTATTTTGCTTTCAATGATGACATTTAAGATTTAAATAACCTAAATGAAATGTAGGAGAGTTAATCAGTGTCTCAACTGAAATGCAAAAAACAAGATGGACAACAACATCTAATAAAAATACTCAGACTGGTAGAGTTACATGAACAATTGTGTAAACAGCTCTGTCCATTAAATGACTGGGTTCAGTTGCAACATTATGTACTTCAATGCAATTCCTTTTGCCAATCCTGAAATGAAACAGCTTGCTTGTATGACAACAGGAGTTTCATTCAAGCAAGCAACATAACTGAATTGTTTTAAAATACCTGACATCATATCAATCCATACCTGTGACAACCATTAGCTTGCTTCAGAATTTCATTTGGTATTCTCTTAAATTTTGCATAAACATTTCTGCAAATACAGATCATGAAGTTGTTGAAACTTCAGCCATTTCAATTTTAGTCTTGATTTTCTTCCTATATTTTTCCTTCTCCGTACAATGATGAAATTGAAGGAATATTATAGTTAGGTCACCAATGTGTTACACAAAAAGTAACTCTGGTAAGTCGAGTACATCTGGGTTAGAGTCTTTAAAAACGGTGACCAGCAGAGCTGACTTTCACAGTGAAAGTTAGTATTCAAGTATGCTACCAACAAAACAACCCAGGCAATTAAGAGCCATAGTGTAAAGTTGATTAAATCTAGTTACTTTTTACTAATGAGCTGAAGCATACACAAAGTGTATCTTCAGTCTCCACCTGCACATTAAATATGACACCATAGTTATAAGTATTTTGAAACATTAAGATGCAAACTTCAAGATCAAAAAAAAAGCCATGCCTCACTTAATACCTGGGAAGGGCTGTAGTGAGTCATGTTGACTATTCTGTAATGCAAACAGCATTTCACAATCAAATTATATTTATTATTACTGCCACAGTGTTAATACAGCTTCAAAGCAAGCACTCTCCTCTGGCAATGTGTCACAGGTATCTACTACAAGGTTATGAAACTGAGATGTGGCTGGGATGGGGAAGGTTAAACTTCCCTGAGACTCAGGCTTTGTGCCAAGCCCAGCAGTGCTCCTACCACAGTTCCAGTATAGATGTATTTTATGAGGAAGATCCTCCTGTTACAAAAGAAGGAACAGCTCACTGTGCACCTGGATACTGGCATCACTGAGAGACAAGAAATAAGAATTATTGTTCTTCAAGTTCGTCTTTTTACTACCTCTGCAACAACAGTCCTTTGGTAACCCAGAGGTTCAAGAGGAAGAGGAAATAACATGAACAAGCAACCCAGAGACACATGGTAGGACTGAATGCTACAAGATTACCTGACAAATTTTCTGAGGGTGGTGCAGTGGGCAGTGTGCAGACTTGTAGCCACTTTATGTGGCTCTCCGGGGCAGAAGTTAAGAAGGAACAGGTCCAAAAAAATTAAGACCAACACTGATGAGAATATGACAAACCTCATTTAAGTACTTGAAAAAGTTCTACTTACTTTAGATGTAATGCACTGCTCAGGGCATTACACAGATTTGAGCTTCATTTTAGTTTGAGCTTTCTCTGTGACTGAGTTGTCCCACTCGAGGATGGATCACATTCTCAGTGCATTTGAACTGAAGTTAAATGGCAAGATATCCTGGACCCATTAAAATCTCTTCTCCCTTCTCCAGTATTTGATAGTAGACTTCTTACCTTTCCTCATGAAAGAAAGTTCTTTGGGGAAAAACCCTCACTCTATATAGCTCTTTTATTTCAGAAGCATATACATAATTTCTTTAAAATTATATTTTACTGGTTGTATTCATGTATGTTTCAAACAAAACATAGAGAGGAGTAGTTATCTCTAACACTCAACTGTATCACCAATTTTGTATAACTTTGAAGTTCACAGTGCAAGAGAATGCAGGATTTGTGATGTACTAACTCCCATCTATACCAGCAGAGTGGGGGAAAAATACCAGGACCTGAGCTCAGTCTGAAAGCTGTTAATTTACCAAGCTTATCTTAGTGTAACCCCAAGACCATGGATGGATGAGCCCTAGGCCTGACTTGTGAAGCCACCCAGGATATCCTCAATTGCTGCTCTCACCCTTACAAGCCAGCAGGTCAATCGTAGTGCAGTCATGGGCTACCCTTGGTGGCCACCTCACCACGCTTTAGGGCCAGCCTTGAGCTTTGTGTACACATCCAACACTCCAGGACTCACTCTAGAGGGGGGAAGAGGGGCTCAGTGGAGTCCAATGAAACTAGGAATGGTTGTTCCTTCTGTGGGATACTCTTCCACCAACATTACCTGAGTGTCACTTCAAAATGGACTGTTAGAAGTTACATGTAACAAATTAAAAGTTTCACTAGTTTAAAATTTATTCATTCTCCTTTAATTTCACCCTCTCCTTGATTTTCACATTGCTACATAATAAACACTACAGATTCTAACCCATTTTGCTGACAATCTATCTTTTAATAAAATTAGCTCAATTTGTAGGATTAGAGAACTATTTCAAATTAAAAAAAACTCAGCTGTGCTTCACACTTAATTCTCTATTTGATTTCTTAACTTAGTTACTAACTATTAGATAACCTGATCATCTCTCAGCTATTTTTAAACAGGTCTTAGTCATTTAAACATACTTGATGAGAGCAGGATTATCTGCCTCAACTGTTCACCTTCTTAATAATGAAAAATTGACAAATATCCCTTTACTACTCCCCCACCAAAGGAGAGAAAAGACAACTTGAGACTGTGGGGAGGAAAGGGGCTGGGGAGGGTGGAGTAAACAAGCATCTATTCATCTCTACGTCCAATAATTAACAACTTTAGCATGTCACCAAACTTCAAATATCAATTCTACCCTGGCTTAAATCTAGTAACTTCATGACTCTTCTGAGGACAGGAGACTCCAGGGAAATTAAATAAATCTGTCTATATCAATACTGAATAAAATAGCCACAATGGAAGAAACAAGAAACTTCAAATAAGCTTTTTGACAATGACAATTTCTACAGCATGCACCAAGTTCTCAGCGCAAACTAAGCTATTCCTTAGCCTAGCTACACACCAGGTAGAAGATTAACTAATTTCAGAAAAATTAAGTCTCTTTTATTTACACACTTTCTACCTCACAGAAGACACTTCACAGCAGTAGTGATCCCTAGAATAGATTAAATTAAATTAAGACCAAATTTTGACCTTGCTTATTTGTTACTGCTTCTGTCTTCCACAGATCTGAAAACTGGTATGGTAAGAGAACACTACTTAGTTACTATGTGGTTGCCCATTTGGTTGTAGACAGAATTTTGGTAACACTTTTATATCTATACACACATATAAAATTACATAATCTGCTTTGATAATAAACTACATCTCACGTATTAATGGCAGTACCCAAAAGACTAGCAAGAGGTAGATTTTTATTTCTCTTTAGCTTACCTCAGGGAGACTATGTCCAATTTGCAAGTAATAAAGCAATTCAGTCATAATTAAAGAAGAATTATAGTTGAGATCACTACACTTAGCTAAGACCCAGTACTTTCCCATGGGCTCAAGTTATGTTGATCCTATGCTCTAAACAGAGCAAGTACTTGAAAGAAAAAAAAAAAAGCCAAGCCAGGTCTATATACTGACATTTGGTAAAGGGTACAAAAAGGCTTACACACAAAAGTTAATGCCTTATCTATTATTCTGTTTCTTTTTAATATGAGTTGCCTTCTAAGATCAGTGATTTTACCACTGTTGCAATGTCCAATATATTGGGTCACTGGAACCAAGTCTGCAGACTTTCACAAAACTGGCAGAAAAAGCTGTTATCTGGCATACAAAAAGGGCACTTGGTGCTTTTCCTTTCCTGCCTTTCTTCAGTCAAATTGCTGTAACTGGTGACAGGCTCACAGAATCATTAAGTGACCAGAGGAGATTGTGGAGAAAAGAGAAAGGGAAAAAAGGAGATGGAGGAGTTACTCCACAGCTGAAAGAAGTGACTGGGGAAAGGAAACTAAAGGGGATGAGTTGGCAGCAGTATGTAATATGACTTCAGTACAAGGAGAGTCCGCTTTTAGGTTGTCCTTTCTTCCCAGTAGGAACCAGAAAAATCCTCGCAGCCATGGCTCCATCAACCTCCTCACAAATCAGCATCTAAAAAATACTGTTCTGCTTTAGGTGCAAGCCTACCCTTACTTTTCCTACCTAAGAACTCAAAGACTCTCTTCTTGGAAAAATGGAAGGGGAGGGTCTATAAATGGATGGGGATCACAACTTGAACTCTTCTTTCTCACTGCTTTCATGAGGCATCCCACAATCTACTCAGTTCCCATAAGACTGTCAGACTCATTCCAGCTCTGAACTATAGTAAATAGAAGGCAGCTAAACAAACTAATACTGGATTTATACTATCCACAATTCCACAGAACCATCACACTTAAAGATTTTTTTCTCATTGTTTTAACTTGCTATTAAACACACACAGCATACTTTATCACTTAACTGATAAAATTCCCATGGTCCTGCTACTCACACTGAAGAAAATTTATCTTTGAAGCAGCACATGATAGAATGATAAACCTGGAGACCCTTTCTTTGATCCACCTAGATGCACAGAATCATCCCCTAGTAAGTAATTATGTAAATCCCAATCTATACAGTATTTCAACACTCTGCCATCCCAGCTAGAATGCTTGCAACTTATGTTTGTTAACTATTAACACCTCTAGGATGACACTTGTGGTTATTCAGATGTCTTTCCTGACCTTCAGAAGTCAGACTTGCTAAACTTGGTATTCTAGAACACTACAATGAGGATGCAGCCTTCATTCCAAAGCATTTACCACTGATTATTCTTGATATGCATAGCAGCAAACACAAGCTAGCTCAGATAACTGAAAGCATCCAAGTAGGATTACAAGAAGCTACATGTTGGCTAATTTGCACTCTAAGAAAGTATCTCTGTCCCAAAGAGGACAGTGTACAGATTTTAAAGGCAGAACAGCTTTTACCCAAGGTTGACTTTTTTTCCCCTTTCAGTAAAACTTCTTTGGGAAGCTCAGTACAGAATCGACTACCTGATTTCCTGTTTAGTGAAAATAACCTTCCCATTTGTATTTACATAAAGTTGATTATTTGTATGCAATGCCACATTCTTGCCACAAAAGCAAGATATGAAAAATCAGAAAACAGGTAAAGATGTACTAGAATAAAAGCACAAGCAAAGTTACTACATGGATTCAAACTATGTAAGCAGTTAGGAAAGAAGCTTTCTTAGTTTAACAAGTAAAGACAGAAGATAAATCTACTAGCTGATAATATGAGAACATAGTTTAGGTACATGAATTTAAATATACTGCTTGCCAGTAAGAACATGACTTTCTCAGAACTTGGCTATGTCTACTAAAGTTTGCTGGCTAGGGAGTAGAGCTGTAAACCATTAATAGAAATTTCAGCAGTACAGTGGAAATGCTGCACCTCTGCTGGGGTGTCCCACCAGTCCAACACCATTGTGCCAGGTGTCTCCCAGAAAAAACCCAAGTCAAACATCAAAAGCTTTCTGTCCTGAGGGCTGCATATAATCCAGCTCACTGTATTTAAACTCATAAAATACAAGACTTTTAACCCACAGATTCAGCCTCCAGAATTTTTTAGCTTCATTTCAGTTAAAAAATGTGTAAGAACTTAGGACCCTGCTTCTCAATTCTCTGCAAAAGAAAATTGCTTTACCTACAAGCACCAGCATAGAGTGGGTTTGGTTTTGTGGGTCTTTTTGACAAAACAGGTGTAGGAAGTGACACCTGATTCACAGGTGTCTTGTCTGACAAGTTATCTGTCAAGAAAAATAAATTAAAAGGTACAATAGATAGGTAATGATTGAAGAATTGCCACAGAGCAGTGAATAATACTAAAAAGACTACAGTATGAACCAAAGACATCAATTTTTTTTCCTTTTCTAATTCAGGACAGCTTAAAATGAGTTGCAGTAAGTGAAAATTGCAAAAAATTCACTTAATAAAATTCATGAGAATAATTCTTCTAAGCCTCACAAAACCAACCAGTAGGTTCCTTTTGATGACTGCTAAACCAACCTACCTAAGAGGTTGAGCTATTTAGGGGTGTGTTTAAGAGCACATGGAACTGAAGGAGACACAACATATATTTTCAGATTAGTCCAGTAATACTGAATCTGTTTTTTTGTTCTGACAGGCTCATAGAACACAGAAAGCAGACCCATTTCATGAACTGAGCACTGTGTTGTATGCACCATTTTAAAAGAACTTAAATTAAATGCCATAAAAAGAACATTTAGTGTAATAAAAACCTTAAGTTGACAATATAAAGTCCTGTTCAATGCAAGAGTAGTAACTAGCTCAGTTACTTCAGTCCATTTGGGCTTGGCAGCATGCTCAGAACGCCACTTTTAAAATTCAGCTTATCAAGTATTATTTCTCTGCAAGTATCCTCCTTTGTTTTCATATCCTACTCAAATATGGCCAACAATTATCTTGTTTAAACACATTTACCAGCTCTGAATAATGAGGGCAATATGAAGGATTACAGATTACTGCAGAATCAAGAATTTTAAAAACCCTCAGACTTAATTAAGAACTGAAATTTTGTAGTCCACAGTTTTCCTATATGGACCACGTACAGACCACTGTACATTCCTATAAACATGTCTGAACAGCTTACAGTATTTCTCGAAAAATAAAATTTTAGGTAAAATCTACTTAAAAATGTAGCTACACTGTAAAACATCTGAAAAAAAAAAATCTCAACATACCCTTGATTTAATAATAAGCAGGTGTTATCATGTGTTCAAGTACCACTTGAGAATTCAACTGCTCACTCAAGTTGTGTGGGCACCTTTCCCAAGCAAGAGTCATCAACTAATCTAGGAGTAGTGAAAGTGGGTGTGGATGGACAATTAACAGGATCACACAAAGAATTAGAAAGCATAAGTTACTAGTAATGTATTAAATAAAAAGTTGACTGAAAACAATACATAGACATACTTTTACCCTTCTGAATGCATCAGCATCTCAGGAATTCCCAGTTTTGTCACTAGATAAAGAAGTACAGTTAGAATATCAGAAATCATCCAAGTCTTTTCAGCTCTGTCCTCAACATCACCATGAAGTATCCATATTTCTGACATTCTACAGTGGATAGGAATTCAGGTCAAGATATTCTGTGTTTAATATATTGCAAATGTTTATACTGAAAAAGGGAAGAAAACTTCCAGTTTCTCTGCAGGGGAAGAGTTATGTGCAGTAAGTAAACAAGTGCAGGTTTGGGGAGTGTGTCTGTGCTGTGTTTTGCTTTTTGTGGGGTGGGTTCAAAAACTGTTTTATATTAACCAAGTTCCTGGTATTAATACTATGCATTCACTAACTTTGTGTGAGCCTTCCCTAGAATCAAAGGGCACCTTAAATTAACTCACACTAGAACACTCAAAATGAACAGGCAGGTGGAAGATTCTGATACACAACCAGGATTGTTTCAAACCTTCATATTCCTTCCAAGTTGGAGCATTATAGAAATATGCACATTTTGCACCACTGGGGAAGCAATAATGCCAATCAATCTAATACACAGTTTATTATTAAAAAGAATTAATAAGGATTTGTAGCTTAGTTTCAGTAATTTTAACTGTCCTACTAAGTTAGTACTTCAGAATTGAATAGTGCTGCTGGTTCAGTTTCGTTCATTGCAGTTACCTTAACAAGTTGTATTTTATATTACCAAACAACAAAGATTTCGAAAAAATTCTATTCTAAGCAGTATATTGTGTGGCATCTAACTTTCAGATGAAAGATAAACAAAGAAGGTTTCCCAGTGATGGCATATTATGCATTCATTTGTAGAATTACTGAGTCTGGTGTGAAAAAAGGTAGCTTGGGGTTTAATTCCATCATTTCAGTATCTATTTCATTATTAAACTATTAGCCCATTGTTAAACAGTCCCATTAAATTGGTATAAATATGCAATATTTAAATTGTGTTTTTATTTTTTCCTTTTTCAACAGAAGGGTACTATGAGATACAGTTCTTAGATCCAAACAGCCTGCTGAAAAGAACAGATGCTACTTACACTATCCTAAAATACTGGTAGCTGCCAGCCGTTTTCTGGACAATGAAACTGAGTTTGATGAATGCTTATCTGACATATGTCAGCACTGCCACTGAAAAGGCTGGTACTGTATCCTCCCTCTCACCACTGCTGCTTAGTTCTGCACTCTTTCTTCTTCAAGCAAATTTGCCTCTACACTGAACAGAAGAACCAATTAACCTCACTCAACAAGAAGCAGCCAAATCACTTTCCTATCTTGACTGGCCACGTGAGCAGCAGGTGCTTCCTTTAGCACACATCAAAAGATTAGGTTTAGAAGTTCCAACTGGTCACAGACATACAGCCTGAGAACCACTGTGGCCCAGCTTCACCTGCTGCTGCCAGCAGAGAACAACAGTTAGGATATTAGGACAGCTTTTCCATTGTTTCCTGGCTACAAAATGCAGCCATTTCATTTCAGAATCCAAATCAAAATACAATACTGTCATTTCAGTCCTCATAAGTAGAAGCTGTTTACTATATTTATTAAGGGGATGCAAGTTGAACAGCTGTGTGCAAATAAACCACTATACCTGGATGAACCCTAACAGACCATTTGGTAAAAGACCATTCAAAAAAGATCAGGTATAAGTTTTCAGAATCTCAGCTCTCATGTTGACTGAATGCCTTTAAGTTTCACCATCTGTATTTAAATGCCACAGCACTTTAAAAGTCCACAGCCTATATCTAAATAGTTCAAGTGTTTTGCAAAAGCTGTATTTCCTACCCTCACACAAACTAACTCAAATACTTGATAAAAGGTTTTACTTTTTTCCTCAGTGATGACATAAATCACTTGGTTATTCACAATAAACCAGCTGCAACTGCAAAAAACCAATCCTATTTATACAGCTCCTCAAACTGCTACACACCTTCAAAGCAAATAAACAGACTCTGTGAAGTAAAACCCAATTCACTTGATCCTTCCTAATTCATACTTAAAGCAAATGAAAATACTTTGTAAGAACACATCCAAATTGATTAACAAGAACTTTGGACTAAATTTACATCCTGTCAACTACCCTCTCTTTGGCAGGAAGCGTTAGATGTGCCACAGGAAACTACCCAAATCCTAAATTATGGACTGGTTTGACCTTACAGTCAGTTTCCAATCAGCCTCCTCAGTTAATGATGGATTTGTGCCTCAAACCATAAGGATTTATGATCAATTCCACTTATAAACACCAACATTATTCTTCATGAGTAACAGTAGCTGAAATCAGAATATTTTTAAACCTCATTGACTAAAGAGTGGTCTTACTCTGTGAAGTGAGAGAGGAAATCCTTTTAAGACCTCACTATCCTAGGTGCAACTACCATTTTTACAGGATAAGGAGTTTCAACACACCCTCACACCACAAAGAGAACTCTAAATTTCACAATAGCACAAAAAACCAGATAAGACCAGTACACATAAAACAGAACATTTGTGGCTTATTTTGTAGCTTTAATGCAATTTGAAATGTTACTTTTTCTCAATTAAATCTCCTCAGGCACAATTGGCACAATTTTTGGGAAAAAAAAAAAACCTACAAAGAAAAACCCAAACAAACATATATGCCACACTATTATATTATAAATTCAGAACCAACTACCATTCTGTTCCAAGCATGATTTCATTATTTAGGCTTCAAAGTGTATTAATAGTTAACATCAGATGTTTGAAAAAGTGCTTGCAATTAACAATTTCGTACCTAAACTGGACATGAAAGAAAATACTTCATAGAAACTGTAAACTGTGAAATGTAGTGTATTCTAGCTAATGTTATTTTGGTGGTTGTATTTCATCTTTTACATTTCACTACAATTAAAACACGTATGAATAAAATATTTAAAGCAAACACCTTTTAAAATATCACTAACCTTCCATGAGCGTGGAAATCTAGGCGCAAGAACTGCTCTTCATGTGATACTGCTCTTTTGGCACGCTGGTGTTTTTGGTGTAACAAATCCACGTCGTAGGACAGTCCTTCATAGTGTCTAATGTACTTATTTAGAGGATTTCCATACTGGCCTGAAAAACAGAGACAAGTAAGGTTAGAACCATACTGCCAGGCATGGCAGATCTGTGGTGCAAAGCAGTTGGTTACAAGTACACAAATTCCACATTATATCCATTTTAACTTACTTTTCTCCTTTGTACACATCATACTCATTCTACTCTAGTCCCACAGACAGGACACACAATCTGCAACTACAACTGCATCAGAAGAACCTTGGGAAGCATCTCCCACTTGAATTTTAATCAAAACAAGTATAGTTCATTTAGTCCAAAACTACCCCACAATGCAAACTCCATCACTGTCCACAAGAATGCGAGATATTTCAGAAAGGTGCTCCTGATTCAAAATAACAAAGGCAACAGCTGAATATCTTTCTTCAGGTTCCCTGAAATTGTGCTTCCAGCTCCACTCTGCAGTCAAGACACCACAGTATATATATCATATATCCAGGGAAATTAAGAGCAAACCATGACACCTAGCAACACATTTTGTATCACATGGAATGTTCTACCATATGAAAAAGTTTTATGAAAATGTATCTCCAGAGATGTAGATTCATCTCAGTCTATTTTGTACAATTCCTTCTAAGCTAATATTTATGACTCTTGTTAATATGAGTTCATGGCAAAAAATAGCAAAGAATTTGACTGTCCTATCCTGATGGAAGAAGAGACACTAATCACCAAAAAAACCCCAAAATACAACTTGTGGAGAAAACCAGAGGAACTCAGAATTAGGCAAGAAGAAAAATTAGCATCTCATAATCAATTCAACTTCAAACCGACCTAAATGTGAGTTCTCAGGGATATGTGGTAGTTTTCTTCAGCTATCTAAAAAGATGACCAAGTAACTGAATACTTTCAAATGCATTGCTTGCAATTAGCAGCCATGTGTACAAGATATTGCTATATCTGTTTAAAATTTAATTAATGCTATACTGCAGAAAAATCACATTAAAATTTCCTCACATTACTGTAGGATTCTGCAAATGTTGACTCTTTATTGTTAACTGCAAATACAGTCCAAAAACAAAACTCCATTCTAATATCCTCTCACTCATAGTCTCAAATTACATGTCTATTCTCATTCAGCTTTCCAGAAAGGAAAGTGTCTCAGGCATTTTAAAATGTTTAAAATGTGTGGTTCAAGAAAGTCTACATTAACTCTAATCCAAATAAGACACAGTACCTTTACAAAATTTCAGTAACTAGCAGGAGTTTTGAGGATGCAGGATGTTGTCCGTATCTGTAATTTCTCTCATCACTTCCAACATTATCCCTCCAAAATGAACCATAACACTTCCTATAACTCAAGAACTTCTATAAACCAAACCAAACTGGCCTGAGACCACACACAGTACACATATGCCTGACTAGAGATATGTGCTTCCCAATTCCAGGTGTATGACCCACAAGTTTCAACATTAAAGAAAACAAAGCTGCAAAATTAACTGATATAGGCTAAAACATAAAAGTTTTAATTGATAAATAAACCTGAATCTAGAATACAATATCAGTAACTCTCTTTAAGAACTTGGTCAAAACTAGAAAGTAAGTACACTACAGAATGTGCTTCAGAATCATTAAATTTTCTGTGGTAGGAAGCTTTTAATAATGCACTCCTTAAATTGTTCAGACCATTTTCTTCTCAGCATTGCAAGGTATGTTTTGAACAGCTTCCGGCACCCAGAAGAAAAGTTTTGAAGTGTGACAATTTACTGAAGACCCAATAACACCTGGCACTTGGTCCAGGTCTCATGACCACATGAAAAGATGAGAGACAGCATTTAACTGAGTCACAAAGAATAGTTTTTAAGTGCTAACTACTGTGACAAGACAGCAAAAGACTACTGACATTAGAAGTTTTATAACTGTTCTCTCTGCTAAGGAATAGCAGAGAGGGTTTTAAGAAATGATCTTTTTTCTTAACAAAAAAAAACCCAAACATACACTTGGTATGATCACACATGCAAACACCACTTTCTTCTCCCTTTCTCCAAAACTTAAAGAACTCCTT
The DNA here is from genome assembly GCA_018697195.1 of Certhia americana. NCBI lineage: Eukaryota > Metazoa > Chordata > Aves > Passeriformes > Certhiidae > Certhia > Certhia americana. The sequence goes on from CM031866.1 coordinate 13,108,910, forward strand.
ATGTTTTAAGTACTCTCATAGCAAACACTTAAACACTCCTGCTGCTCTCTTCTTGCTTAAGCAGAGCAGCTGCATACCACCTAGAGCATTATGTCTTCTCCAAAAAGGGACTTAAGACTTCAAAATGAACAGTTTCACTTCCAGAAGCCTCTATAACATCAACATTGCTACAGCTGATCACACTGTCCTTCCAATCAATCCAGCTACTTATAAAAAGGGATTATCTTCTTCACAAAGGTAGCTTAATAAGTAGCTCAGCCTTGCTAACACAAGAATCTATAGAAGATTCTGAGGTAAAAGTTCATTAAACTGGAAAGAAAACTTCATTGAGGTACATGAGGCATGTAGAACTGCTGGCTCCAGTTTCTGTAATTAGAAGGCTGCACTAAAAAGGAAGAAGCCTATCACAGAATCTGGGAGTGGCACACCCCAAGAAATCATTATGATACCAGATCCCAACCTCTGTTACAAATTACTGCCGTTATTTTCTGTAAAAGAAAAACGAGGGGTTTGGCTTTTTAAAACAAAGATTGCATGACCAAGATCTTTCCAATTAAGGATACAATCAGGAAGCCCCCAGTAAGAAACACCAAACCATGAACATCTAAATGGAGGTTATGGGAACTGCTCTACAAATTCCATGTGTCATGTTGCCATCAACAACACAAAAACAGCGTGACGCCTTCCCAGGCAATCTGGTGGAATAAAACATTACACTTCACCTAAACTAGGAGACAGAAACACTTTAGGATACAGACATCAGAGAGTGACAAGGGGACGGCTTCTGAACTTGACAGTATAGTCTTCAAAGACTTGCCAAACTAGATGTGGCATTTCCTATGACAAATTCCCTGCAGGAGTGAAGCTTTACTCTCACGGGCTTAGAACCAAATACCAGGGAGGACTTTAAACAGAATCTGGCAGAGCATTTAGGCAAATGTCTCAGTGTGCCAGTCCCTGTGAAACATGTTTTGTGTATGTGGATATATAACTCTTCAGGATCCCCAAAGAGCTGTAAAGTCCCTACAGTTGTTGTGGTTGTGAATAAACAAATCCCACTGGACAGGTATGGAGTCTGAGGCATGTACTCCCACCTTCTAACCAGCCTTATGCAAAGGCTAAATTGGATCACCCATGTGATTTTAGCTGTAAGCTTCCTGGTACAAGGTGAGCAAAACACATTTAACAGTTGTTTGGTGGTACATGCTAAATGATTCCCTGTTTGGCTATTTCCCCAGAGAAAACCACGAAGAGCTTCTCCCCCCAAACTCCTCCCAGTCTGCAGGAGAGGAGCAGCACCCAGAGCAGATAAAAATGAGAAGGGAATACTTCAGCCACCTGGATGTACAGAAGTCCCCAGGATCAGCTGGGATGCATCCTGGAGTGCTGAGGGGGCTGGCTGACACCATTTCAAGGCTTCTATCACCCTTCTTTTAAAGCTACTGTTATTGAGGAGAGTTCCTGACAAATGTCATCCCCATCTTCAAGGAGGGCCTGGAGAATCACAGGCTAGTCAGACTAGTGACATTCAGTGTCTGCAAAGATTCTGAAGGAAATTTTTATGGAAGCTATCTCCATGCACAAAAAAATGACTAGTAATAAACGGAACTGAAAGTTTACCCACATAAATATAAATATCTATTAATTTTATACACATCGTGGTAAAAGAGAATAACATTTAACTTCCTATAAGAGGATAAATCAAGCACGCACATCTAAAAGATGAAGTTTTCATTAAACCACTCAGATTAAGACTTGCATGACAAATGCAAATAGCTCAAGCACAACTCAAGTTTGTTAGTGGGATGGAAAAAAGCACAGAATATGACTTGACAGAGAATCAGAAATTGTTCAGAAGGCAAGCTATCTCACCAGACAAGTCTTATTACTGCAAGCATCATCACTAATGTGCAGATTTTAAATGCCAGCATGTGATAAACATCTTGTAAAGAATTATTATAATTTTAATGAAATAATCAAAGCAACTTTTGCTTCAAGTTGTTTTCAACATAGAGTTAATCTATCTTACAAAAAGCTCCCTTTGCATGGGATGTTGAAGAATGTACACACTACATTTAGATTTAGCAAGCCAGAAATTCTAAATATACCTCCTGACTTGGACTTCTCAGAAGATTTTATTCAGGCTGCTGTTTCAAAACTGGCAGCAGAAGGGCAGGCCCCGCTGCACTTTTACATCTATTCTGTTCCCATTCTTGCCTTGCACTGGCACTAGGTTCAGCTGAAAAAATATTCTCCCTCTTCCGGTCAAGTGAGTTTTTGGTGAAAGAAAAACATGTAATCAAGAAGTCAAGTCAGGATCATTTCCCTTCACTGAGGCCTCAATTTAGGGCACGGTCAGACAGTATGGCAACACCAGTGCAAGCAGATGTCTGCTTTTTATTGACCTTCTTCCTCTCCACCCTGTGAAAGTCCCAGTTCTTCTTCCCCATCAGGCCTGGGTTTGCTCAATAAAGCAACTCTAGTTACACATCTGGCAGGATGTGTTTTCTTTGGATTGACTTCTGATGCCAGGAGGAGAGGTGGAGTGCATGGCCAGGGCAGGACCAGCAGCCAGCAGTAACTCAGTACAGTGGCTCTGCCATACTGCAAAAACGAACCTGTGGATCTCTCAAAAGTATAAACAAACTGCAGTCTGAGGCTTTGGGCAACAATATTTCAAAGCAACCACCTAAACACCTGATTTTATTCATTTTTAATTACCATAGGCATTTCTGAAACAATCATCTGACAGCTGTCTTGACTAGACACTGTCCCAACCATAATGTTTTTATTTTAAACTCCAAATAAATGCTGAAGGCTGAGTGCTGCCATAGTTATGAAGGCTACTGTTCTTCTCAATTTGTAGAAAAAAACACAACTAAATCACTCAGATGCTGATAGCTCATAAATGCCTTCCCACAACTCCCCCATGTGTCCAGAAAAAAAGCAGAATTTTTCCCATGCTGACTGGGAAATAGGCAGTTCAATATCCAGCAGCACAAGACACTAAGATACAACTTGGAAGTTCTAGCAACATAAAAAAAGCATGTTGTACCAGTGACAACCAACTATTACAGATTTGCAACAATATTCAGCATTTGATCAGCCTAGCAAAAGCATGATCACTCTTGTTAAATCCAAGCTTGTCAGAGGCCTCAACAGTTCTCCTTTGTGTTTGCTATTGCCCTTTTCTTTTTTTTTTTTTTTTAATGACCCTTAGGTAGAAGGGGAAGTTAAATTAGTTATTTCCATTCCTCTACGAACTTCATTATGCATGGATAATTAAGTACTGATTAATATACATGCATGCATCTTCATCACATGCAATAAAGCATGCTACAAAAAGCTGCCAATAATATTACCCAACTTCAGTATCACTTCACACACATCAAAATTCATGACAGCACCAGTGAGTGAATAGATCCCTTAAGCTCACCAATTCCAGGGGTATTGGGGAAACACTGAGATTCTCTTCTAAAACAAAGAATTCTCAAAAGTCAAAGTACATATACCCTGTCTCAAGTAGACACCATATACCAGAAGCTAAATTCTAGCTTTCCCTAATTATGAACAGAAAGAAAAGAAAATAAATGGTATGGCTTTTCCTTATACTATTTCAACAGTATTCAAACTGACCTGCTGGACCACTGGTTTTATGAAGGTAATAGTTATGCAGTGGAAGCAAAGAAAGCAGAAGAGAACACCAGAAGTGATCTAATACCAGGACCTGATCAAGGGCCTGTTAGGACAAACTTCTGATAACGTGTCTGCTTTAACCACACAGACAAAACCTACCAAGAGCTAGGAAACAGCCCAAGACAGACACTGCAGTACATCTCACAGTGCAGCAGCACTACTGAGTGCTTTTGACTGCAATCCCCTCACATAATTTTAAGAACAATATAAACTACAACAGAAAATAATTTTTCAAAGAGATTTCTTTGAAAAACAAAGAGATTTCACTAAACCTTCTCAAATAAGCCATCCAAATTAAGCTGCACCATTTTTAAAAAGTTGATTTTATGATTCATACTTAGCTGTGAGCTAATGCTACAGTTAGTTCTGTTAATCCATACCTTTATATCTAAAGACTATTACAATAGAGTATTTAGAGTGCCTGCACAGTACACAGGCACAAAGCCTTGTGTAGTTCTGAAAGAGCTCAAACTCAGGTATCCTGTAAAAATACTCCAATCTTAGACCCAACATACAAACCCCTAATTATTTCTGAAGTGCAGATTAATGAAAGTTCAAAAATTATTACTATTTAATACCTCTGCGGCTTAAAACCAGACAACTTTAGAGATAAATGTAACTTAGCTTCACGATCTGTGTAAAATTAATGAGGCCAGGTGCACTGCAAATAAATTGTTGGATTCTTTTCAGTCCTTTCCAGTTTGCACTGCTCTTATAGTAACTTAAGTATCCTGAACTTGCCCTTTCCACACAGATATTAATGCCTGCCTAGAAGGAAAAACACAAAATGAAGAAACCTTTTTTTCAATAAATAAAAACATTTACAGTATATAAAAAAACTCTAGAAATGAGAACACAAGTAAAATAGACCTTCCTAAGCATAAAAGGCTATTTTTAATTTAACATAGAACTATGGCAAATCTTTCATGATTCCACTCAGACTTTTACCAAAAAACTCTACTGGATATTTTAGAGATGTGTATTGGCATTATCACTAGATTTCTATCCAGCAATATTAATCTTTCTTTAAAGATTTACCTGCACTGTTACACACCAAAGACATGCACTTCTACCACCTGTTAATGAGGTGTGCTTCCTAGTGCCCAGAAATGTTGAAGGCACGCATTCCTTTCTCAAAGAAAAAAAAAAAATTAACAGGAATTTCTGAAATACATCTCATGAGCTTTCTTCTATATACCCAGAGGACTGCATTTTACATGTTTACTACAATTTTTAAGGCACAACTGCCTGCCTGGTGTGAAAACAACCCTCACAACTGGTTAAAGAATTATTTTGAGTTAGTTCTGCGCCAGCACCATTTAGTTCAGAAAACAAAGAGGCCTTGAAAGCATGCCAACAATTAAATCTGAAATATCTCGATAGCTGACAGGAATTTACAAAGAAAAACCTACATTCTTTTGTGTATCCCACTGCTAATCATATAAATAACGGGATTGCTTCTGACCATGCAAATCACCCTGTTTTTTCTCTCACAGCTTAGCCACAAGGACAACCTACTGAAGTTTCTCATAGTTCGATGTTACCTTTTGAGAATGTGTGAAATACCAGCATTTAGCGCTAGCTCCTTTGTTAATAAACCTACATATTGATGCACACAGAGGCAGAGCCCAGATAAATCAGAGGTGCCAAATGAAATAGAGGAAATAAAAGTCTTTACCAGTTGTTCCACCCATAGTCCTCTAGAAACACCCTTCCCGAAACCCTTCTCCTGTACAAAGTCGAAACTATTTCCCCTGCCATGACTTGAGCAATTAAACATTACCAGGCGCAGCAGAGAAACTGCCCAGTTCCGAGAAACAACTCCAAACGGGAGCCGGTACAGCACGTACACGACCCCATAAACACAAGCGAGTTTTGCCCCAGCCTGGCAGAGGGGAGACCCTCCTGGAAGTCACGGTCACACTTCGGGACCAACACGGGCTCGTCTTTTTATTTCCTTAAGCTGAACTTTCCGCCCGCCCGTCCGTCCTGGCTTTGGGGAATGGGAAGCGGCGGCGAGGGCGGAGGAAAGGAGCCGAGGAGCGGCCACCAGGACCGGGCGGGAAATCCTGAGGGGAGGAAGCGGAGCCGGGATGGGAAAACAAACACAGCCGAGCGCGGAGAGAAGGAGCCGAGGGAGAAGAAGAGCAGAGGACAGCTGAGCCGGTCCTCGGCAGGGAAAGTGCCGGGGAAGGGGCGGCGGCGCCAGGACGGCCCCGGGAGGTGAGGGAGAGGCCCGGGCGGGGTGAAGCGGCAGGCGGAACGGGGAGCCCGGCTGGCGGCCCAGCCGCGGCCATAGCGCCGGGGGACCCGGAGAACGGGGCCCGCCACCGCCAGCCCCGAGCGCCGGAGATGAGGGGGAGAGAGAGAGGGAAGCGAGAGAGAGAGAGGAAGGGACACGGCCCCAAAGCAGGGCCCCGCGAGGCCGGGCGGCTCCTCACCTCCAGCGCCTGCCGCGCAGGAGCACAGCAGGATTATCGTCCCCGCCAGATCCATCTCCGCCGGGCGCAGGCCCCGCCGCCGCCTACCCACGGCACATCCGCCCCAGACCGGCGCCGGGCGGGATGGGGAGGGGCGAGCTGTGCGCCTCCCTCCGCTTTGTCCCCCGCCGCTCGGAAGGCCTGTTCCCGCCCACGGCACGGCCGGGATCGGCCGGGATCGGCCGGGATCGGCCGGGATCGGCCGGGATCGGCCGGGATCG
>CM031866.1:13115316-13136122 GCA_018697195.1 Certhia americana
GGGATCGGCCGGGATCGGCCGGGATCGGCCGGGATCGGCCGGGATCGCGGCTCCCCCGGCAGCGCTGCCCCCTCTCGCTCCGCTCCACGCGCGCCACAGACGCCGGCGGGGCGGGGCGGGGCAGCGGGACACGCCCAGGGCGCGCGGAATGCCCCGCCCAGCCCCGCGCGCAAGGGGGCGGGGCCCGGCGGAAGGGGCGGGTGAGCGGGGACACGCCCAGGGGCGGGGCCAGCAGAGGGGCGGGGCCAGCAGAGGGGCGGGGCCAGCAGAGGGGCGGGCCCAGCAGAGGGGCGGGGCCAGCAGAGGGGCGGGGCCAGCAGAGGGGCGGGGCCAGCAGAGGGGCGGGGCCTCTCCCGCCGCTTCCGGGACCGGGGCTTGGGCGGCACGGACACAGCGCCCGGGCTGCTGGCCTCTGTACCCGTACCGCGTACACGGCTTCTCCTTGCACAAAACTAATTCAGAGTTTTACTTCATCCCCTTACCAGATACGCGGTTTTTTCCTTGCACAAACTGATTTAATTACTTTCAGAATTAGTTTTAGGTCACCAACTTCTCCCAGAGTTGTTCTCGACGTGTTGTGAAGAGTTGCAGTGTCCCTACTGAACAGGGGTTTGCCATCCTGAGACTCTCTTGAACAACCTTAACAACTCAAGAGTACAGGAAAATCCACCCGTGGAAATACAAATGTGAGACATCTAAACAAAATGTTTCCTCTCTTGTTTGTCCTCGTGCTAACCCTTCCATCAACTGTACCATCTCAAAGATTTATTCTTTTTATATTAGAGTTTGTGCCTAGCTTCTTAGTTTATTGTCAGCCCTTTATATTTGTGCTTTTCCCATACCTATTGCTGTATCAGAATAAAAAACAACTTCCCTCTGAACACTGATACAGATGAGAAAAGGTGTTATGGAAATGCACACAGAATGTAAAAAAATTAGAGCGAATGCATCTCAGGTAAGGCTGAAAAAGTTGATGCAAATGTTTACAGAGTTCAAAGTAGAGAGCTGCAGAGAATAAAATGAGAGAATAAATCTTTATCATCCCAAGACTATTTAAAATTTGTGACTAAAAGCTGAAGATTTCTCTAGGGAAAGGAGAGGTTGATTGGGGTAAAGTCTGAGTAATACACCCACATTAATTCTTACAGAATCACAGACTATTAAGGGGTTGGAATGGAACTTAAGGAACATTTAAGATCCATTTCCATGGACAGGGACACCTCCCACTAGTCCAGGGTGCTCAAGGCCTTATCCAGCCTAGATATGCTTCCAGGGATGGGGCATCTGCACCCTCTCTATGCAAATTGTGCCAGTACCTCAGCACCCTCACAGTAAAGAATTTCTTCCTAACATGTAACCTAAATTTCCTCTCTTTCAATTAGTCTATTCAACCAAATTGTTCAAGTTAACTATTAAACTCACCACAGCCGTATTTGTTATAGTACGGCTGTCTAAGGATCCGCAAGGCAAAGCACCGAGCCCCCTCTGGAGACTCACCTGTTTCCCCTCCCCTTCCCGGTGCCCGCCCCGCCCCGGCCCCCCCGCCCCGGGCCCCGCCGTGACCCGCTCCCCGCCCGCACGTCCCCGGCGGGGCGGAGCTGCCGCCGCTGCTGTGATGGCGTCGCGGGCGTTGCGGGCGGAGGCGCAGCCGCTGCGGTGCCAATAGAGAGCGGAGCGGCCGGGCCGGGCATGGAGAGCCTGGCGCAGCCCCCGCCGCCCCCGGGCTCGCTGCAGACGGGCGGCGGGGGCGCTGCCAGCCGGCTCCGCCTGGGAGAGGCGGCGGCGGGCGAGGGTGGCTGCGGGGAGGCCGAGGAGGGCGGCGGACGGCGCAGCCCTTCCCCTCCGCCGGCCCCCGCTCCCGCCGCGGCCCCTCGGACCGCGTCTCCCTCCCGGGCCGCGGAGGGTGGCGAGGCGGCGGAGGGCGCGGGGCTGGCGGTGCCGGAGAGTCCCGGAGCGGCGCCCGCCTCAGAGAGCGGTCCCGCGGGAGCCGGCTCCGGGAGCAGCGGCGCTCCCAGTCCGCCGGGGGAGGAGTCCCGCAGCCTGGACTCGCTGGAGTCCTTCTCCAACCTGCACTCCTGCTGCCCGAGCAGCTCCGAGCTCAACAGCGACGCCGACGAGGCGGTGGTGGCGGGGGCCTCCTCGGGGGGCCCGGCCCCGGAGCCCGAAGGGGACAGGCCGGCGGCGGGCTCGCAGCTCCTCTCCGCTTCCAAGGAGCGCTTCCCGGGGCAGTCGGTCTATCACATCAAGTGGGTCCGCTGGAAGGAGGAGAACACGCCCGTCATCACCCAGAACGAGAACGGCCCCTGCCCATTGCTGGCCATCATGAACGTGCTGCTGCTGGCCTGGAAGGTACCGGGCGGGCGGGCGCCATGGCGGGGCCGGGCGGGCGGGGCAGCGCGGGCGGCCCGTGTGGCGCCGGCAGCCTTCGGGGCGTGAGGGCACCGCGGGAACTTCGTGCTCTGTAGGACAAGGACATTATCGAGAACGCTGGAGAGGAACTTCTGACAAGGGCGTGTGGCGATAGGACAAGGGAGAATGGCTTTAAACTAGCAGAGGGCAAATTTAGATACGAGCCAAAATTCTTTCCCATGAGGGTGATAAGGCACTGGCAGAGGTTGCCCAGGGAACCTGTGGATGGCCCATCCCTGCCTGTGTCCGAGGCCAGGTTGGGTGGGTCTCTGGGCAACGTGGTCTAGTAAAAGGTGTCCCTGCCCATGGCAGAGGAGTTGGAACTTGAGGATCTTTCAGGTCTCTCAACACAAACCGCTCTGTGATTCTTTCAGGAACTACACAGGCTTATTTCTGCTGTTAAACACATGTCTCACATACAGAACTTGGAAAATAAACACTGCCATGCAGTATGTTGCCTATATACTACTTTGATGCTGCTGTCATATATGTACTTACTTGGTTGTTGTCTTAAAATAGAAATAAAATATCTAGATGGTGTTTACTAATCTGAACAATATATAATAGTTTGCAGATGTGTACAGGTTTCTAGTAAGTAATGATTACTATTTATAGCACTGAGCAGATAGGTGATATTTTTGGAAAATAGGTTGGTTTCATGTAATATAGTATGTGTAGAGTTGTACGAAATGCAGAATTGTACAAAATATGGATTTGTACAAGTAACCGCCTGAGTAATAGGGACACATTCATACTGCTAGGCAGTACAGATTGAATTTAAATTCATTAATAAATCAGGTAGTGATCAAGTACAGTTTTGAGACCTGGAAGTTCTTGTGCTCTGTAGCCATTGTGGATGTGGACTTCCCGTAGGCTTAAAATAATTTTTTCCCAATCTTTTAAGTAACTAAAATCTAAGGCATAATGTAGTTATTAACATGTCTGTGTGAAAGGAGTATCTGTTGGAGGAAAGCTGTAAGGTTGTGTGCATTGCAAAACAAAGATGGGGGGCATGTCTCAGGAAATGCTGGCGAATCATCCCTGGAAGACTGAAGAGCTGATAGAATTGGGTCCTGAAAGCTTCACAGGAATGGCTTTTATGTTGTGGTAGCATGGGGTATAAATTTGGTATTGGAAGAGTAAGAGGTTGTTCACTGTGTGACAGGTGACGTAGGAAAAGGTCAAAATGGACATATGTTATGAGAAGAATTTTGTTTAGATGCAGGTAACTGCAGAAGATTAATGCTCTTGGTTGAGTCACAATTTCTAAACATTTTTTCTGAGCAGAATCGCTCAGACATCAGGAGGAAAACTCTGGGTACAATGATGTTGATATTTAAGCATCAGTAAAAGCAGTAGAGGGAAGTTGTGTGTGATTTGAAGGCATTGCCTTCTGTAGGTTTCACTGTCCTCAAGAGGGTGTGAATGTTGTCACAGGCTTCCATATTGAACCCTTGCTTTCTGTGCTCCCTTGTTAGCATCTAGGAGTGTCTTAAAAAACTTGCCATTCCTTATCACTTTGGGGGGGGGGAGAGTTTTAACAGAAGGTGCTAGGATCTTCTTTTTATCTTTGATTTAATGAAAGATATAAATGGGACAGCACTGCTCCTGTTTGAATTCAAGTTTTTGGAGGTTTTGTTCCTTAACATTCTTCCTCTTCCCTCTGCTGCTGCTCTCCAACCAATATTTTAACTGATGTTCTGCTGGGATCAAACATTACATTAGTGAAAATTAAGATAATACCCAGTTTTATAAATAGGCAAAAACCAAAATAACCCTTGGGAGTGCCCTACTGTTTCTTGTTGCTCAGGTTACAGGAAGTTTTCTGTAGTTCTGTCTGTGTAAAACCTCAGCAGAATTTACATGAGTTGCAGACAAGGCAGCTAAACTGGTGAAACTGTCATCACAAGTTATTATTTATAGGCTTGAGGGTTTTCCTGTTAGTTGGTTATATATTGTAGTTGCTTGTAATTGATTTTCCTAATTACTGCCTGTACAAATTGGCCTTTCTTTTCCCCAGTTCATAGTCAAGGACCACGTTGACAGTGGTTGGGGTGTCAACTCCTCTGTACATCACTGACAGTAGCTTGCTACGTGTGAAGGCTGAGGATGGATATCCACCTTCTCACTCCTCCTGAGCCAGGATGAACACTAGACCACATAGAGTAATTACAGTTGGGGAACAGGAAGGCAGAACGAAAGATGAAAATAGGCAAAAATTGAGTGAGAATACCACAGGGCATTTTAGGTGAAAAGAAGCTACATGTAATGCAGAAAAAAGGGCTTAAAGAAGGAGATGAGGAGGGAAAATAGAATCACACCAGGGAATAAGTTAAACAGTTATGCTTTGGGTTCTGTTCCCTGTATCAGCCATCCTCTTTCCTTCTCAGAACTCTGTCCTGACAGGGTTGAGAGTTCTGGTCATAGTGCAGGTAGATCTCAGCCAACTTAAGTGCAGTACTGGTTTGGCAGTTGGGGTTTTGGAAATTCAGAAATAGTAGCACCCACTGTGATTGCTCAAATTCCATTTTGAAAATACCAGGTTTTGGAACTAAGCTTGTGATAAAACTGCTACCTCTCTTTTATCCACTACTTTCAAAGGATTCATAAAACTTTGAGGTGGCAGGTTGCTGAAGCTGTATTTTAAATATTAAAATTATGAAATTGCTTTTCTTTTGAAGTTTTTTTGCAGTCTGCCTGTCTAAGTGAAACTTGCAGTTTAGTCTGTAGGAGGGAGTGCCAAGGAGTTACAGAAATGCTGTTCTTGTAAGAAGAAAAACAAAAGCACTATGATATCAACTCGGAGAAATGGCTGTTGTGCAAAACAGCTGTGCAAAAGAGTGTGTAAACCACTTAGCCTCGTGTGATGGAAATGAAGCAGAAGTAGAGTACAAACATTGAAACAAACATTTTTAAATGTACATACAAGCATGAGTTGTGTCCTTTGATGTAGAGTAGTGTAGCACACTGTTTTTCAGTTCATTTAAATCTGGAGATTGCTCAGTTTTTGCTCAGACCTGTGGCTCACTATGTGGTTAAGCTTAGCAATGCAAAGTTGGCTTTTCTAAGTTCCTTTTGTGATCTTTGTTAGATGTAGTTCATGCAACACTTCCTGAGAACTTCTGGCATTTCATTAAATGTAATTTTGGGGGGGGTTGGAATGTGGCAATCATCAGACACTGAAAGTTTGGTGAGAGTGCCATGCAATTTTGCTCGGTGCTTCTTAGGATGTGATTGAACCTTAACATGTTGCACAGAAATGGCATATCTAAAATGTCCAGGGAAGAGTCTGAAAGGAAAACATTATATAGTTTGAATATAAATAATATTAATATTGTCTTGAGAAGTCTGTGCATATGGAATATCTTGTCCTTATGTAGGAGAACAATGCTAGTCACACATTTGAAAATGTCTTAGAAAGTTTTTTGTGCCATAATCCTCTCAAAAAATGGAAGTAGCTGTGTTCCCTACACACCTAGTTCTACTAAAATTTTGGTAACTTTTAGAACTGTATGAACTACCTGTTTAGGTATCATAACAATTATGTAACTAAATGTTATATAATCATTTTCTTGCTTAGATGTAGCCAAACTCATGTTCAGAGAAGAGGTAGAGTAAAAAAATCTAGTTAGTAAAGTTCTTGGTTTCATGAGAATGGCCTTTTTCAGAGGAGCTGAGCCCAGTGAGCTCCCGCTGCTGCCCGCAGCCTTTGTCAGGGGCTGAGTGTTGGTGCCTGCTCCGAGGGCTGGCACTGGCCCTTCACACGTGATGTGCTGTCCCTGTTGCTGAGCTGCCGGTGCGGATGGCCGCAGCTCGCCCAGATTGCTGTGCCCTGGCAGCCTCCCTTCCTGCGGCACCTGTGCGGTCAGGGAGCACAGGCACGGCAACCAGCCCGCTCCCAGGGGCTGCAGGGAACCTGGCTGAGGCATGGCGTGACCGCACATGCTGCTGGGCTGTCCTGTCACAGCTTCATGAAGCTCTTCTGCCAGGACAGGAGCACGTATTTGTGAAGAATATTAATTGGTTTTTGTCAAGGCTGCTTGAAGTTACCCTTACCTCTCCGGAACACTGTGTTCAGAGGAGTCGCATGTTTTAGATAAACATGTTTTGAGACTGTTAGTCTTATATAAGACTTATTATATAAGCCATTTGAAATTTCCTTGGACCCTTTTGATAATTCATAGTATTTTCAGAAGTGTTATCCTCTGTGCTTGACTTTATCACTCAATTTTTTTTGGATCCCTTCTGTAGTGTGGAAGAATACGGTGGAAGGATTAGCATTACGTTGTTTTGGGGTTTGTAGTCTAATTCATAGAAACTGTATAAGTTTTACTAGACAATCTGTTCCATATGAAAATTTGTTTACCAGTCTTGTCTTTTAATTAAAATATGCCTCAACTGTATGTCATGCTGTAGTTGTGTGAGAACTAAGTTTCCCACTCCTGAGTGGAAGAAGTAAAATGTAGCTGGAGTTAGAAAAAGCCATCAGGGCAAAAGACCAGGAAACTGCAGTAGAGGGGTACAGGAAATGGGTGGGAGTTGAGGAAATGCATTTTTCCTAAAATGTGGAGTTGATGTAAAATCTAACAACTAAACATTGAAACCTAGAAAATGTGTCCCTCAAAATAATAGATTGTTACGGACAGCAGCAGCTTCTACTACTGTTGCTTACATTGTTTTCTTCTGTTAATTTATCTGGAAAATGACTGTGGTTCTGTATGATGTTTTGTGCTCCCTGAAGTTCTAAGATATTTTTCTCTCCCATTTCCTCTTCACTGTACATTTCCTTTCGCTTAAGTGCTTGCAGTGAAGCTTTGAACAGCTGGGAAATGTCATGTTCTCTCAATATCCTTAAGTCAGCTCTGTTCAGAAGTAGTTAGAACTGTGTTGGTGCCCCATTAGCCCACTTGAAAGGTGTGATCAAGGTGCCATTACACATGCCAGCCCTAAAATTATGCCATGAAGTAACCAATTAACTTTGCTTAGCATTTAATCAAGCAGTTAATTTTGAGATGTAGCTTGCTAAAATAGCCAGCTTGGAGAGATCCTGGAGATACGAGTAAAACCACTTTGCGTTTTTCCACAGTAAAGAAATTAAGGGTTAGCTTTACAATTGTGAAGGAAAGTTCCATTTGTTAACCAGTGATATAAGTAATACGTTGTCCTTTTTGTACATAGAGCTCAAATGTAGGTAAGCCATGTTATTGTGCTTTAGAGTTGGTGTTTATCACCTAAGAATGGTAGAGGTTCCAAACGTGGTGCAGAGCAGAAAGCCCCAAGCAATGCTGGCTGAGCTGATACAAGTGGTTTAAATTCTTCCAGTCCTGAGAGAATCATCACAGGAGCCCAGTTAACAGTTGAGGGAGCAGTGCTAATTCTCCTTCATATTGTACTGGCACATCTGTGCTGTAGCACTTCAGGCAGGTGACACTGTTCTGTGCCTTAGGAGCTGTGATGAGCCCTGGCTCAGGGGTGTGCACAGCTAGTGTTTGCTAGGATGTGAATGCTGCCAGTCCCAACTGGGAGTTTAAGAAACAGCTTTTTGAACTTGGAGTCCTATTGTTTACATGGCTCAATACACTATATTTATGTGAATACTCAGTGTGAATATTGTGAACAGGATCAGAGGATGAAAGCATTTAGCCTATTGAGCATTAGTTTTGGGAAGAGTTAAGTTCTGTAAGTTACCATCAGTTGTCATTAATTTAATATTTTCAAAAACCATGTGCCTATGCATGCATGCCTGATTTTTCTTCTTTAATTTCTTTCCCAGATCCCAATACTTCCAGCTTCCTTATATGCCCACCATCTCTAGGTTGATCAATGTGTAGCATATGTCAACTCTAACCCAAGTAGGGGCATATTTCTGAGAGTATAAATAACAAAGCCATATTAACTCAGCTCTCTTTCTTCTTCCAAATTTAAGGAAACTTCTTGCAAATTCATATATTTAACACATTTACCTTTTGTCAAGTATAATTAAGATTGATAAGACAGATGTAGCTCAATCACACCTCATTTTCCCTGCAAAGTTATTAAAAAAAGTTTTCATACTGAAAACCTTCTCCATCACAATGTGAACAAAGTAGTGCGTTGCTATGCTGTATATTTGAGTTTGGTGGGGTGCATCAAAGGCTTTATGTATATTGCTCTTCCATCTCCTGGCTTTCTACTTGTCCTTCTCCACAACCAGAAAAGTAGGTGGATTGTTAAATCTCAAACAAGAGTTAACAGTCTCACATGTCTTTCTGTATGTGTCAAGGAGAGAAGTGATCAGTACTGAGAAACTTGATTAAAAAATTCCTGGTATAATATGTACCTTTTCTAGACTTTGAATGGCAAGATTTTGGAGGTTGATAGGATGAGAAAATTGGAAACTGAAGAGAGCTTAAAAGTCAATCCCTGAGACAAACCTAGAAAAATAAAATTCACATTTATGCAGAGAGAAATTGAGTGCACTGTTTAAAGTCTGTATCCCCTCCTGTAGTATTTCATCAGATTGCCAGAAGCATGTCCTTATATGTGTTTGTGCTTTGGCTGTTGCATTTCTTCCTGCAGTAAATTGAAGTGTTCAACCAAAACATTTACCCAGGATGCTGGAAGAGATGAGAATGTAGAAAGTTTTTAGCTCTGCCAAGGTGGTTTGTTTTAGCAAGTGATGATGGTGGGAATAGATCAGGGAAGAGGGGAATGGAATCTTCACCACAGAGTTCTGTGTGTCTTGTCTGCTCTGTGTAGAGTTAAACCAAAACCTTTGGAATGTGAACTTGGCATGAGAGGCTGGGAGGTCATTTCCTTGTATCTGCACAAGGTACAAGTCTTTGGCTTCCCTGTCCCAGCAGCTATTGGCACTAGATCCTTTAGAGACTTTGTCCGTACATAGGAACTTTTTGAGGTAGTACTAAGTTAAGAATTTTAATAAAGGTAGGGAGTCAAAGACTTGAGGAAAATGAAGTTTTCTTAACAGTTCCCAGTCTGTTAATTCTAAGGGCTTGTAGATGAGCCACTGCAGGGAGTGGTGTGAATGCCTGTGAAGTGGAGGGGGATGCTGGAGCAATGTTTTGGTGGGAAAAGGGAGCACTATGCAGAGATGTGCAGGTGGGAGAAAGTACTGTGTGCATGTGGTTTCTCTAAAAACCAAAATGCCTTTTTAATCTCTTCTTGTGGCTGCTATTTAGTAGAGGTCCAGTATGCTAATGGCCTTATAAACTGGTGAGGGAAATATAATCAGAAGTCTTTTTTCTAGAAATACCATGCTTTTTAAATTGTAGTGTTTTGGTGTTTTAACGAGAATATACTTTTGCTTTGACAGATTAAACTGCCACCAATGATGGAAATCATAACGGCTGAACAGCTGATGGAATACTTAGGTTAGTAATGCTTTCACTTGATGTTGTACTTTGTAGTGTATAGTAATATTGAACTGTTTTATTTATTTACTGTTTTATTCAGCTTTTTATTTGATTCAAGAAAACTACTTACAGTATTCAGTTTCATGTTCATTCACTCATGTTTTTCCTTGTCTGTTTTTAGAAGTTTTCTTCAGTGCTTTCCAAAGTGATTTGTCTAGTTGATGCTGTTGGTATGGCTTAGTGCACCAACACGTTGGAAGGTTTAAAATTATTCATGTCTCTTAAAGTATTGTTTTATTATAGTTGACAGAATGCAGTAAGTCAACTCTGTCTTTAGTTGTCTATAGTAACTCTAATCCTTGGAAATATTACCCAGTTAAAAAAACAAAAATTAATGTAGTCCTCAAAGTAATTGGGTTCTCATTTGCAGGCACTACTCTGGTATCATATTCAGTGTTCAGCAAAAACTGAGGCTCTGTGTATCTGACAGAGCTGGAACTTTAATACCCCTGATAATCCAGGTGTTAAAAGTGCAGTTGTGATAATACTTAAACTCTGTGTACCACTTTTCCTTCCCTTGTAGCCTGACAAACTTAATAGACTAGGTTTGATTTTTCTTAAGCAGGAGAAAAAAAACGTTACTATATTTTTTTTTCTTTTTTGCTTGTAAAGGACATTAGTTCTTTTCAGAAGCAAGTTGCTGACTCTTCTGGTTAAAGAAAAAAGTTACCTACATAATTTTCAAAAAAAAAAAAAAGAAATCTTGCTCCCTATGTCTAAACATTTCTTATAATTGCATTGATGACACAATACTGTCTGAAGTCACTACATAATTCAGGTTGTCTAGATGTGTATTCTTTCTTGAAGGCATATTTTAGCTTCTGGAATTATCTTATTCAATTGAAGAATAAAATTGTGTTCCAATTATTTAGGTTCCTATTCACTCAACAGCATTAGCAGTTACAGTTCTACAGCTGGGAAAAAAAAAAAGCCAAAACCAATTAAACAGCCTTCAACCACTTTCAAGTTAAAAGAGTATAAATTAGGAAACCTATAATGATATTTTTCTGAGTTTAGTGATGGAGAAAGGGTATAAGTACAAAAACATTGAAATAAAATTTGGAGAGTGGATACTAGTCTCTAAAGATGTTATAAGTCTTGAACTTCAGTGTGTTGATTAACTATTAAGTAATTTTATTACCTTTGTGTTACAGACAAAGGTGGAATACAAGTGTTGGGGTTTAAGCCCAGGCAGCCTTTTCCTCACTCCCCTACCAGTGAGATCAGGTAGAGAATGGGGAGGGTAAAAGCCAGAAAACCTGTGGGTTGAGTTAAAGGCTCAGTACAGGGAAAGCAGAGCAAAACAGGGAATTAATTCACTGCTTTCCAGGGGCAGGCAAGTGTTTAGCCATCTGCAGGAGAGCAGTGCCCTGTCACATGTGGGGACTTGGGAAGAAAAACCATCACTCCAAATGGACATCGCTCCCTTCCTCCTTCTTTCCCCCTCTTTATACACTGGGGATGATGCCCCATGGTCTGGAACATCCCTGTGGTCAGTGGGGTCGCCTGTCCTGGCTGTGTCTCCTCACAGCCTCCTGTGCACCCTCAGCCCTCACCAGCCTGGCCCTGTGAAAAGCAGGAAGGGCCTTGGCTCTGGGTGAGCCCTGCTGGGCAATAACAAAAACATCTCTGTGTTATCAGCCCTGTGTTCAGCACAAATCCAGAGCACAGCCCTGCACCAGCCACTGCAGAGAAAGTTAACTATACTCCAGTCAAAACCACTACAACAAGTTTCATGGAATTACTGGTGTATAAAACATGGCAAAACATTCACAGTGTCAGTCAGGATAAATGGTTGCCTTTCTAAATTGTGTACAGAATTACATACCTTACTATGAGCAGTTTGACCTTTTTATATTTTTAAACTGAGGCACAGAGGGAGGTCAGTTTTTGAGTAATGAAGAAACTAGTATGATACCCCAAGAGATTATGAAATGTTGCTTTAGAAACAGTGTTGACCATTTGAATTTTATTTCTTAACGTGATCTTACTAAGTTTTTTATATTTATATTTTACTCCATAATTATAATTCAGGTTATAAAACAATGTGATCTCATTAATTTGGTAGAAAACTTCAGTTGTGGTATTTATTATCAGTCAGGTTTAGTCAGAAATATTCATAGAAGTGTTGAAACTTTGATTGTGGAATAAATTTAATTTCATTTTTGCTTTCTTTTAGGAGACTACATTCTTGATGCAAAACCTAAAGAGATATCTGAAATTCAGCGTCTTAATTATGAGCAGGTAAGGAGCTGCTCCTAAAACACAGTTGCTTATGTCTGAGGAAACTGAAACTATGTTTCTCGTCTAGGGTTTGTGACCTTGTTAAAAACCAGAAGCATACAGAACATTTTGTAGTTTGTAGTTTGTTTTTTTCTGGGCTTGATGTAGAGTAATAATTTTGTATATGTGCTATTTGTGAAGAAAAACTTAGTATCTGTTAACACAATACCCTTTTTTTTTACCCCGTTATGAGCGTAATGAAATAAAATGGGTTTTGTTGAGGAACTGTAACACAAAGGTACTAATAAAAGTATATAACAGGGTGGTTGCTTTTTGAAGTCTTCTGTTACATGTCCTTCAGTTGCTCTGTTCTGTGGTGCCTGCCAGAGTTTGCCTGAGGATGTAAACTGAGTAAGAGAGATCTGTGTTTTTAATCGTGATGGACAAAAAGAGGTTGATGCCATGTTACGAAAAACAATATTCTTTGCACTGGACACTATTTATATGTCATCACAGAAGTCTTTCTATACTAAAGATAATGCTATTACTTTTAAAAATTATTGATTTAGTATATGTATTTTCCAAGCTGTGTCTGTAGTCATAGCTAGTTTTTTGGTTACTCAAAGAAAAGTGGATTTGAAATTTTTAATAGGTGTAAGGTTTCAAGGTCATTCAATTTGTTCCTAGGTAATTTTTTCTTGTTCTTATTCAGTGTTGGAAACCAAATTGAGCAACTTGAGATTGATTTATATCAGATTATAGGAATTACTTTTGTAATAACAAAATTGGCTGGGTTTTTTCCACACAATTCTGTGCTGTAGATGGTTATAGCTATAATCAGCTTAGAGGAGGGTGATGAAAACTATTATGCTTGGTGAAAGTACAACCTCTATAACTTTCTTATGCTCAAATGTATGGGTTTACTATATAAATACCTTACATACCTTAAGTTTTTAACCATATAATTTCAAAGAAGCCTTCTGCTCTAGAAATCTTCTAAGTTGCTTTGATGGTACAGAAATAGCTAAAGTAGAAGTGATAATGTTGAAATCGTAGTGAGAAACTTCTGTGGTTTTCTGGTCTGTTTGATGTAATCCTGCTTTGTTTGCAAAGTAAACATTACAACATAAATGCAGCTATTGTCAGTAGATGTATGATCTGGTTTTGTAGATGGCTTGTGCTGACTTACTATGGACTTCTTATTCATTTAGCAGAATAAGATTACAACAAAATTTCTTTCAAAATGTCACAGACAGGTTTTTAGGTTATCTGTTCCTATTAATGACGTGCACTTGGTTTGGTTTGCTTTTAAAAAGCTAAAAACTTAAAAGTTGAAGACAGTCTTGAGAATTACCTCAAAATCTTGCTAAATTTTGAATCTTGTGACATAGCAAAGTTGTCAGTAAGATGAAGCAACATGTAGTGAGGTAGTGGGAGCTGTTCCAATCCTGATCATGGAAACTCAAAGAACAGGGCAGTTAAAGGGCTACAAGCATTAAAACTCAATTACAGCAGCCATGCTCAAGTGCTGATTCTTATCAGAAGACAGCAGAAACAAGTGTCTTTAACCTTTAGTCTGTGAGTCTTTGCTGTCTCCATCTCCTGTCCAATCTGTATTTCTGGTCATTGTCATGCTACTTTTCCACTGGTGTAAGCCTGAATTCTTCTTAAGCAACAGAATGTTGCAAAACCCAAAAGCCCCCAAACAAACAACAAACGAAAAAGTGCTCCAGTTTCCCCAAATCTTTCGCACAGTCTTTCTGACTCTACTCTTTGTGGGCTTTTCTCACTTAGTGGGAAATTCTTTTTCCTGTGTGTCAGGAATTTTTATTTTTTTTTGTCTGTTGGTTCAAGATAACTGTCTCACAAGCACGTTTTCTTTGGCTCATCTTTTCTTTCTGTGACTGGAACTTCATAACTTGATAATTCTCCTTAGGATTCCATTGGGATCACTACTATAATAAGTGCTACTTTCATGACTTGTTTCTACAATAGAATCTACAGGCCATTTAAAGGTATGCCCAAAATAAGATAGTAAATGTTTTTTATTAAAGAAAAAAAGCAGTGAACAATTAAGACTGATTATTAGTTGAATCCTGAAATTAGAGTTGGCAAGTGGGTCTGTGTTGGTCTTATTGTTCATTCATTATGTAGTGACAAGTAAGTGCCTGACTTGTAAGGGAAGTCTTAGAAGGGGAGAAGAAACCTCAAGAAAAGTCCCTTGAAGATTCCCTTATAATTCAGTTTTCTTGCAAACATCTGGCTTGTGGCTTTGGGAAATAGACCTGAAAGCAATCAGAGCTGCCTAAGAATAGTTTATGGGTTTAAAAGAAGAAACGATCAAATAGAGATGATTGGAGGGAGATTCTTATATTTCATATATCTTCTGGTACGATGTGTAGTGTGAATGTGCATTGAAACATTTGTTTAGGTAATTTACCCTTTAATTATTTTTTTTATCTTGAAGTGTTGAGTTGATGAGTACTAAATGATGAAGGGCTACAAGAGTAACCACCAAGAGTACAAAGCTCTATTGGGTCATCTGTTTTCTTTTTGTTTCTGTTGTCAGAATATGAGTGATGCAATGGCAATTCTGCATAAGTTGCAGACAGGTCTGGATGTCAATGTGAAGTTCACAGGTGTCCGAGTATTTGAATACACACCTGAATGCATAGTGTTTGATCTTCTTGATATCCCCTTGTACCATGGATGGTTAGTGGACCCTCAGGTAATTTCTTCTGTTTCAATTATTTAAAAAAAAAGTTATTCTGAATGTTATTGGTGGGAGGGGAGGTATTTCTGAATGTTTACAAGCCAATAATGAATACAGTAATGAGTTTTTTAAATCTAGTCAGAAAAATTGAGGAGTGAATACAGACTGTTTTTAGTGCATAATTTTGCAGAGACTTGGTCTATAGTTAAACTACTTTAAAAGCCTTTTATGACTCTAAAGGAGAATAGTTTTTCTGAGGGAAGTAGCAAGTTGCCCCAGATATGATGTCCCAGTCATCATTTTTGAAAGTTTATTAGAAAACACTTGAAACAAATACAAAGTTACTTTCCTCCTTTTTTACATTCTGATTTATTAGTCACTGCTATTGAGAAATGAGGATGGTGAAACTGGTTGGAGAGAACTGTAGCAAACATGTAATTTATTTGTAATTATATTATTTAATAAACAGTAAAGTGTTATTGATTACTTAGGGGGAAACTGGTGAGTTTGGAATAATAATGCCTGAGAGTGGCTGGTGTAAGTTTCTGTTCTCTTACCCTGGCCCAGCTGATCCAGCTCATGCTGTGTTCTCCATCTGCCTTAGTTTTTGATGCTAAGGGTTAACTGAAGGATTTAAAATAGGATCTGAAACAGCAAAGTGTGTAACACTCTGGGCTAAAATATTTTGACCTAGATTTTTTAAGGCGATAACATCCTCTCTTTATTGAATTCTTATTGTTTTATTAATAATTGCCACTGGCTTGCAGTTGTGTTCTGTTCTTCTCAAAGGTAAATTCTCCATGTTTTTCCTTCCTGCTGCAGGTTGCTGACATAGTAAAAGCAGTTGGTAACTGCAGTTACAATCAGCTGGTGGAGAAGATCATTTCTTGTAAACAGTCAGAAAACAGTGAACTGGTTAGTGAAGGTAGGTAATGTTTTTTCTGTATTTTATCAAAGTGCCCTGCTGAATCTAAGTTACATATTTTCCAGGTGGGTCATGTTGAGTAGAGATACAAGTGGGAAGAGCTGCATTCTGTGTGCTGAGCTGCTCTCCCTGTCCTGGCACACAGCACTGTGCTCATCTTCTCAACTTCTCTGATGCATTCTTTTGATCTGTTCAGTACACTTTTTAAAAAGCTGGCAAGAACTTCCCCTATTGCGGCAGCATTCAGATTTCAGCTTAGATTCAGCTATGTATTATCTCCTATAATTAGAATATGAATTATATACTCCATTACAACAAGAAAAAAACAGGAGTAATATTAGAAGTGGATATAGCATTTCTGAGCATGGGAAGGTTTGTTTACAATGTTGTGGTTTTAGAACTTTGCAACTTGTTGTCCCCTCTCTGAATGTGTTCCTGATGCTTGTGGCAATATGGGGATGGAGGGGGGAGATAGGAAAAATACTATTATTGTGATCGGGTCTTATATTAGCAAGTGTGTAATAGACACACATAACAGTATGTGTTGCTTTTGTAGGGTTTGTAGCTGAGCAGTTCCTAAATAACACAGCCACACAATTGACATACCATGGACTGTGTGAGCTGACTTCAGCTGTCCAGGAGGGAGAGCTTTGTGTGTTCTTCAGGAACAACCATTTTAGCACCATGACCAAATACAAGGTACATCCAGCATTTTTGTCTTTATTGTTGTGTTTTGTGTTTCTAAGCAAGTCATGGGTTTTCACTGTCTTGAAATAGAATTAAATTCCAGGTTGTTATATGTAAATATGGCTTATAGTGAATATAAGGTCTGTGCAAATGTTACTTAGGAATTGATTACAGTGGTTTAGTCACTGGGATCCACTACTACTTTAAATCTTCTTGCAGCCCTTCTCTTTATGTACAGTTTACTCCCTCTGTTAACTTTGTTGTTATATATAGTTATGTACACTTACATATGCAAGGCTTAAATTTTCATGCAGTTTGTGGTTGGCATGATAAGGTTCTTTTAATTTCTTCTTTCTGAAGTTTGCATTCCATTTGGGCTAGTAGATTAATAGGTCCATATGCAAAATCCCAAACATCTGGAGAAGCTGAGATGAGCTACAACATTGGTTCCCTTTGTAAGGGAAGAGAAATTTTTAAAATTATTTTTATCTGGATAAACAAAATGGCAGCCATTGTGAAAGGAGTATTCCAGAATGCAAAAATTGGTTAGTGCTTCTGTGACTCCTTCCTCTGTGGAATGGAGAATCTAGCTTAGCAAACTTACATTCATCTTCATGCTAAAACAACTTTACTTTTGCTAGGATGGCAGTAATACTTCTCCTAGTATGAGTTTTTATCCTTGCACAGAACTCTTAAAATCATGTTTTGGTAATCTGTTATTTGATAAGACTTTAATTTCATGTGTGGTTGGACTTATGAATAATGGTAATAAAAGCAAAAAAAGAAGAGGTGTGTAACATGCAAAAACGTTAAGAAACCACTGGTTTTGCCATTTTATGATAATATAATGTATTTATGATAATGTCATATACCTTATCTGAATTACACTTTCAATTGTCACTACTAGTCCTTTTTCCTGCCTCTGTTAATCTTGACTGTCAATGCTAATCTTTGGCATTTTCAGTATCTACTCATAAACTGAGCTAAAGGTCTGAACAGTTCTGATAAGTAATGATTAACTCTACAGGCAGGTAACACATTTGGTTTTCTGATTAGAGTACATTTGAGATCTGTTTTAAATCTGTGTATACAATGCCACTCTCTTAAAGCAGCAGGGCAAGTAAAAGGATCTTTCTCCTCCCTTCTTCTATTTGAATAACCAAAAACTGTGAAATATATCTCTGTGTGATCAGATGCAGCTCATTTAAATCACAATTTTGAGTACAGGTTTTCCCCTCTCTGCTTTTCTAAATTTTGTTCTTGGATTAGCTGGTGGTAGCTTGTGAAGCAAGCCTGTGCACTGTTCTATGCTTTCATTATGGAGTGGGGAGGGAAGAATAAACCCCACCCTTGACATAGTTTGATTTTAAAAAAGAAAATAGTAAAAGTACAGCTGTACTTTCTGGGTTCAAATGGTATCTAGAGGTGTAGGATACCTCTTTTACTGTGTTTAGAGGCTATTCCAGATAAAATAGATAAATCCTTCTGGAAACAATGCATTTTTGTGCTATTCTTAAAGCCTTTAAAATCTAAAATATTATTTGTATGAAATACTGTCAGTGAGTATCACTTTGACCTGTGGATTATAAATACAGATTAGTTTTGTAAAACCTAGGCTCTCTGTAGCCTTTTGCAGCCCAGTATTTAGATTAAAGGCCAGTACCTGGTGTGTGTCTGTGGTTTATCAGCTGCACACCTGTTAACATGTACTTCTCAGTTGAAATCCTTTTTACTTAGAGAAATAAAATGCAACACTTCAATGAGTTAAACATCCTTAGACAATATTAATAATACAGAACAGGCTTAGGCAGTGAGTAAAAATCTGTCTTGAGTTTTACCTGGATGAACTAAATACAAGTCTTAGGAAATATAAGGTTAAAATACTTGAAGAGTGTTGTTTGTATATTTAAGGTTTGCTGCTGCTAAGTCACAGTGGTTTTAATCTTGTGCTTTTTGAGAATTCTTAGAATTCTGAAATGCTAAGTTTTGAAATAGAGGCCATTATTTTTGTTTTTCACAGTCATAATGAGGAATGACCTTGTAGTTAGTGTTTAATTTCCATGTTGTTTATGTGTTTTAGTTCCTGAGGTTATTGCTTGTAAACAGTGTTCATTTTGATTTGGATTTCTGCTGAGTGGTACATGACAGAATTTGAGATATCAAGAAACTTTTTAATAAAAGACAGAAAATTTTTTTAATTGATATTTAAAGGCCAGCAGTAACTCTTTTGCCTGCTTCCAACCTACCCAGCTGTTTGCAGTAGCTATACATCTAGGGGGTCTTTCATATTGAGTCAGAAATAGACTTAACTTGGGCTTTTAGCCAAGATCAGCTATCCAGAAATTTTTGGCCCTCCAGGATACTCGTGTGTGCATTGCTGCTACAGAGTTGAGAACTTTTTCAACTGCTTCACTCTTTCCATCTCCTGGGTTTAATGCTCACTCTGCAGATGGAGTTTCCTCACAGTTTGAGCAGTAGTCAGCAGTAGCTGGACTATGGAGAAAAGTCCATCCATTGGGAAAACTGCAGACACAACACATGCCTGGGAAAATGGAGGTACAGAACTTCTAGGGCAACAATGACACAGTTAGTTTCTCTTTCTCTAATAATGCCTTTCCCTCTTTCCCCACCAAACTAATATATGGAAATGTCTAAGTAAAGCAACTATAAAGTTAATCAAGAGGGAATTACACATTTAATAAGTTGCATCCATGTAATAAAATGTATTTTTAGAAACACAGCTTGAGTAATCAGCAATTACTATTCTAATTAAGCTAATGCTTACACTTTTAATTGGCAACTTTAATGTACAGCTGATACAAGGACTTGTACACTGGCAATATTTTTTAAGTGCAGTGTGGGTTTTTTAAGGTTAGTATTTTAGTGAAAGGACTTGGATTTATTTCCTTGCCTTGTCCATTTGCCCAAATAATCATTTTTTCTACTTCCTGTCCCTTTAATTGCATACTAATAGTCTTGGCTCATGTGATTATACAGTAATAACTTTCAGCAGTTAAAAATGTGATTTTATTTTCTTTGCCTTTGCTTTTTGTTATGCAGATAATAAATACATCAAATGATAATTCCCTAGATCAAGGGAAAACAGGACTGTAAAGAGGGGATCAGTTTGGTAAGAAGGTCTTAGTTCAGTTGGAACGTTTTTCCCACAGACTTGTTTCAGTAAAGAACCTGCATTCTTTACTGAAAAGTATCAAGATACTTGCCTGTTTGGATTTTTAAGTATGTGTGTTTTCTACTTTATAAATATTGGGTTTCTGCTTCAAAACTCAACGGATACTTCTATTCCAATACAAAGTGTACTTCATAACAATAATTGCACTTTTTCCTTGGGTATTTAAGATTGGCGCAGTTGAGGCAATGAATATAGCTGCTTAAAAACATGTTTATTTTTCCATTTCTTAGTAAGTATACAGTTGTTATGCTGAGGTTTACTCTAAATTCAATAGTACATAATTTCCTTTAAAAATATTTTTAATATTAGTGTATCTGAATGTCTTAAGAGAAAATTAAAACACTCATTGATCACCTTAAAACACCTTTACAAAACCGAAGAGATCTGATCCAGAAGTCCAAGAGAATATTTACATCCTATTCAAAACATAAGGCTTAAAATGTTTCTCTTTACTGTGTGAAGCTATTGAACAGGTGTTTGGTTTTCTTTTTCAGTTTTCTGAATTGCTGGAAACTTGTTAATTGGGATTAAAGCAAGTAGTTTAAAAAACATTCATCTTAATTATTTAATCTGATTATGAAATTATCAAAGGAAAGGAGGTATAGTAACATCCCCTGTAGCCTATATTTGTGCATTTCAGAGAGGGTTTTTTTGTGCAAACCAAAAGACTGAGAGATCCCTGTTGGGGAGAATAGTCTTGCTTTATCAACTCAGCTTTATTTCAGGGCTTTTATATGTGAAACTATAAAATCTGGGCACTGGTCTACACTATCAAAATATTGATTCTTAGAGTAAATAATTAGTCATAACTTTTGTAGACAGAGTCTACTCTAACATAGTTCTGCACTTGGGACTTTCTTTCATTGTTTTACTCACTATTGAGTACACTTAGTAGTAGGTATTTTTGCTCCCTATTTATGTGCTGGCATTTTGAGGGGCAGTGTTAACCCATGAGACTGGGTATTTGTTAAAAAAACCCCACATTTATAAACAAACCTAAAAGATAAATCTGGTAATGCTTTAGAAACTGTCAGTTAAGATTTTTTTCTGAAGGTAGAAACATTTTGTAAAGCATTGATAGTGTTCTCGGTGAGGGCTATTTGAAATCCCTTTTTGTGTGCGTTGGTTTCCTGAGAGGCCCGAGCTCGGTGTGCTGCCCGGCCTGCCGAGCCCTGCCCCGGGACCGGCCCTGGCCCTGGTGGGCTCCAGCGGGGCCGTGTGCCCCGGTGGGCTCCTCCGGGGCC
>CM031866.1:13136461-13175103 GCA_018697195.1 Certhia americana
GCGGGCTCCGGGCCGTGTCCCTGGGCGGCTCTGTGGCTGTCCCTCAGTGGGCTCCGGGCCGTGTCCCTGGGCGGCTCTGTGGCTGTCCCTCAGCGGGCTCCAGCCCGGGATGTGGGAAGTGCCTGGGAAGGGCGGCTGCTTCCTGCCCCCAGGCACGGCCTTGCTCGGTGCAGCTCCGCTCAGGGGCAGTGCCAAGGTTCGAGGATAAAAGGCTTTTCTCGGATCACAGGCTCTCCTTGCTGGAGTCTGGCTGGGTGTGCCACTGAATGTGGCCTGTGCCTTTAGCATTGGGAACAGAACGTGCCTGGCATTAAAACTGTGCCTACAAAGCCAGCCTGTAGATAGGGGCTCTATTTTCTTGTTGCAAGTAGAAGGAATAAACCCATGATGAGAGGCTGCATTACAGCTCATAGCAAAAGAGCCACCTCCTCTTACTTTATATATGAAATTATTGCCAAAGGCTCCCATGAGCATTACCAATACTGTGAGGGTCCCAGTTGGGAATTTTTGCGGAATTGAATTTAATTATACTTACATGATGTAGAGATCACAGAAGTTGGTTAAAATTAAGGGAAAGATGGCTTTGGATCTCTGATCTGTGAGTTCCCATTTTTCTTCATTCCAATAATGTGAACAGGAACTCTGTCTCTTATCAGATACTAGGGAGCCTGTGTTTGTTGGTTTGCCAAGCTTTGTTCAAGTGAAGCAGAATGTTTTAGAGGCATGCACTTGGTATTGGAATTGCAGTGGTGGTGTTCAGGTAATGTGATGAGATGTAATATAATTTATTGACTTTCATTAGGGAGCTGTGTTACATTCATTTTTTATTATTTACTCTAACATGACATTTTTACAATCAGTGTTCAGCTGAGAAATTCTTACAAAGTAAGAATATGAGTTGTATTTAAGATTTGAAACAGGTCTCTGTTTCAAACAAGTGTTAGCTTAAATCCATCCTTAGATACTAGATTCTCTGAAGGCAGTGATATACCTTAATATTTGTGTGGGGAAAAATTAAGCTTATAATAGTTTGGAGATAGGAAAATTAGTATTTTCACAATTTCAGTATTACTAAGCTACAAAGTTTATGGGCTGTAATTAAAAATGTATGGCATAATAGAGGAAAATCTGAGAGACACATACACCATCCCCTTTTTTAGCTTTTGAGTCATTGTACTGTTCAAAATAAAACTTTAAAGTTCAAATACATTTTATCTTAAAAATTCTGGGTTTATTTTTTTATATCTTTTTGAAGACTTCTTATATACAAAACGTTGTGAAATAGGTATTCTGTGCAAACTGGAAACGTTGCAAAATTACTTCCTTTTATTTTCTTAAGGTAATTTGAAGTGTCAGGAGTATCGTTGTTAGGCAGGTTTCCAAGGAACAGATGATTTCTTGGATCATGTTATGTGATCAGATGTGTTGCTGACACTTGTATTTATGTCTGTGAAGCCCCTCTGTGCTGGTTAACTCCCATTCCAAAGCTTGAACATACAGTAGTGTTACCTGTTTAATTTTGGTTTGGATTTTTTATCCACTCTATTTGTGTATAAATGCATGTTATGGTATTAGGTAATACTGGAATAACTGCTGCATGTTGAGTCTTCAAATAACATTTTTGTTACGTCAGGTAACCTCCCAGTCCCAGGAGGGGTAGCTGTAAACAGAATGGGATTGATGAGATGTGACTGGAATTTCAGCATCTCCCTTAGAGAGTTATTTAATAACTTCAGAGAAGTCAGGGAGCTTGTTCTGTATGTGTTGAGCATGGACAGTTTTCCTTTCTTGCCTGTTTAGCCTTAGAAATCATTAGAACAGGATCTGCCTCTTGCTTTGGTACAACTTCCACACAGCGATCTTGGAGAACCCTTTGTGTGCTGCTGGAATACAAATACCAGATTTTTGTGGATGTCACAATAAACTGCCTTGATTCTTACAGCTAAACCACTGCTGCAAGTTTTGTATTGGGTGCCTTGGTCTGGTACATTCAGTAATGCTAATGGGAGCTTCAGTCTTAATAGGCTCTATGGTCAGTAACATTCTTGATTTGGAGTACAATCCTAAAAACATGATAAAAAAAGGTAGGATGAAATAAATGGATTGATTTAAATGGAAATTGAAACGGGTATTTTGTGCTGTTTTGCTGTCCTTCAGATATGCAGCACCATCTCTTTTTACTCAGGGCCTATTTCGGTTATTTCAGTTATTTCCCTTTGATTTCAGCTCTTCTCCCACTCCTTCAGCCTAAGCTTACATTTCATCCTTACAGTGCCTTGGTATCTGCAGTGTTAGCATTGTCTCCTTCATTCCAGACCAGCCCATTTTATAATTTCAGACTATGAAATCAAGAAATTTGGCCTTATGGAACTGTAAAATTACAGTTAATACATACATTAAAAATGTATGTATTCATGTAATTACATTACATAAAAAATGCCAACAAAAGCATTTATTGGTGACAAGTGATAGCAAGAATCTTAAATTTAGAGCTTTCAATGGACACAGACCTCAAATTCTGTCAAAACTCATTATGAAACATGAAGTCTGAAATGTAGCCATTTAGAGGGAATGCTTCTTGGATTGTTTGGAAAGATCACCTTTGTCTCCATAGCTTGCCTTTGGAATTTAATGGGATTACTCCTAGGATTTAAAGTTTTTGTTGCCAGTTTTTAAGTCTACTTCTTAGGTGTGTTTCTAAAGAGCTGTCAAGGTATATAGCTTGATATATATTAACGTTTTATATTAGTTTCTAGTGAGTATGAACTTCCATTAAGAATGAAGAGTTGGAAGATGGAATACAGAAATTGTGTGGCTGTTAATTTAGCAGTGAATAGTAGTATCTGTATGCCGATTTATTTAATTATTAAATATGCTAAAAGCTCTAAATGAATGTTTTATTGGAATGCAACATTTGTATAATTTCTGCTATGTAGATTGTAAAAAGTTTTTTTTGTTTTGTTTTTGTTTTTTTTTTTTAGTTTTACAAGTTTTCCTTGTTCTTCTGTATAGGGTCAGCTTTACCTGCTGGTGACAGACCAGGGCTTTCTTACAGAAGAGAAGGTTGTGTGGGAAAGCTTACACAATGTGGATGGTGATGGGAATTTCTGTGACTCTGAATTCCACTTGCGGCCTCCATCAGACCCTGAAACTGTCTACAGAGGGCAGCAGGATCAAATAGATCAGGTACTGCATTTCTACCTTTCCACTGTAAGTTAGCACTGATTTTTAGTCATATTTATGTGTAATTCCACAGGTTTGTATGTGTTTATACTTATGCATATGTGGGACTGTAAAACTGCTTTAGGTAATTAGACTGGGGTTCCCAAAGGTATTAATACAGTTTTAAGGGAGGAAAAGTAAGACCAACTGACTAGTTTGGAAAATGGGATTTTAATCTCTCAGAATCCACTTCTGCCAGGTCCCCACTCAGGTGAAATGTCACCTCTGTTTTGTACATGGAAACAGAAGCAGACTCTGGAATTTCTTCCTATGTAATAAACTCCCTTCAGCTCATTCAGATTGTCATAACTGAACTTTTCCTTCTGCTGCCCACTTGGCTGAATGTAGGACAAACCCCACAGCAGACTGGGTGTCATGGTGGGTGTTTGTTACTCTTATTGAGACACAGAGTTTGCAGAAGTCATGTCTGAGGTGGGGCTGAGTTGTACCAGTTACGCATAACTGCAGAGCAAGATCAGTTCCTTGGAAATCTTACATTGTGAACAAGTTTATAGTGATCAGCATTAATTTTTTTAACTACTGGGGGAAAATTAATAAGGTGCTTCTTAATAAATTGATGAACTGCATCTCTCTCTCTCAGAATAAAAATCTGACAGATAATTTGCTGCTGTCTAGGTAATAGAATTCAAACCTGGACGCAAATTTTTAAATTAGTTTTTATGTTTTCTGTGCTGCAGCTTAGGCATTGTGAAAGCAGACATGTAAAGTAGCTGTTCTCAGCCTTTCTGCAGTTGAGGTTATGCACAGGTTCTGAAACAAATTCCTGACCTCCATTTGAAGATAAGGCTGGGAGAAAAGTGATGGTACTGTTTAGCTGCACATGCTGAAAAATTCACTTGACTCTTTTCCTCTGTGAAAGAGCATTAATTAACAAGTTTACTGT
Organism: Certhia americana; assembly: GCA_018697195.1. Taxonomy (NCBI): domain Eukaryota; kingdom Metazoa; phylum Chordata; class Aves; order Passeriformes; family Certhiidae; genus Certhia; species Certhia americana. The sequence goes on from CM031866.1 coordinate 13,140,588, forward strand.
TTAGGATTATCTGATGGCATTGTCTCTACAACAAGAGCAGCAGAATCAAGAGATTAACTGGGAACAGATCCCAGAAGGAATCAGTGATCTAGAGCTAGCAAAGAAGCTCCAGGAAGAGGAGGACAGGAGAGCTTCTCAGTACTATCAGGAACAAGAACAAGCAGCAGCTCAGGTCCAGGTAAGAAAACAGTACTACAGAATATAATCATCAATTTACAAAGTATTAATAGTTGCATAAATAAATCTGTGCTTGTACATATTTCAGCCTGAGGTGAATATAGGAATCTTTAGGAATATGCTACAATTGTTGGAGTATGCATGTAGATATGGCAACTGCAAACATTTAAATACTTTAAAGCAGGCTTAACCTTCTAAATTAGGGTTTCAGTTATATTTAATTTGGAATGATGGTATCAATTAATATGTCAGGTTACAAAGATGGTATTAGCTAATATTTTACATTACTTGCAGAAAAGCATTCAGCTAAACTTCTTGATACTACCTGAAGCTTTGTCTTTGTCTTGCAGAAGACAAAGTTCCTGTACATTTTTAGGTGATTCAGACTGTGATCTCTTGAATCTAGTCTGTTGTTCCAAATTAGGCAATTCACAGTTTCGCCCAGTACACCTTTCCATCCCATACTCAGAAGCAGCTGATTTCAAAATCTTCTGAAAATGTGATTCATGAATATGTCTATCCAAAAAATGCAGTTTAACTGAAATATTGTCTCTGGCACAGAAGATTAAATTGGTTTTTTTGGATTTTGAGAGTTCTTAACCACTGAGGACTTTCAGAACTAATTTTATTTACAAATATATAAGAAATAATCTATATAAAGCCCCATCTTTGGCCTGAAGTAATTCAGAACCATGAACTGGTAAGTTTGTTAAGCGTGAAACAAGAATTTTGACAGGTAAAAGTTGTGTTATTTGCACTGCTGGTCGCTTTAATAGAACCAGCAGTACCTAAGACACAGATTTATTACTGCTGGCTGCCAAAGGAAGAAAGGACTGAAGAACCTGCTGAACAGGATTAAGAGCCTGTTCATTTGCAGCTATGAATGGGTAACAGAGGGAATAGATGATGAATTAACAAAACTTATGTTGCCTTTGTATACCAACCCCCTTGCCAAGTTATTAAAGAATTTCTAGTCACAAAAAGCTGCTGCCTTACCATTATCTCGCTGTCCACACCAGCACTTTGACTCTGCAAATAGTGAAATGTGGATTATGTACTTAGAAGAGAAACTAAGAAAAAATTCCAGTATAATAACACAGAAGTGCCAGAAAATGCTTGAAACCATATTTTATTGAAACTACTGATCTGAATATGCGGACACAACAGAAGGGACACATGAAACTTGAAATATATTTTCAGCTGACTTAATTTTCAAGAAACATGCAATTTTGTGGAGGTCCTGGAGTAGGAATACCAAAAACCCCTACCTGAATTCTGACAGCTTGCATAATACTTAAAGGTTTTGTTCGTGAACTTGACGGTACAGTGACAGTTCAGGCTGTATCTGCCATGGTGCTGGGTTTATTTCCCACATTATTTTCCCTACACAGCAGGTACAAGGTGCTGCCTCTCCAGCCAGTGCAAGACAATCCGGGAGTAACGAACGCAAACGCAAAGAGCCTCGAGAGAAGGAGAGGGAGAAAGAGAAGAACAGCTGTGTTCTCTTGTAACAGAACATGGATTCCGTCTGGAGCCAAGTGCATGTCCTCAGAAGCAAAAACAAGGAGTAAAAAGGAAGACAAACCTGTTACATGCCGCCTGTGCCTGATTACCCCATGGATTTTGTTCATGTTCCAAGAGAGGATGGATGACTTTGTAACAATCAGACAGACTTCCTTCAAAGTCATAGTGCGTGCTGCTCAAGAGGGAATTCCAAATCACAGTTGGATGCGGCTGTGCTTTGAGTTAGTCATAAGAAATACTGCACCTTGTAGCTGAACACACAACTCATGGCAAGTCCTGTGTCATAGTGACATCCATTACTCATTACATCAGTTAGTAAGCTATTTTATCTTCTACTCTAAACAAAGGTAATTCATTTTGTGTAAGGCTTTTTCCTGAAGTCTGTACACGAGCACAACAGAGTTCCGTGTTACTTCCTTAGTATGAAACTATCTTAGGCTGGGTATAGTCTCCACGACACAAGAGCCCAAATAACAGCTGGGCACTGCCTCCTCAGTGTGTCCACATTTCTTTGCTTCTGGATCTGGTATGTTCTTTTTTTGAACCCAGATTTCTTCTTGTTACTGCTATCACTGCATCTCCTGGCCAGCTTTCTTGCCCCAAGAATATGTGACTTGATAGGCAGCATACAAAAATTGTCATAAAAAAAGGGGCATTTATTAAAAAGCAAGAGTAATATTGTTTGCTTTTCTTGCAACTACAAACTGGGTATGGCAACTCAGATGTTATCAGGGTTAAACAAGTAATTTTATAGGTAACTTCTTTTTCTTTTATTTTTTTTTTTCTCTTGTAGGTAAACTGGACCAGATAAGCTTTTATTTATTGACCTCTCCATAAGATAGATGAATGATGAGAGGAAACTAAAGTCTATAATAATCATTATTCTATATAAGAATGCAGAGTTAAAATAACTAATTATCTGCCTTTTATCCAGAAGTACCTTGAACTTCAACATGACGTTAACTTGTCCACTTGTATATTTAAGCAAGTGTACTGTAGTTAAAAACACACTTTGTTGTTTATTTTATAAATCATGTATTCTTAAAAAAGCACACTTTTGAAGGGGTGAGAGAGGAGTGAAGCTGCTCTCTCAGATGGTGTGATAGGTGGTCAGGTGTAATATTTTGTTTTTTAAATCACTAATTTAGAATTTTTGGAAACCAGATTTTTCTAATTTATGGGAACCAAATAAACATGTTGCATCTTGTGGTATTTATAGAATGCAGAAACAGAACACTTGATGAATTTTGAGGGAACCACAAATCTTCCTGCACTTCCATTAAATCAATAACAATTACCTTCTAGCTGAACCTTTTGATAAAAATTTCTATCTAGCGATTTGTAGATACTTTTGAAAAAGGCTGCTTCTCCTGGACAAGTTCTGTATCCGTGCTCTAAGCCTTAGTGTTCACACAGAATAACCTGGGCAAGCTGTGGTGGAATGTGACATTCCTGCTTCCAGGTATTTTGAGAATGTCAATAAAAGTGGGTGTCTAACACAAGTCCACTGGTAAAAAGCCACTTCACAATTATTTCAAGCAGACTTGCTGCACTGCTGGCAACCAGTCATCACATCTGTTACCAGCCTAGAAGGAAAATGAGATAAAGGAAGAATGTCTTGCCAACTAAAGGGCCAATTTGTATCACTTTTCTTCCATGCCTTTTCATGTTTTGGGGTTTTTTTTCCACTTTTGTTACAATTTCCCTTTTATAATGATGAAGTAATGAACAGTAGGAGGTCTCTAATATGTAAACTGTAAATTTAAAAATATCTTCTCTAGAAAAGTCATACCCAAAGAAGTAATTTTAATACTTAATGTATGCAGTTCAGATAATTTTCTATGTCAAAGCAAAGGCTGATGTCTTTTTTTTCCTTTGCAGCAGCCTAACTTCTTCAAACAAATTAATTTGATGGAGGATCACCAACATAATGACTTAGCTACTTTAAGCAGATGAGAAACTATTCCCATAGTGTCAATAACAGAGACTTTAAGCCAGAATGTTGTTTAAAAACATTCTGTTACTAAGATTTTTCCAAATTTGTGTATTTACATTTATTTATTGACCTTGAAAAATAAATATGTCAAGCTAAGTGTTTGTTATTATTTTCAGTGACAGTATTGCCACTTTAACTCTTTTTGGAGGGAATCTAGCTGTTGTGGCTATGGAGTTTCTCTCTTTGCATAATATACTTGCTCATATTAGAATTCATGTAACATTTCCAGTTTCAGACAGATGTGCCTGAAACTTAATATACTGTAGTTAGAGGAATTATGGTCATTTGGTCACAGAGGAAGAAGAGTTAAATGCAATGCTCATCATGAAGTTTTAATTCCTAGATAATTCAGTTTCTTTCAATAGAGAAGTAAAGGGTTTCAGGGCATTTGAGATAGTAGGCATGCTATGAAAACAGTCCTCTGTTAATATCCTTTTTTCTTTACAGGTCTTGAAGCTTTGGAAAAAGGTAAAGAATTCCTGAAATCTAGGGCTGCATGAGTTGAAGTTAGTGGCAAAAGTTATAAGCAGTTGAGCTTCCTAATACCCAAATTGAATTCATCTGGAAGCTTGATTTATGTCATACTGGGAATAACCATTCCAAAAGTACCTGTCACAGTTGGTATCTCTGACAGTATCTGAGGATCAGATACTGAACAGAATTGCTTTTATCTATATGAAATGAGCTTGGAAAAACAATATTGCACAATATAGTCTTGGAGTACCTCTGTTTACTTCACTTGCCTTTTTTTTCTTTTTTTTTTTTTTTTTCTCCAGCTCATGTTCTGGCAAAAGGGTATAGATTTGTACTTTAAATCTATTTATACAATTTAGCGTGCACATGCTCCAAATAACTACATAATATATATGAAAGTGTCCAGAAAAGTAGAGTAGAACTTGTTTTCCACTAGATAAATGCTAGCACAGAAAACAGAATCATAGAATTTTTGTTGTTGCATTATAGTTGTGACACAAAAAAAGCTACATACAAGTATTCTTAAGATTAGCAAAAAAAGATTAGCAAAAAACTGAGCACTGCCATAGAGATAAATGTTTTTCTATAAGGCACTTTGTAAATGCTCAAATCCACCAGTTTTCTTGTGACACTCATGGAATCTGCAACCCAACAAAGCAGATCCAACAGAGGGTTGTAACACCAGAAAATGAAATTAGCATTCCTGAAAATTCACTTAAACACAATGCAAAAACTATGTTTTGTTAGCAGTCCATGTCATTCATACAAGAAATAATGTGTTCAGTGTCTCTGCAGAGCTGTTCTTATGGCTCACAGGCACACAAGCTCCAAGGGAAGTACAGGCTCTGCTGGGAACCTCGGATTGCCAGGCAGGCTCTTACTTACTTGGTATTTCACATTATTGTCATGTTTCTTCAAACTTGTATACACAAGCTCTTGAAAAAATTTTCCAGTATGTAATAAAAGAGAGTTTTAAGTTCTTGAAATGGAATTTTCTTATGCAATCAGCAGGAAATACTCAAGCGAAAGGTAAAGCTGATGTATTTTTAATTGAACCATTCTTCATTCCTGCTCCACTGGTTCTGTAACAAAGTCAGCTCATTGCTTGGACCAGCTCTTTGCATTAGGATGATTATTCAAGAATCTATACAAACTACCATCCTTCAATACAACATACTGAATTAAGAGCTTATTTTATGTACAAGTAGATTTTTAAAGGTTGCAGCATTAAACAGGTGACTCAGGAAATGCACGTTAATGGATGTAGAATTCTCATTGGAAAACATATTACAGAAAAGAATAAAATAATGAGCTGTAGTTTGGTTGCAGCAGAATGCTCCCATTTTTTCCCTCTATGCTATGATGAAGAACACCTTGGTAGCAAGAAAAATCCAACTCTAAACAATGTTCATTGAGTCCAGGGGTAGCAAATGTCACGTGCATGGCCTGAAAATGGCACTTCATCTTGATGAGTGCACATCCTTTTTTATTAAGCATAACTAGCCAGAGACTGTTAGAGTTGAGTGAGAAAATGGGAGGAGGTGAGTGACACCTTCTCAAACCACATCACTTACACAGAGTCTGTCTGATGTTCACAGTGTTCTGTACAGCTCCCTCTTGTTCACAGCTTGGCTAGTAGAAAAGCAGTGGATTTAAGCTCAGCTGTGATCTGCTTTGATGGGGAAGAAGTGCCACAGGGGAATGCTAAGGAGGAAAGAGAGGCTGGAACATAAAAAGTCCCTATGGTACCTCTTGAGATTGTTTAAGGCTTTGTCCTTAATTTTGCTGTTATTTTGGACACAAATAGCTGTGGCACAGCATGCAGTGGCTGCATTTTCTCACCTAGGTAATGCTCAGCAGGTTCATTTCCTGGTAGGTTGGCAGTGCCTGTCCCTGGACACACTGCTCTTCACTCTCACTGTGCTTTAAATTCAGGACTAGCTGTGCTGATCCTCCGATAGCTCCAAATACTCTTACTAAATGTCAGTTGCCTACTGTTCAGTTTTGGTCAATGTCAGCTCCTGTGACTGAACTCTCTTTGCTGGAGAGTTCTTTCTAGAGAACTTGCTGAAATCTGCCTTCCTCATTCCTTTTCTGGTTTGTAAGATTACTTGTGTTTATGGAAAAGCTTTATGTGCTGAAATAGGCAGTTCCTTGTTTTTCAAGGTTAAAACCTTGAAATACTCAGTAAATTACCATTAGAAAGTCAAAATCCCATGTTTGCCTCTACAGCATAGAAAAATGTGCAACAAAACAGTGTTATTTTTGAGAAATCCTAGGGAATTCAGATGAAGTTTTAGCACTCAAGGTAACTGAAAAGTTTCCTAGCTCAGTCTCAAGAGTGCTTACAAATAGTGTAACACTGCTGAAATCCAAGGCAGCTTCTGCTCTGCTCAGCGTAGACAGAGCTGAGGCACTGGCCATGCTGCCCTTCCAGCAGTGAATGAAATGGGGGTTGTTTGATAGTCAGACACTCAGCCAAATCTGCAGAGACCTTGGGAGCCAAATCTGCAGAGACCTTGGGACACAAAATCAGCCAAATTTTATTAATTTTTTTTTTAATTACCCTCTTGAACTTCCTTTAGTGCTGACCCAATTTCAGTTTAGGTCCCATCCACCATAAGTGATACCTATGTGAAACATATGGGGATTGATCTAATAGTGTCTCATGAGCCAAAGCCTGTAGCTGAGACAAACTGAAGTTCTCAGTCACAGAGCTAGAGGGAATAACAGGACACGTGGTCTGTCTCGAAGTTCGTGTTCTCTTTCCTTGTTGAAGCCTTTAGGAAAATTTGGATGGGCTTTTTGAATTAAAACTTCAGCTGTAACTTGAAAAAGTTAAGTTTACGCTAAGCAGTTTTGAAAATTTCACTTTAGTTTAACGTTTTTAGATTTCTTCTGAATGTGTTTCCAAAAAAGCTGGGGTAACTTGTATTTTTGTCTGAAACCTCATGATGGCTTTTGTTCCTCCTTACTGGCACATGCCAGAGAAAAGGTCAAAGTTGCAATTAGAAGAAACACCAGTGTATCGTAAATAACTTTAAAAACTTAAATCAGCTGAGTAAAGGGAACACCCTTGGGTTTGCTTCTCTCTTGTTTTGGGGAACTCCAAAATATCTATGAAAACAGACAATTTTCTCTCTAATATTTTGGTATCAGGCCAGCAATAGGTCTATTAATTTTAGGGCTTTTGTTATTGCAGATTAACCAGAGCCAGAAACCGGTTTATCTTACTTACTGTTTTGTTTACAATCCAGTTTTAGTGAAGCTCTTCACACTGAAAGTTTGAAACCAGGTTCTCTGTGAGGTAACAGTATGGGGATTTTGGCCAATTGCATGGGTAGGTATTACCACTGATTCTATTAATTACAGAAAAAAAAAGTATTGCTGTGGAAATAAAATCCTTCTTTTGCTTGGAAAAGCATAGTAGTATGCAATCTTTTTGAGACTGTAGGTAAATACAGTGAGCCAAGGAACCTGCTTGTGGACTTTAAACTATTTGTAATCCAGCTCTGGCATTTTTTATCATGAGTATTTGTAATAATTACACGTTTGCATTCCATACACTCTATTTACAGCAGGTATGCTTGTATTTCTGGATTCTTACATACTTTCTCTTAGTGATTAGCAAGCAAAAATAACTTTAGAGAGCCTCTTAAAGAAGTGACCATAGGTACAATGATTTCAAGAGACAAATGCATTGTAGCAAGGGTTTCTTCACCTGTATTTTGATAACTCTTGAAATCTAGTGCTGTAACATTATGCTGAAAAGTGTGACTGATCAGGGAATTACTGATCAAATAAGCAAGGGTTCTGGTTTGGAGACACTTTGTACTTGTAAAAACATCCCCATTTAATGCAGGTTGCTTTCAGATTGTACTGGACAGGTCATAGCACCTGTGAAAGTTTTTTTCTTGTATTTTTGTAGTTGTAGTCACAATTTGCAGGTTGAGCCTCACAACTTTGATAGCAGTTCTTAGAGCTATAGAAATATCAGTATTTGTCCTTGTGCCACAGAAATCTATTCCAAATCTGTTATATCTTGCTCAGTATAATGTTAATTCCTTACAGCAATTTCTTTAAAAGGGAGTGAGAAATACTGTCAGCAGTTTCCCCACAGCAACCTGATAGAGCTTTAATGTTAAATGACAAGAGTTTTAGTTTATATTACAGCTTTCAGCAAAACAAGTTATCAAAATTTTTAAAAATAATTTTCAGTTATCCTTTTATCTGGTCACCAGCTGCATAGCCCTTACTTGTACAACTTGTGATAATCACCTTTTACATATACCTGTAAACTTACTGAAGAAATGACTGATGGAACATTCAAAAATGAATCCTACAGAAGTCACCCCAAGTTCTCCAGTGCTAAGTCAAATATTTGTTGTCTTAACTGCCTTGACTGTGTCTTTTTATAATGGATTTTTAAAAAAAAAAAAAAAACCCCCCCCCCCCCCAGAACCCTGTCATACTTTAGAAGAGTTCCAAAATACTTCCAGATTAGTAATGTCTTCAAGATGCCACCAGAACTGTGCAATTCCTGTGTTAAATCAGCAGTTTAGCTGAGTCTGTTAGTCACCCCATGCTTACCTGATCTCTAAATCTAGTCTTAAAAGGAAAAGCAAAATAAAGCTGATGCAAGTGACTCTGGATTTACCCAGAGAGGGGAGAAATTAAATTATTTAACTTGTATTTTAGAGGTGCATGACAACTAAATCTAGTCATGCAGTACCATTTGTACCAGTGTATGTGAATTAAAAACTTTATATCATGTTACACCATTATCCAACACTGTAATGGCATCTACAAGTTCAACTACTGAATGTTTTGCATTTTAAAAGCCTTAATTGTTTATATTGTACTAATGTGTTTTTAAAGACTATAAGGAAATAACATTTCCTTGTAAATTGTTAAAATAATTTTGAACACAGATAGTTTTCAGAGAAATCCAGTTCTGTATCTTAATACCCCTTTTTGCTTGTGTACCACAAAGCTGTTAAATTGTTTTAAAAACCTTTTAAATAGTGTCTCCAGTTATCAGCCTCTCTCTAGTTCAAGATCTTTACCCAACTGAGATTTATTTTGGTTAACAGTCTTCTGAAACTCATTGTATGTAAATAAATTTACGTGAGCAAACTTAAATAAATATTTCATTTAGATATTTAAGTCCTTTTCTAATAATAAAGGTTGGATGATATACTTAAAAAAACCCAAAAACAATAACACAACAAACTCATCTGGAAAAGAAAGGGATAGACTTCTGGTGCTCTTAAGGCTTTGAAAAATTCAAAGGTTTTGACAATTTATTTTCCATCAGGTTTTTTTCCCCCATTGTCCGAATTTGTTTTAGTATTTTAAATGAAATGGCTACATCTGCACACTCACATTTTTAATTATACTAAGCTTTAACTGTTGGAATGCACATCTAGACTTTTACAGGGAACCAAGCACATCTCAAGTTTTATTTTCCTACTTCTCTACAGCCTTGTCTTTTAAGGTTATAAACTTCTGAATTGCCCATTTGATCCATTTATAGCCACTGTAAATTCATCTCAGAGCAGAGACTTGTTTTGTGTGTGTTGTTACACCTGATAAAGCACAGACTGCAGCAAAATGCACAAGTTCTTTTGAAAATGCACTGGGAACTTGTACTTTCTCTTGGACACTCCTGCAGCAAAACTCAGTAATTTGAACTTCTTACATTTTTCTTCTAAGACTTGAACAGGATGTATTGAATATATCAAGGTAAGTTGTTGAGACAGTGCATTTCTTTTGTTTAAACCTAAGTATTTGTCAGATGTGAATATCCATGTAGGAATAATTAGAGACAATGCTGTTACACAGCAGGTTTCTCTCTCCTCCACCTTTCCTGAAAAGCTACTTACTCAAAACCAGTTCAGTTTAACACCTTCTCTGCTCTGCTCTTAATGCCCCTCGAACACTGCAATTGCTTAGCAATTCTTCCACACAGCAAACAGAAATCAGCACCTTCCTACTGCCTCATGCCTTAAAAAATGTAACTTAAATCCTTCTTTCACAGGCAATCTGGATCAGTAAACACTTCCAGCTCTTATTCAAGGACTATTTCCTAAGCTATTCTGTTCTGCTAGGAGTCCCCTACTCATTTGGGCAACCATCCACTGCCCACCTTTTCCAAATGGGATTCATTTGCTTTTCTCCCTTGTTGAACAGCAGAGCTGTAACTATACCCTTACCTTGGCTGTCTGGTAAGTGACTCCTGGCATTTCTATCTGGGCCTTGTCCAGAAAGGTTTAACAGGGTCCCTTCCATGCTGACCCAAACCAAAAGGCTTTAACAAGATGCAGCTTTTTGCTCAAGGCCACATCAGTGAGCAGCTGCAGGAGTCCCCAGGCTCTCAAAGCAGAGTTTGGGGTAGTCTGGTGTAAAACCCCAGCTCTTTCAAACTTTCACAGAGCTCTGCTAAACACAAAGAGCAAACTAAAATTATTTCTTAGGGTCTTGCTTGAGTGTTTTGCTATTTTTTGGTTCCAGTTTTCTTCTGTGAGCAAATGTGCTTCTAAGTTTCCAATTCAGTAACAGTGCAGGAGACAAGGAAGTTTTAGTTAGAACCTAATGGCATCCATGTTTTCATTTGCTATACCAACAGGTCTGTTTAATTCTGCCTTCCTTCCCCAAAGACTGCTTTAAAGACTTACTAGAAGCTATACAGAATATGAAGGTTTATTTCAAAAGAATACATTTGCAAGAATACACATAAATGCACTCAATGTAACAGTACCTTCTGCAAAAATAGGTTACATAATACCCAGTAATGAAAGAACAAATCTTATTTCTCTACAAATTAGAAAGCAGAGATAATAGCCTGGACAACCTTCAAAATGGAGGTTATTGTGGATGTTGTGAGAAGTAGCTAACTTTAAAGCATGACACCACAGAGCTAATGTTGGCAAATCAAACTACTAGCACACAGCTGGAAACTATTCTTTTATACAGAATTAACAAATATTTTGGTTCCAATTTCTTTTTACACAGCTCTAGTGCTTCAGGGAAAATGCTTATCAAAGATACACAAAAACTATCCAAAATTACAACGTAACTATTAAAATGCCTCCAAAATTGAGAGGAAAATAATCATGTTAAATTAAAAAAATTTAACCAGGATTTCCAGACAAGATTTCCTGTTCTTAATCAGAGAAAGTTTACAAGAGATTTCAATAAGTTATCTTGAAACCAAACAGCTGTAGATCTTAGAATCTTCGTGGAGGTCCACCTTTAAATGGCTTAAATCCTGAGCCACTTCCCCTCTGCATGGAATTGCCTGTGATCTGTACAACTCTATTAATGGGTGAAGAGTTACTGGAAACAGAAGTTTTAAAAGAAGTGTTATAATACATACCTAAACTCCCGGTCCACAAGTAATAACATTTTTACATCTCCTATCACTCAACTGTTAAACTGTAAGTCTCAAAAGAGACTTGAAAACATGCAGGAAAAGAGACTTTGCAAGAAGTCCTTCACTCCTGTGCTGCTGGACCACACTGCCAGCAGCAAGAGGCCTGGGGAGCCCTGTGCTGGCTGGGCAGTGGGGCTGTGTGCTGTGCAGCAGCCACAGGGAGCCACCCTGCTGCTACCAACTGCTGCACTTCCTAAGGACACCAAAGCTGGCAGGGGCTCAGTGAGGAATGGAGAGGAAGGAGTGGTTTCTGTACCTTGTATGTGGAGCCATCATGCCCCCTCCTCCACGGCCATCTCCCATTCTCCTTGTGTCATGATAGCCACTTCCTTGAGAACTAGGTCCATGCCATTCTTTCCTTGGTCCAGTTTCACGACTGTGGCGTTCTACGACGTGTCTGTCCTCGTTGTAGTGCTGGGGACAAAGTGACAGTCAGGCACTCTCCCAAAGTAGGGGCTGTTTTATCTACAGGAAACAGGCTTGTCAAGAAAGGTAAACTAACAGCTGGTAGAACAAACACAATCTAGCCCCTTGAAGATTTCAGTCCATAGGCTGCTCATGCATGTTAACAATATTCCTGTTAATTCCAGGTAACACAAACTCAGGTGCAATGACAAGTGTGTGGGTATGCAGGGAGTGAGGTTCCACAAACTCATACTTTACTAATTCTGCCCTGATCTCATTATCATTGGCATAAAACTCAGAGAGAATAACATTAATAATTTTTAAATGCTTCAGAATTTACCAGCAGGAGTGAGTTAATCTGCAGTCTTTAAAACTTTAAAATCAAGTTTTGCAGAAAGCTCTTTGCTCAGTAGGACATTACAAGTTCCAATTACAAACTGCACTGAAAATAGCAGGCAGTGTATGGTTAAAACCCTGAAAAGGTGATGACAAATTCTCAAAAGCTTTATCATCTACTCTCTCAGGTATTGTTCAGATTATAAAGACACCAGACAAGGAGAATAGGGTATTTTTTCTGCAATTTCTTAAGTTATTAAAAAAGAACCTTTAACATAATGAAAACTAAGTTGAAAACAGGCAGAATGCTTGTGAATCATTTTGATGATGTTATATGGTCATTTTTCCAGCATGAGTCTGCATTTTCCAGCCTCTCCTTCATGCACACAAACACAAGGAGGTGACTCACTTGTCCTCCACCTCTCTCTCCCATCACGCCCCGTTCTCCTTCCCTGCCTCCATAGCCTGAGGCGCTGCTGCGGCTCCCGGGCGGCGCTCCCCTCACGTGTCCAGACACTTCCCTTCCCGACCGATCCGGACGCTCGCCTCTGTAAAAATTGCTTCCATCAAAATTTTGGTTTCAGTATAGTTGAACTGGTACCAAATCACAGCACATGTACACAGCAGAGATTCCTGTGGTTCCTAGCAACCTGCAGCTGACTTCTTAGAAACATTCCATTAGATCGTTGTGGCTTTTTAAATAATTCAAGCTCACGTGCTACTCATTTACATTCTACACAAAAACTTCTTTAACTCTGTGTTGCTACTCATTATTAAAAACAGACTGCTGGAAGTCAGCAACCAGTTCCTAGATGAGATTTAGCCTACATATTTCTTCCAATGATCTTCTTTAGGTGGGGAGGGTTTATTCTCTCCTTATTAATTCTTGAAAAACTGCTACAATGGATATATTCTACAGGAATCAGTACTTTCCCTGGTTAGTCAGCACATTTACCTGCCATCCCGTTTGTCTGTGCTTATGCTTCCCTCACTCTTCCAATTTGTTTGCCTAGGTGGGTTGGAACCTGTCTCCCTGGGATGTCGGCCGTGTGGTATTTCTGGTCTGTCGTGAATTATCACTGTTCTCCTTTCATCTCTGTCTCCTCGCACCTCCCGCCGGTCCGTGTCCCGGAGTTCACTTCTTGGCTGTGGTGGTTCATTTCTTCTGGACTCACTGAAGCTCTTGGGATATCTCTCAAACCCTGGCTCTTCTCTTCGTGCTGTTGGGCGAGTCTTTTTTGCCTCACCTTGATTTACAAAACGATCTCGCCTAAGTTGTCAAAGTAGGAAAGAGTCATTTGCTTGTTTCCCATTTTCACCTTTCTCTGCACATGTAAGCACATGCACGAGGATATAAAATACACTCATCTTTGTAATAGTGTTTTGTTACTATGTACATGGAATAGAAATCAAAGATTCTTCTCACCCCAAATTGTTTTTATTTCTACAATTGTAATTTTGAGCTTGAGTTCTAGCAGCCATTTAAATACTTCTTTATGTATTTATTTGTTCCTATTTTGGTCAGTGTAATTTAAGCAACTATGGGGCCACCTTTTTGCCCAGTATGAAACAGGGGGATTGCTAGATTTCTCAAGTCAGAATCACATTTACAAATTTAGTTCACTACAACTTAAAAGCAGAATCCCAGAAGCTACAATTAATGTGATCTTAGCTTTATGAGTGGTAACTGGAACCATGAAATTGCATCTGGAACCAGCATTTACTGCACAGTAAATTACACAGCTAATCACTGGAACTTGTGATTAGATGTGAAAGAAGAAGGAATAATTGTGAAAATCCTTTTGAAATGTCACAAAAAAGGCCACCAGGTAGCTAATTTAAAGTCCACAGAGAGAAACAGATTAGATCCCATGATAAAAGTGGCCAGTCCTGAAGATAAAAATATCAGGATGGTACTGCAATTCTATTATATCAGAACTGTGTAAAGCCTTTAGCACCAAGTTCAGTTTTGAACAGTTATGAGTGAAATCCACAGAGATGCTGGCAGACAAATACCTGCTCCATTATCAAAACTTACCTATCAAAAGAAGATGATGGAACAGAAGAACCTTCTGGATATCGGCCTCGTTCTCTGTGATCAAAATCATTGAACCTGTTCTGCTGGCGGCTGTAATCTGAGCCATGGCCAAAACGTGCATCTGTGTCAAGAGCCATCTTCTTACTCTCATTCCAGTAAGGATCATCTCTCCTTTAGCCAAAACAAAGGAACCCTCATCAGTCACATGTAGCCAAATCAAGGCCTAATATGCACAAAATTGTTGGGAGTCATTTCAGTAGATGCTCATTTGACCTCTGGAAAGCCATTGACAAAGGCAGACTCTTTAAAGAATAGTGGACAAAATCATTTAAGGAAACACCCCAAACTGACCATCCATTCAGGAAAAATACAAATTCTTAAAAGTAGAAGCTTGAAGCTTCAACCATTAAGGCAGAACAGCTTTTCTCTGCAAACACTCTGGATTTTGCTTTTCTCACACAGTAAGAATTAATTCATGGGATGCTTCTCTAATTTCACAGCTCCCTCCTCCAAATAAGGAGTGCTTTATATTTGCCATAAGCTAATGTCAAACCAAACAAATACCAGAAATCCAGTTTTTCTGTGAAGACCTGCTCCAAGTACAAATGCATTTTCAAGTCTGATACATGGCTTGTAGGTGTTTCTTTTTATTATGCACTGCAAAAAAACAGTTTGGGAATTACCTGTGATCTACATCCCGTGGACGTTTCAAAGAATTCCTCTTTTCCTGTTCATACCGGAGCTGCTGCTGCTGCCGCCGAAGCTCCTCCCTCTCCCGCGCAATTCGCTCCGCTTCTTTCCGACGTTCCTGCCGTGAAAGGAACCACACACAGAGCAGGTGTTTACCTCAGATACCCAGAGAACAGCTAGCAAGGAGACAGACAAGGATATAGATCCCTTGGCAGTTTTCTCCTAAAGGTTATCTGATAAAATTCCTTCTTGGGTATCATCTAAGATTGAGGAGTACTGGGGATATTTCTCTAAAAAAGTAGACAACAGATCTGGAGATGCTATTGACTGCTGTTACTAGAAATGTCTCCAGGTAATTTCTTGTACTACTACTGTATTCACTGCCCAGAAACTTTTTGAAATTTGCAGTGGTATTCTATAGGAAAAATCTAATCAAATTATGGAAGAGTAGTATAAACAAAGTGATCTATTGTACTTCATGTTTAGAGACTGACTTGTATAGCTTCTACAGTAGTAAGCATTTTACATCAAATTCCTCCCAAGCAAACAAGATCCAGATTCCCATTGTTGTACATTGTGAATTTATGTAACGTTTGGCTGGGTTTTATGAAAGAAAAAGTAAAAGGTAGAAGAGTGAAGAGCAAAATTCCCTGCGAGTCCAGAGCACAGCTATGCCCACCTGTTCAATCCGAACACGCTCTCTCTCCAAACGCTCCCGTTCCATCCTCTCCCTCTCCAGCTTTTGCCTCTCAATTTCCAGTCTCTCCCTTTCCCTCTGCAGGCACTCTTCTCGCTCGTGCATTATCCGTATCCGTTCTCGCTCGCGGCGCTCTCGCTCGGCAATTTCTCTTCGCCTGAAGGAAAAAAAAAGAAGTAGCAGAAATTCATCTGAAAAATTTTCATTCAAAACTTACATCACCTTAGGCATAGACATTCAAAAACTACTTCAGAGTAAGCTCTTCACAGAAGTCCTTGTACCAAAAGCCTACTCCTTTTAGCCCCAAGTAGCCAAAGTGGTTTTAGCCTATCTACAGAACCATTAGCAGACAACTGATGGGAAAAGTTACTTTAAGAATCATTTCTTGATGTATTTGATTCTTAATTTGGATTTTTCATTTGTCATTTGGCACACTGTAACAACAGTATTCAGTAGCCAAGAATATGATTAGATCTAAAAAATAAATGCTATTTTAGCTCTTGTCCTCTTCAAGCTAACAAAAAATCTCCTCAGAATTTTCTCTCCGAAAAAGTAATATAGACAGCCAGTCATGACCACTCTGAATTGCACAGGTCAGCAGACTCATGAACAGCTCATTTTGCTTTCTTCTTTTTACCTCCCATAATACAGCCTAGAAGAACTACAGAAGGCATTTTCTCCTTTAAGCTCTATGCTTGCTGGGAATTCCTTTATTTAGGAATTGCTTTCCTTTGTTTAGGGAAACCCAGCTAACAACACAGCTCATTTAATTCCTCTTTGCAAGCTTTTAGCCATCTGAAAACAGCAGAACAGAAGAGTGTAACCATTTGATCTTTCTATTTAAAGGGTCAAGATGTCATTTTGAGATGTAACATTCTCTGCTAAAAAACAAACAAACAAGCAAGTCCCAAACACTACTTTTGGCCGTCTCTCCTAGTCTACTTCTCAACTTTCCAAAAAGAAAATTGACATGCAGTAACACTTATGAGATACACCCCCCACTGTAACAAACTCCAAGCTGTGTGCGTTAAAAGATTACACAAAAATTTTGAAGTTTGTTAATTTACATAAAGCTACTCTTAGGTAGAGTCCCAGACTTTAACATCTGGTTAGAAGGCTTGACGGAATGCATTCTGATTAGATTTCTAAATATAGTATCTGATCAATTAATGTATAAAATAGCCTTTAGCAAAAAGTTGAATTACTACCTTCGCAGTTCAACAGCTCGTCGTATTCTTTCCAATCGAACCATGTGTTCTCGCAATCTCTGTTCCTTCATCTTTTCAAAAGGCAAGATATCCTTTCTACCCCTGTATTCCCTGAATTTCACTTTATCTTGAATAATACGCTCTTTGTTCCTCAATATCTGTGGCTATAGATAGAGATTACAATGGTTATTTCAGAAGTCTCGTTCATTTAGGGAGATTTCTGGATGCTACGTTTAAATATCATTAACAACTTAGCAATCCTAAAGCATACAAAGCTTCTATCTAGGCTTAACAGTTAGTGATAGTTTATTGATTCTTCAGTGCAAATATCAACTGCAAGGTAGGATCAAATCAGGTAAGGATTGCATCAAATCTATAGATACTTACTTTATCAAACCTTCCCCTTCTAACTGTCCTAGTGTGGCCTTGGTCTCCTTTTGTTTGGTCTAAAACTACAACTTGACCTGGGCTTTTACCACCTAGTGAAGGGGGGAAACAAAAAAAAAATAAAAGAAAGTTTAAAAACACACATACACAACTATCTCTATTTGCCTATTACAAATTCTCCTTAGTGAAATTTCAAAATCTCTGAAGTGAACTGGTACTGGTAGGAGAAGCATACCAGCACATGCCTGTAATTAAATATTAGTATCAAGTATGGAAGTAATAAATGTGTTACTGGAGTCTAAAAAAAGAACAGGTGTTTAATTGTCTGGTTTCCAGCAAGAGGAAGAACATGCCCGCAAGACAAGTCAGACACACAGATTCAACAGGAGGAAATATGGCTATATGGCATACTTATTCTTTTCTTTTCTTCAGTTTTTTTAGTGGATTCTTGATTAGGGCCACTTGTTCCATTATCACTCTTCTCATCTTTACCTTCTGTTTTCTTGGCTTCTTTACTTTCTTTTTTTTCAGATTTCTCTGATTTCTTTTCTTCTTTTTTGGTTGACAGAGTTCTTATTAGGAAAAAGAACACAAAAAGCCAATGAGGGGAATGGAGCTTAGAGGATTTTCACAATTTCAGAAGATGTGAAATTGCTTACTTGCTGGCTTTGTCACTTGATGATGCAGTCTTCTTATCTCCTACGCTCCTACCCGAACTAGATTTCTCATCACTTTCCTTCTTCAGTTCTTTTTTGGAAGGATCACCTTTCACCTATTTTTTTTTTTTTTCAAAAGGAAATAGGTTAATACAGATTCTTGAAAAAGATGGCCTATTTTGGGAAAAATCTTCATGTTATGAAACCTACTTTCTCCACAGAGATCTGCTGTCCGTGCAGCTCTGTGCGGTGCAGGTGTGCGATACACCTGGCCACTTCTGTACTAGAGGACATGGTTACTATGCCGTAGCATTTTGCCCCCGGGCTTCGTGCATTTGTGACCACCTTTGCACCAAGTACCTATGCAAACAGGAAGAATTCAGGTTCTGAGAGACATTTCTACTAAGGAAGCTATGGTATTCCAATATGATTTTTACCATAGTATAGAAGAAAACCAAACAAATTCACCCCAACAGCAATATAACTCCCCACTAGAGAGGTATCTAGAGAGATAACCCCACTAGAAAGATTGACTGACACTCCCAAGTTCTCAAAAGCTTTGAGAACTTTATCCCAACTTGCACATCAAAGCACATTAACATTTGCAGCCTATTTTGACCAGTCACCTCCTCATACCCATTACCTAAATGTTTCTCTTCAGTTATTGTCAAAAGTCATTCACAGAAATACCACTGACCTGAATTTGATGATTCATCTCTACAGATGAAACCCCACAAAAAAGTCAGCAGCTGCCAATTAATGGCAGGAAGGTAAAAGCAGTATGATGTAGTAACTTAAGGGAGCCAATTCTTCCAGGTCATCTAGCAAGTGTGTGAGTTAAGCCATTTTAGCATTCAGCTCTGACATCTGCTTCTTGAGAAGGTATTAAGCTTTGTGCTCCTCCTCCTTGCTAGAATTTCTATGGCCACTGGAGCCAGTCTTTTTGCCATAGTCGTGCTCTAAAGGTGACAATTTTATCTTTCTAGCTGTCATCTGTTTTATCTTTTTAGCTGTCTAGACTGTCATGGAACAGTCATGAAATATTTCCCAATCAATTTTAAAATTGAGAAGCTACATAAATGTAAGTACTGACCAGCTTTACAGTGCTAGCAGCCAAGTAAGTGAAGTTTCAACAAAATACACTCTCTGGTGTCTACACCTTGTGAATGCATTAAATAAAATCACCTACTAAATTCATTAGAAAAATCAAATATCCATAATCAATACACATACTTGATATTCACAGTGCTCAGGTTCTAACTAATTCCCAAGACACAATAATACCATACCTGCACAGGCTTACACAAACACTACAAATTAACATAGTTATCAGCAACTCCTTTGGAAAAAAGAGAACCCTGGGTTTAGAAGACTGCTTAGCTTCACGATTTCCTCATTGTTCTATGGAATTTGTATGTTTCAATTGACCAAAATTGAGAAAACTTAATTTAAGCAAATTGTAAAAAAAAAAAAAAAAAAAAAAAAATCATTAAGTCATTGAAAGAGTCCCTAAATGATCATACATTAAATGCCACATCTTTTTACCAATTCTTCCCTTCATAAGCCTTCAAGAAAACATTTTAAAAACAGTCTCCTAAAGCAGGATGTTCTAAAAACACTACTTGTATTACAATTTTATCAGTTAATACATTATCTTGCACTCATGGTTAAATACAGTTGCTACAAAGGAATATAGCCATCATTATTTTAAAAGCCAGTACTGACCAGAATATTGAAGTATTTGTGAAATTTCTTTTGTACTTATCTTACTTCTACAGGAAGAAAAACTTCCTATAAAATGAACATATGGTTCTTCCTGTAAGCATACTCTCTTACTGCTGCAATATGGGGTTTTAGGTTGCATTGGTCAGACATTTCCTTGCACACCTTTATTTAAATCAAGTATTACTCAACTTCTGTAACTGAATAGAGGAGAGGGAATAGACACACACCACAAACATGGCACCACACCCCATGAAATACCTTTCCATATTTGCCAAAGAGATTTTTCAAGTCAGCAGCTTTTGTGTTGGAAGACAGTCCGCTAACCCACAGGTTTCTAGTTGAACTTCCACTGCTACCACTAACACTGCTCGTGCTTCCTGAAACAAGTTTTACAAAACAGCCAAAAAATTAAGGAGACAAAGGTACCATGAGTATTTAACTAAAGTGTTGCTGAAAAGAGAAACTTAGCTTGTTACCTCTAAGAAATTGTTTATCTGGTTACCTTTCTTGAAAAGACTGCTATAGAAAAAAAAAAAAATATATGCCATAAGATTTCATTCATTTAACCATGTACTGAGACCAACAGCTTGGCTAGCTTGTACCCAAAGGACAGAGACAAAAAATAATACAAATCTTTGTTAAAGGCATGCTTTACTCTTCATTTGGGTATGTACATTTAGCTTCAACATCTGGCTCTTATCATTCCATCCATAAAAATGGGGGTTTTTTGCACACAATATTTGTTCGCTGTCATGATGTCTGTACACTGCTCAAGTTAGCAGAGAGCAGAAAGGCAAATACAGGAGCCTTGGATAATCCCAGCCTCCAGAATCACACAGTCAATTTCCTCAACTTCTTCAAGTACCTGCTTCATCCAGAGCAGGTTTTTAAAATTACTACTGCATGCAGAACTGGACATAACCCACCAAAATTATCTCCCACATAATAAAGAAAATATTATGTAAAAGCTGGAAAAACATTATGTGCCTTAAATACTCCCCCACCCCATATATTATGTATTTTTGCAATAACACAGCAATAAGAACTCAAGAGAATCATGTAATCTCATTCCCAGTATCTTTTAGTCTTCAGTTATGTAATTCAGCTTGTTGTTTGCTGCTAAATGTATGAACTGCTTTGGAATATGTTAAAATGGAGCCAGTCCTACAGGCAAGACCAGAACTAGATTTCTGTCTTGAAAGCTGGAAAATCTGGTGATGTGCAGAGTTTTAAAAGGTAATTTAACCACACTGAGAAAAAAAGGATCGTTTTGTTTCTTCAATGCATCAAGATTAACTAAGAGCAAAAGGCAGTGTATCTCAGTTATGGTCATACTAAGGTTATCTTGATATGAGTTTAGCTATATAAGCAAGAAATTCTTCCCTGTGGGCCCTGGCACAGGTTGCCCAGAGAAGATGTGGCTGCCTCATCCCTGGAAATGTCCAAGGCCAGGTTGGACAGGGCTTGGAGCAACCTGGGATAATGGAAGGTGTCCCTGCCCATGGCAGGGCATTGCAACAAGATGATCTTTAAGGTCCTTCCAACCCATAAATGGTTCTGAGATACACTAAGAACATCAATAAATACCATTAAACAGCCACTACCCTGGCTTTGGCTGTGTATATTAAGCAAGCCTTACAAAAGTTACTACTACAGTTATGACACATGCTACATAAATGAAGACACAGCAAATCTGCTTTCAGTTTCACTGTAAGCATGTAACTGCCATGAAAACACATCTAGAGAAAACCCAATTATGTCTGCCACAAAAATTTCCTCTCAAATTCATTTATCAGGTAGAGTTTTGTTTGTCCCTTAGTGTTATGCTAGAGATTCTGTGACAAAGGTTTTTGGCAGAAAGGGAGCAGGTAAAATAAAATAAGGAGACATATGAGCTCACACAAATGAATTTGTTCAACCATGCAACATCAGTGTAACTAGTAACATTACGTGCTCTTGAGCTCCACTCTTCGAATTTGTAATTGTAATACAGGGTTTTATGGAAACAGATGGAAACTCCAAGGCAGAAAAACAGATTCAAATATAATGCATTGAAGAGCCACAAGTGCAATTTTGCAAGCTGGCATCTCAGCTATAGTACTTGGTTGAGAGTTCAGTTTATTTAAAAATGAGCTAGAATTACAAACAAGACAAAAAAATTCATTGGCATTACATTTAAGTCCTTGCAATTATTTTTTGCTTGTTTTGCTGTAAGTTACACAGCAGGCTTATCTAAAAATTATACTTCTCATCAAAACAAAGACTTGGGAAACATTAAACAGAATTTGCTCCCACAAGTATTTTGAAACAGAAGACTATATATTCATCAAGTCTTTAGAATAAGTATTTTTGATCTTATGACAAACTTGGCAAAAAATATATGGATACAAAATATATGGATACATACGTGTAGCAAATAATTACTGTACCTCTAGCATAATTTACTATAAATGGCTGAGTTCAATCATATAAGCCATTTTATTACATGGCAAGCAATTTCTCAATCAGGAAAGCATTTAGTTCAAGACAATACCACCCTAATTCGTAATAGTTACCTTTATCATCCTTTGATGTTGTCTTGCTTTCTTTAGATTCCTTAGTAGAGCTAGAGAAGCAAATTAAAAAAATCAGAAGAAAGTTGAAACTACAGAATTTGGTGTTTCATTTTATACTACTAACACTAACAGACAAGTTAACATTTCAAAAAATAAAAATGAAAAAGGGCCAGACTGTATATTTGAACAAATGATTCCCTTATGGATTCTTGCACTGATTTTCCCCAAGATGCCTGAAGATCTAGATTTTCTGACAACTCTATTCAGTGGATATATGGCAATCTTCTCCAGATTTCAGGACGGGGACTTGACTTCATTTTGTGTTCTTAGAACTGATAGCTGTTCATTACCATCATCACAAGGACATTTAAAAAAATCGTCAATTTGAAAAAAATAAATAAATGCTGACAATTCGACAATGCAATCAGTAGGACATAGTGTCTATACGAAGATCTTGAATTTTAAAAAGTAACTTATGGCGGTCAAAAAACCTATAGGCAGGAGCATAGGATACTAATTATAAGATTCTTGCTGCTACCCCCTTAATGTAGAGTGATCTTATTGAATGCTGGTACTCAGTATCGTAAAGAACTGACATAGAAAAACAAACCTCTTTGCTTGACCAGAGGCCCCAGTAGACGAGGGACCTTTCTTCAAAGTATCCTTTTCTTTGTCTCCAGATTCTGCTTTCTTTGAACCTTCTCTGGCTTCCTTCTTGACGGGATCACCCTTCACGCAGTCTTCCTTCTTACCATCTTTATGGTTCTCAGTCATCTCATAGTCCTTGCTTTCCTTCTCCAGGCTCTGTGAAATGGTATCCTGCACATCCTTTGGCTTACTTGCTTCAGAATCTGTAATTTTCACATTTTTACCTGTTTCTAGGAGGTCATCACCATCAAAATCCAGAGTGATGGCATCTTCGGCCTGGATTGTAACCGATATGTTATCATCCTCAGCTTCTTTCACAGAGGTGTTAGCTTCCATCTCTTCATGAGCCGTGTGATCAGCCTCAGCTAGGCTTTCTTCTGAAGGAAGAGGTTTAGATACTTCTTGTGTACCATCACCAGAACCTGCTTTATCTAAGAGGATTTAACAGGAATAAATATGGCAAAACAAGAAGTTTAAACAATTTCATATGCATAAGCTAGAATAGGACCTAGAAAATACAAAGCCAGTTATTAGCACTGATGGAAGGTTAGAAAAAAACACAAGGTGTATTAACACAAATATAAATCCTTTACCCAGGATCACTTATTCTTCATGGTAAAACACATTTTCTAGAGACAAATACCAAAACATTAGGAGGGAGAATATGGTTCCATCCTGGAGATACCCATTCTTCATAAGAAGTATCCGTTTTCCAGTTTAGGATTTAGCATTCCAGAAGAACATAGTTGCTTTGGATGTTCACAGTTTGATTTAATCTTTGAATCTTCCTGGTTCCAGAACTTCTAACCTTCCCAAATCCGAAAGAATTACAGTCTTGGAGAGTTCCAGCCAGTCTTCCACGTCGGTGTTCTCTCTTCTTTTCCTTTCCAAGCAGTTGCTTGGCAGTCAAGTGAGTTGTACAAGGCTGCTGCAGAACACGGATGGGTGAGCCTTAATCCAGAGTTCGTAGACAAAGGGTCTCAATCTTCATCCACTGGAAAGATTTTCCATCTCAGTCCCACAGAGACATCTCCAACTGTATTCTTGGATTTGCAGAGATGAGACACTTCGGCCATGGGGTCCCTCGTAAACACGGAGTCTGTAGTTTCATCCTGTAGCTTCAGTAATGTGTTTATTCCATCTTGTGTAAAGTGATGGTGTTCCATGTCCTTTCGAGTCCACAAAATGTAGAATCCTTATGACTTCTGTCCAGGAAGTCTGTTTGCCCAAATGCATTACATTCCTTCTATAGTTTCACTAATGAGCACAGCTTTAAAAATGGTAGCCACTCCACAGGTTTTCAAACACTTGTTTTACCATCCTATGTACAAATGGTATTTCTAAGTGACAGTAAGCCGAGCATATGGTGGTCCATACATTTGTGGGGTGCTCAACTTCAGTGTGAGAGTGCAGCATTTCACTCAACATCAGTTACTGCAGTGCAAGTTGGAGGCTTTGGCATCAAGACTTACCGTGTGTTAAAATCAGTCCTTGAATACTATGGGGTTTTATTAAGTATCATAGTATTGCAACTGTATTATACATCCACCACAGTAACTGATAAGTACTGTAATCAACTCTTAAGAGTAAAGTAACTCTTAGGAGTGAAATAAACTGAGTGCAGTGATTCCAGGTGCTGAGCTCAATGAGGAGACAACTGATACTTAGTGCTGTAGATAAGCCTAGTATTAGTAGAGATTGAATGTTACAAGAGAAAGTTGCCTGCTCTACCAGAGTTAGACCTCTGAACTCTATTAAACTTTAGACATACCTTTCTCATGTTCTTCATCTTCTCCATCCTGCAAGAAAAGGAAGTCAACACTAAATGTCTCCTATTTTGAAACTTTAAGCAAAACAGTTTGTATTTTTCATAGAATTTCTATTGTATAAAGGCAAATACTGAAACTAAAACTGTTTCCAAAGATTATCCAGGAACCAAACTTGTGCACCTCCCTTGTCAAATCTTTAAAAAACTTAATGAAACTTCTTTATGAAACATCTTGGCATTTATCTGCAACACTTGCAGTCTGCAGTTGGTTAGGACATGCAGATGTTGTCTTACCCCCTTAACTCAATGGGACATTGCTAAACTACTCCACATCTTACCAAAACCTTCAGAATGGATGTCAAGCTGCTCATTACTGCTTTCAGAGAAATGCAAGCATTCCATCATTAACTTTAAAAGCTCAAGAGAGAAGTCATAAACTAGGAAGCCTCCCTCCAGTAAGTACTCAAAAATAAAACTCTGATTTTAATAGGTATTTACTTATTTCTCATTAGTTTTACTGAGCAAGAGGTGCTGTATGAGATGTCACTTTTCAGACATCAGTTCCATGTAACTCAGAATGCATTTCTAAACTTAGAGATATCAGATATTAATATCAACACCAAAAAGCATCCCTCAACAACCATGCCCAGCTCCACACTCCCCACATTCTCTAAGGGCAAACTTCTACATTAAACACAAGTTCCAAACTCCTCTACAGGCTGTATGTACTACAACAGCATCTGGAATAGCCCTCTGAGAAGTTTTTAAGTGAGTGTGAAACATATTTTTTGTTAAATCTATGCACTGAACACTCCCAAATTGTAGACATGAATTATGTCTTTAAATATGTCAACTTACCTGGTATCACAATTATCTGCATTATTAAGTATTTGAATGAAAGCTTCCCATATTGTTTACCTTTATAGTCTTACACCATCTGACTCTAACATGAACGCTGGAACAGAAAAACCAGTCTAAAATGATCTTTTCCAACTAAACAGACACAAAAATCAGCTTAACAGAATGGATTTAGAACTCACATGAACAGCTGGAAAAGTGTAATCTTCTATGTCTGGACCTTCATTTTCCTGTAGAAATAGAAAAGGGACTAGATAAGCAAACTATTCATTAGACATTCAAATGTTCAGAGGGTTAAGAGATTCCATTAAATCAGTAAACATTTAAGTGGATACACACTCAACAATGTCAAATCAATGAGCAGTTCTGATGTAAAGAGTCTGAACACTGAACTGAAAGGCACAAGTAACTGCTAGTACAAGGGAAAAGGACCCCTTAGGAACTAACTCTACATGAACTCTGGTAGAATTTTATCCATCAGTGCCACATTAGTTTTAGGACTATTCAAGTACAAACTAAGGCAAATAGAACGAAAAGAGTAGAGTAAAAAGAAAAACTATCTTTTAGAGATAAGCAAGGCAAACTGAAAAACTAGTTCTGACTTCCTAGTAACAAACACTAAGAAAATTGTACATTTTGCTGATAAAAATTCATGCAAAATACAGCCAAATACCTGACTTTCAATATCCTTCTCCACATCTTCTGTTGTCTCCACTGGCTCCAGGTCATGGTATCTTTTCTTTTCTGAAGATAGTAGTTCTTTAGAATTCAAGTTCTCATCTTCAACAGATTCTTTGAAGTCTTTCAATTCATCGTTTCCATCTTGATCACTTGCATCTTGAGTCTCCAATTCACTTTCCTTTTGGTGTGAACAAAAATACTTGGTATAACTAAAAGTATTAGCTTTATTCTGAAGAAATCACTGCTAGAATCAGTGTTTCACTGCTGGATCAGTGTCCCACATGCATAATAAAATTCATATCATGTTTTAAGAACCCTCCCAGCTTCACAGCCTTATGCATCACACTGTGAATACAGTAAAACCAATGCTCCAAATTTGCACATAAATTACCACAAAGAAAATGGAAGCTTTTTCATTAACTGAAGTCAAACACTGACCTTAAATACAAAATGGGAAAAGTTCTTACATACTTTTATTACCTTGACAAAGGAGTCCTCTTCTACTGAAGCATCACCAGTCAATTCATCAGCTTCCTGCTTTTTACCTGAAATAATGGGATATGCTGTAACCAGGCCTCCAATGTAGAGCACACTTTTAATACTGATTGTGTTTGGCCTTACTTTACTATTCCCTACTTGTTCTAGTTTAGCTGGAGTATTCACTATAACATAACCCTCCAAAAAAAGAGTAATTTTTAAGGTAATGGGATAAAATGTTAACTGAGTGAGATGAACAATCAATGCTGTTCAATAAACAAGTGGTTACAGTCAAGTTAGTGATCTTAATACCTATCCCATTTTGAGAGATAATAGAATTAAGAAGAACACTGAACTAGAAACTAAACATTTCTAGAATTA
Organism: Certhia americana; assembly: GCA_018697195.1. NCBI lineage: Eukaryota > Metazoa > Chordata > Aves > Passeriformes > Certhiidae > Certhia > Certhia americana. Next base: position 13,167,704 of record CM031866.1, read on the forward strand.
CTGAGGTTAACTAGACATCATGACTTTGGAAAGGTCTTGCTTTAGAGAATAACTAACATCACTGAGAAACTAGGTTAGAACGAACCTCTAAAGGTCATCTAGCCACCCAATCACCTGCTGAAAATTACAGTGCAGTTCCAAGGACATTGGAATGTCTCAGGGCTTTATTTAGCTGCATCTTTCAATATCCACAAGATGGAAATTACAAGCCTCTCCAAGCCACTTTTATCAGTGCTTTTCACTAGAGGATGAAGTGAGGCAGAAGAATTGGGCAGGTGAAGCACTTCTGCTTTCTACACATGCTTTACTGTATTAAGGGCCTGTTTAATTCTGTTCTTCCAGCACAGGCAGAATTTTCTCTATTAGAGATGTCTCTGTGGGGATGAGGACTAGACACAGCTCCCTTTAAAACCCACTGCATTTCCTATCTCTTCTCAAAAACAAGACCTAAGAATACTAGATGGAAACATCTCCACACAAACACACCCTCTGAAGAATGTTCTGTCTCTTTGATTCTGTCTATCAAAGATTAGCCTATGCAACAGTTTTCAGTAGCACAAGGTACAAAAACAGTTCTGTTAGGAAGTGGCTTTACTGTATCTTCTACTGAAACTCAATTCAAATGCAAATGAGATGGCAGTCATAATTAGCACTTAATGCTTCATTTTTTGGCATTGAACCTTCCCTCCTCCCTTCAACCTCTAATGAATGGCTAAACCAATTTTACAGTTATTCCAAAGGAATATAAAAGAAAACCGTAAGTCAAAGTTCAACACAGTATGGACATCTCTGCTAACTGAAATACTCAATTTTTTTTCAGCCATTAATTTTTGTGGTCTTTCATATGTAGTTCTTAAATGTACTTCAAAGCTGGAAAGTATTCAACTACAGGGCAAGAAGAGACACTTTGGGTTTGCTTGGATTCCAGTTGCTTTTACTCATTTCCCTGAAAGGCAGCACTCTGACCATACTCCTAGAAAAAGCACATTGCTGTTTTCAGTGCAGGCACACACTGATCTCCAGGAAAAGGCACATGGCAGAAGCTATTTCTGTGACTGCAAAACATGAAATTTAAACTCTTAAATCTAAAGTCAGCGTCACTGATTTTACGTCACTTCAAACAAACAAACCCAAAAGCCACAAAAGTCCTGTTTTATACTTGTAATGTAATAGATTTGTGAGATTTTGGTAGAAAAAGCCACCTGCACAGGCATGCTAAGGGAAGCCAGCTCTTCTCAGGAAGAGGACTTACACTGGGAAAGGACAGTTTCTGATGTGCATCACAACTGATGCCTGAAACAAAGACTAACTCAAATTTTGTGCTAGCTTTTCAGCGTTCTGTGATAGAATCTAGAGATCCAGGTATCTTCAACATAAATAAAAAGCAAGGAGAAACAGCAAGGATTTCTACATACATTCTACTGCTTTCTGTTCTACCCTCTCACATTTCAGATTGTTTGTTAAACCTGAAAGACCAAGTTTTTCCTGCATCCATATCCAGCTAAGCTTACACAGAGACAGGCAAGCATACAGGGCAGATGCTCAACACATTTAGCAACTCTAGCACAGACTATCATGAAAGCTATTTAAATAATTTATTTTGCCTGAGGAGATATGGCCAGTGGACTAGAACTGAGACTTTACAGGGATCAGAAAAGAAAACCAAACCAATGTACCTCCAGTTAGCCCCACCACTATGCAATAGCAGCTAGAGAACTGTATTTTATTGACTGGTCCTCATCAAGAGACAGTTACAGTATTTAGCAGTGAAGCTGTTTTATCTACTACTAGATTAAGCAATGATTTCATTAGCCTTTCTATACCATGTCTGTTTCTTTGTAGCAAGTCCCATTTACTCTGAGTGTCAGAGGTACTCCAAGGCATAATGAGACCTCAACAATGACCTTCACTTTTCAACTTCAAGCCAGAAGGTGGTATAAGTTTACTCTCCTTCTCAAGGTCTGTGCTTCAGGTTACTTTGCTCAGGTTAGAGTTACGTTGCTCAAAAGTAGCATTTCAAGGTTCTGATACAGTTTTCAGACCTCAGTACAGTAACTTGCCAAAAAGCCAGCATCCACAAAAATTCAACAGTTGTCTGACTGACACTCATTTACACTGGGCTACTTAAAAGCACACTTGGTTTTTAAATTCACATAACTAAAATCAGATTGCAACAAACATCTTGGAGAAAACAACTTTCTCTGAACTCATTCAAGACCAGTGACTGAAGGGTAAGTTAACAAATAGAGCCAGAACAGCTGAACCTTCTGCAGACAACAGGTACAGCTGGTCTAGAGTCACACAAGTTGTCAACAGCTAAATTTCTGTACAGGTTTATCCAAGCAGTGGCTGTTGAAAATGTCAGTGTGTATGCAGCATTCACCACAGATCTGGGTGCTTATCAACACAAACACTCATTTACCTTGGAGTGATGGCAACCTTCACAAGCCATGCTCAATCCCTTTTCTGGCAACAGCAATTGCTACACACCATAAAATTGCTATTACACAGAGAACAAATATTCTCCTTATAAGTAAGTAGAAGAATTAGAACATGTTTAAAATGTTTGTTTTAAATTATGCAGGTTTAACTTTCGTTTCATTTACAACCCTTACAGTAGCACAAGATTATTCTACCTATTCATGGTCCTCCATGGGAGACATTCAGGCTACCTGAGTGTTTACAGAATTACAGAAAAGTGTATACTGAACAAGTCTTGAACTAGGTATTTGCATCTCAGGCAGAAGCAGAGTGACACACTCATTAGAAAATTTTGGAAGAATTAGTGTTTGTATTTCTTCTGGTATTCCTGCTGAAACTCCCAACAGAGTTCTGTCACACCTAATGCTAAAGATTTTTCAAAAACATGGGATGAGAGGTAAAGAGGAGATAAAGCCTTACAATGGAATAAACTCTGTAGCATTAAGAGGTCTAGTGCAATTCGAAAAGTACCATTTGCCACAATATTAACAAAAGTAAACCATCCTTTTCTAATTCAGAAGTAACGAGGAACAAAAATATTTAAGTCTTCTTCTGTGTCTAAAAGACACAGTTCTTAGTCATTCATTGTTTTCAGAAAGAAAGGACTGTGAAAACCAAGTGTACAACTTAGTTTACTTTGTTTTATATATGTTTTTCTTATATTAAAGTAACTAAACCGTTTTAATAAAGAAGTCAAAATTATTTGGGCAATAGTGCTAGCCAGCTACTGTCAGCTGTCAGCCTTTGATCCAAGAAACAGTACTGTCAAATTGGAAATTCAGCTGCAAACTAGAATGGTACTTAAGACACAAACCAACAGGTATCTAACTGGCCTCAGAAACTTGTAGAGCAGCAAAGAAACATTTTTGCTCACATTAATTCTCCAAAGTTAAAAATGATCAGCCTAAAATCTGTTCTTCACCCATACTAATTCCAGAACTCATCAGGAAAGTAACTTTCAATTATCAATTTTAGTATTTCAATAATCAACAACATTTCTGACTGCAGATCCTTCAAAGGAGCATTCATATCAGAAACATTTTATAACATTTGAAAAATATTTCATACTAGTAGTAAGGTAACCTCCTCTAGATATCAGACAAGGCAGCAGAATGGTCAGGCTCCAAAAGATAAGGTTTTTCCAAAAACTGTCATCTTTTTACAAAAAGATAAATTCCTCCATAGCTAAATGCTAGGGTGGACAGGCACAGCTAAGGCACTTAACAAAGGAGCACTTGGCATTTTTCCTTTCAAACTTTAATTAGCAAAACCAACTGATCTTACCTATATTGCCTGTATAATCTTCTGATTAGCTGCTCTGCAGTACTTTACCCTAGTTATTTAATTCAAGTAGTATCAGGAAAAAGCGTTAAATTTCTACTAACTTTGCATGAGGACCGATCAAGGATTCTTGCTGGATTACAAAAATCCTTCTGCAAGCATTTTTTAAGTCATATGAAATAAAGTCCCACTCTTAGTCTTGAGTATTCTTCCCCCTTTTTGTAAACATGAACATGAAAAAAAGCCAGGAAAGACAAATGTATCATTCCCTCAAACACACCCCATTTCCACTCTAATTTGGCCTGCATTAACATTCCAGATCAGGTTTTTGTAACAGACAGTGCTAGGGAACCAGACATCACACTTTTTCCACAGACCATAAGAGCCCTAGTAAAACTGGTTACAGAAGACTTGCAGATCTAAACCCTGTAGCCACCTGACACACTTTGTGACTTTTTGAAGGACAACCTCCTTCCCTCCCTCCCTCCCACTGACCTCCCCCTCTGGCTGCTAGGAGGAGTTTAATCATCACTTCCACTCCCTGGCCTTTCCTGAAAAAGTATTTTCTTTGTAAATGAGAATCTAATACTCCTACCCTCCCTTGTATAGCAATAATAGCACAGGGAGAAATACTATAGAACTAGTAATGTCATTAATTTTACTGCTGTCCAGCAGTAAAATAATTAAAGACCCATCAGTATTACTCTGAGGTTGTAGGGTGGGGGGAAAACAAGCATTAGCAAAAAGGCCTCGATCAATCTGTCAGTAAAATGAGTATGGAGGAAAAACACCTCACAGTGAGTAGTTAAAAATCAAACAAAATATATTATTTCATACAGTCAGAAATAAATCAATATGATAAAAAATATTTCCCCTAGACTAGACAGTGAATTTTTCATGTTCCACCATGAACTTGCCACACTTTTGGCACAAAATTTGTTCGTAAGACTTTTGTAATCTAAAAGTAATGAGGAAAGACTCCTGAGCTTGCAAAGTGAACTGATAAGAACATCACAAAGGCTGTGTTTTCCTCTGAGGTTTACCAAGAACACACATGTCATATGTATGCATGAGGATTTGGTGCACAGCAGAGGTGCCAGGAAGAGCTACTGAAGCCCTGCCTCAGGCTGCAGCAGCACTGGTTTGCAAACTAACCTTAGTTTGGAGACTAGGAGGATAAAAAGTGGCAGATAAGAGAAGTGTTTGCCACAGCAGAACACAGAGCCATTCAGATCTCTACAGGAAAAATTGTGGAAGAGTTTTCTAATTTATTTTCCATGTAGTTATCTTAATCAGCAGTTACCTTTTTAAAGCAGGGGTTAAAGTAATGTCATAGAAAAAAAATTAAACCACATTTGAAAGTTTATTTCCTTTCACTTCTCTAATGTGTGAAAAGTGCAAAGAAGTTATTCAAACTTTCTAAGCAGATGGATTTTCTTACTAATTTCACCGTTCACAGCACCAGACTGATTGAATAATCACTTTCACCACAAAACTCAGCCCATGACAAGAGACAGTGGTATGTCTGTTCACATTCAAAACCAGCCCCTGTAGCACATGTGTGAAATTCTTAGTGTGCCTCTTCAACGAAGAATGCTGTGCATAAAGCAGGCAGGTCCTTTCCCACTACTAACAGATCACAGATGCTCCCAGAACAACTGAAAACACAAACCCAAACGAAAATCCCTCAGACTCCAAATTCACAAAACAGTGTTTAAATTCTCAGGCAAAAGAAAACAGAGCTGAAAACTCTGAGAAAAAAATCACTGCCAAACAGATCAGCACACAATCTAAAAATTAATTTCTCACAACAGAAACACTAAAATCTCTTAATTAAACATTCCACTGTGAGGCTTCAACGCCTCCTCAGAAAATTCATGTTTATAAATCCTGTCTTCAGTAGAGATTATAGTAATACACTCCCACTACACGGTCCTCTTGAGGGAGTGACCCCCTAGCAGACATTGCTGTGCCCTCATCACCAGCACAGTCCAGCCCCTGCTGAGGGCTGCAGAGCCTGTGCTGGTACACAGATCCTTCTGGACATGGCTGACACCCCACAGAGCCCCAGAGCAGCTCCTGCTCCACCCTGCACCTGCAACACCCCACCTTCAGGCAGGATCTGTGAACACAGCACACACCAAACCCCCCACAGCTCACCTACAGCACAGCTCTCCAGGAGCCTGGGCAGTACAGCCACCACCTCATAATACACATCTCTTCACGCAGTCATTTTCCATCTTTCTGTATCTCTCTCGGTATATATTGCTCCAGCAATGCCTACACCATCTACATAGTGACTGAAAACAGGCGGGCAAGGCAAAGGATGTCTTATATGACAGGAGTTATAAACAGTAAAGTCACAACTGCACCCAAACTATAGACCACAGTCCTTCTTTAAGGGGATACATGTTAAAAAAAAAAAAAAAAAACCACCTGTGTAAGAATATAAAGTATATCAACAGATCCTAACCTTTGCCTTTGGTTGGTTTCTTGGTAGGTGTGTCAGCTGAAACGTTTATTTCAATATTATCTGGATCTCCTCCTTCCTCTTCAATAGCCTAAATGAGATGGAAAAAATGCAATTTTTAATGGCTTTCAGCGGAAAGCTGGACAGGTCGACTTCAGCAGAAGTCTGTAAGCCAAAGAGTCCTTTCGGCATCTCAAAAATACTTGGCAAAAAAACTTTGGGTTAAACCTTCCACTTTAAGCTTGAGAATTTAAGGGAACACTAATGATAAAGGCTGAGAGTTTCAGCTGTTAAAATGACACTTTGGAAGTACAGCTCATCAAGGATCCACACGTTTCTGTAACGCTAGAAGGCCACAACGACATCCATAACAGCATTGAGGGCAGCTCAAACGCAGGACAGCGTGAAGCACGAACCCCCCTCAGTAACACCCTGCCCCGGGGCTCGCCCGACGGAGGGCGGGCCGCAAGCAAGGCGGCGGGGCGAGCTCGGCCAGCCGGGACACGGCACCCAGCCCGGCCCACAGCGGCCACACAACGGGGGGACCGTCGGCCGGGCACCAGCGGCACGGCGGGGACAGGTCCCGCCTCCCACCCCGGGCAGCGGCAGGGCCGCCAGCGCCCCGCCCCCGGAGCCGGGCGGCAGCAGCGGCCACCGGGCCTGCACCCACCGCTCACCTGCTTCAGCCGCGCGATGAGCACCGTCTTCACGCCGGTGATGTCCAGGTTGCGCCGCTTTAGCTCCGACTTGAGGTCGATGACGCGCAGGTCGCTGATCCTCTTGCTCTCGGTGGGCGGCGCGGCGGGAGCCGCCGGAGCCCCCGCGGCAGCGGCGGCGGGAGCGGAGGCGGCGGCGGCCATCTTAGAGCTGGCGGGCGAGCGCGGCGGCCGCGCGCACAATGAGCGCGGTGCCCGGATGGAGTGCGGCCGGCGCGCGGCTCTGCGCAGGCGCGGAGCGCCGCACCTGGCCCGGAGCGCCCGCCCAGCCTGGGGCCCGCCCTGCGCCTGAGGGCAGCGGGCTGTGCCGAGTCCGGGCTGTACCGGGAGCGGGCTGTACCGGGAGCGGGCTGTGCTGAGTGCCGGCTGTACCGGGAGCGGGCTGTGCTGAGTGCCGGCTGTACCGGGAGCGGGCTGTGCTGAGTGCCGGCTGTACCGGGAGCGGGCTGTGC
>CM031866.1:13175113-13192552 GCA_018697195.1 Certhia americana
GGGAGCGGGCTGTGCTGAGTGCCGGCTGTACCGGGAGCGGGCTGTGCCGAGTCCTGGCTCCGCCGAGTGCGGGCTGTGCCGAGTGCGGGCTCCGCCAGGAGCGGGCTGTGCTGAGTCCTGGCTCCGCCGAGTGCGGGCTGTGCCGAGTGCGGGCTCCGCCAGGAGCGGGCTGTGCTGAGTCCTGGCTCCGCCAGGAGCGGGCGGGTCCCCGGTGCTGGGAAGGGCAGCGGAGCTGGGGAAGGGGCTGGAGCACCGTCCTGTGAGGAGCGGCTGAAGGAGCTGGGGGGCTCAGCCTGGAGAAGAGCAGGCTCAGGAGTGACCTTATCACTCTACAACTCCCTGACAGGAGGGTGTAGCCCGGGGTCTTCTCCCGGGGAACAGCGACAGGACGGGAGGAGGTGGCTCAAGCTGCGGCAGGAAAGGTTTAGATTTGACATTAGGAAGAATTTTTTCACAGAAAAGGTAATTAGACACTGGAGCGGGCTGCCCAGGGAGGTGGTGAAGTCACTGTCCTTGAAGGTGTTTAAGGAAAGACTAGACGTAGCACTTGGTGCCATGGTCCGGCTGACATGGTTTTCTGCCATAGGTTGGACTCGATGATCTCTGAGGTCTTTTCCAATCTAACTACTGTGATTCTTGCGTGTCTGGCCACTGACTTGTCAGAGTTTAGGAAATGAACAATCTGTTTGTGTAACAGTTTGTCATTGGAAGTATTCCAGAAGTACAATACCAGTGTTTTAAATTTTTACCAGAGTACCTCTTCTTACGATTTATTAGGCTGTACTTGTATCAGGTCATGGAAGATGTTACCTCTTAGTTCCATTTCATTCATTTTCTGTAGGGAACACTTGAAGTTGTTTTGTCAACAGCCGATGTTAAGCTCCTACTAAATCTGCAAGTGAGGCAGAATTTAAGTACCCGTGCATTGGAGTCACAACAGTCCTCTTGTTCTGTCTCTTCATTCAGAAATTACATACAGATAAAAATGAAAAAAAAGTTTTGTTTAAAAAATCTTTGTTAAACAGCCTTTTGTGAAAATTAAGTTCTGAATCCTAAAATATTTGTTACAACCTTCTCTTTTCTAATTTTCAAAGTGCATTTGAACGTGCATCACAAAATTACCTGAAGTAATACTTGTGATTAAATAGTTACCAGTTGACAAAGGGTAAAATGTATGTATTTAAAAGGTAGTTATGCACAGAAGTCTTAAAGCACACTTTGGCCTGGTAATTGCACGCATATCTTAGCTATGTTATGCTGCTGATGCAGTCAATACCAAGTTTTTTATAAAAACAGCAGTCTTAAATAAGAATATATATTTTTGATTACGCTGTCCTTTGTGACAACATTTGTATTAACATCAAATATGATAGGATTGACTTTGATATTAATAGATGAACACTAGTTTAACTTTAGACTACAGAAACATTTTTGTGACTATATGGAAAAACCCCGATTTTATTTTCACATAACCTTGAATTCAGCAGTGCAGCAAAATTTTAATCAGGGCTGTCAGCTTTGCTGTGGTAAACTGTTGTGCAGATATACCCAAACCCCACTGTGTGGATTCAAATATTAGTGAAGGTAAGTTTTGTGTGTCTCATTTCTGGAAAGATTATCAGAGAGATAACAAATACAGCACTTGCACTGGTTGGTAGGGATTTCTTGACATACCTAAACCTCAGTGCTTGTTGGTTGTTAAAGCTTTACACTTAACACATCCCCTCCCCAAATAAAAAGCAACTAAGAGAGCCAGAAGTGACTTTACCTGGATTCTCAGTCATGCTCCTGCCTCAAGGCACAATAAACTATTCTGCAAACAACCTCAGAGGATGTTTGCATAACCTGTTCTTAAAGCCTTAAACACAGATTCCACTCATTCCCCGGGCAGTCTAGTCTAGTCCTTAGCTCTCCTTTTTTGAATGTCTGCATTAAATACTTCTTGCTGCAGTTTAGTCATTTATTCCAAGTGAATATGGACAATGTTCCCTTTCTTTTTGCAGCGCCCTTTTACACAAATTAAGACTGTTACCATATTTTTGTTCAGTCTTTATCTTTCAGATTTTTTTTTAATTAAAAGCACAGATTATTTATTTTCTTTTAATCGGTTCTGAAACACACAACTTTTTGTTGTTGTACCCCTCTAGTTCCCACCCAATCTTCAAACATCCCAAAGTTCCCTTGGTGGCAACTCTTCTGATTATGCATCTCAGCAGAGTGGATGCCTTTTCCAACCTCATGAACTTGATGTGTTCTGCTTGTGATCCACTCTGCCTGCTGGTTTCTCTTCTGCAAGTTTATTACAGTTACTCTTCTCTGTGCAGTTGATTTCTTGCTAAGTGCAGAATTTTGCAGTTGTGTTTGTAAAATCATCATCCCTCTGTTGCAATGATTTCAAACTCTACTCTTGCTTCTCTTCTTTGCAGCACCTCCCAGCCAGGTGTCAGCTCCAGGCTTATAAGTGTGGTCTCTAAGCCTTTATGCAAAGAGATTAAAATAGAGAAGTGCACAAGGAATTTTGTTGGATGTAAATTTAGTATTTGTGCAAATTGATATTACACTGTTAATAGTGATCCTCGAAGTACAACCAGTTTTGCATCAAATTGGTGGATTTTCTGTCCAGATCAAATTTCTATATCTTTCTTTTGAAAGTCTCAATGAAACAGAAGAGTCTTGCTGAAGTGAAGCTCTTCAATTTATTTATATCTGTAGAACCAGACGTAAAAAACTAGTTTGGTTTGATAGACTGGCATGAGCAAATCATATTGGTTGTTATTTATAATACTGTTATTTTTCAGGTGTCTACAAATATTTTTTAATTCATCCAGGGATTTTAATCAAGTTGACTTGTTTGTGATTTCCCATTTGTTTGATTGTTGTTTGGTTTGGGGTTTTTTTTGTCCTAAAGAAAATCATTCAGTCCTTTACTAGTTTCTTGAAACAACTGCTAAGTTTTCAAAATAGATGCTGTTTTCTTCCATTAGGTTCTGAAATTTATGGAAAGGTTTGATTAGGAGATGTTAACAGACTTCCAAAGAGAAGTGTTTGCCCCAGATATTAGTATTTAAACAAATACAGACCTATGCTCCTGGAAATTGTTTTTTGTCTACTTTGTATGTGAGACAGCTGGAAGCTGTGAATGTCCTTATCTTTGTCACATTTTCACCTGGGCTTTGTATCTTTTTGTGGTTTTTCTGTGTAGATTATCCCAGTTCCAGTTTTGCTGCCCAGTCTATTCCCAACCTGATGCTGAAGCACAATGCAGGAGCAAACACCAGCTTTCTCATCTTTTTAATGGCTTAATGCAATTGGTACCTGAATTTTTTAATTCATTGAAACTGCAGTTTTAGTGTGTTTGGGCTGTGTAAAAATAAAGGAGTATTCAGTGTTTTTAAACGTAGAGAAGTAGTTCTTGCCTCTTTTTTTGTAAGGAAGCCCAGCTAGAGCATTCAACCAGAATCAACAAGCTGTCCCAGTTTCTTCCTCTTCACACAGCCACCCATTTGTCCATACCCCCTTCTGAAAAAAAGAGATGTTGGTTCAGGAAAAGGGGAGGGCTTTGGGTGCTGGAAGGTCACCTCCAAATACTGTATCTACAGTTAAACAGAACCCTGTCTCACTTGAATCACATTTCTCTTTTTTTTATTGCAAAGATCTATGTATTTCTCTGTTTTACATACTGCTTCTTTAAAAACTGACTTTTGCAGTCTGTGTTTTCACTCTTAACTTCAGTTAACAACAACTCTGACAAACTTGTGTTGGTTTGCTTCTGAAATCCAAGTTTCTAGTACAGATTTTTGGATCTACTTTGAGGGCTGACGATATGAAAGCTAGTTATTACAGGAATATATGATGCAGTGACTCAGTTCCTTTTTCAGTCTAACCCTTTTTAAAAGACTGAGGCTGGGCTGATGCCGGATTAACTGAAATAGCAGGAAGAATTCTTTTTACTTTGAAAGACACTGAGTCTTGTCCCAGTTCTCATGTTACATTGTCTGGTTGCTACAGTTTTAAACTGCATTATTTCTCTTGACTGTAGACAGAGCAGGAGTAACTATTTGAGACATTTCAGTGAATGCCTGACAATAGATATAGTTTGAGTTGAAAATCACTGATAATTTAATATGTGTCGCTGCTATAAAAAAAATAGCTTTTTTCACTCTGAATGTATAGTGTTTTTTGATGTATTATTGATGTATTGCATGATGAGCAGTCAGAAGAGGTTGTAAAAATGAATTTCTTCTCTCTCAATTGCTCTCATTATAATTCTTCTAGAGAACAGCAAGGAAAAGACCATAAATTCAATTGTAAATCAAACACAAATATAATCCTGTATTTTACCACTGAAACTATATGTACATGCTGGGAAATAGCTATTGAATTTCTTAGTGTAAAGTCAGATCATTAAATGCAGGATGCTTTTGTTTGTTTTAAACCTAATTGCTCTAAAAATAGCCACTGATGTATCATTAAAGCACAAAAATATATTTGGCCCCATTATTGTACAAGTGCTGAAAGAATAAATAGGAATCTCTCGTGATCTTTCTAATAAGAGCTTGGTGACATACTTGGTTTTGAATAAAAAAAAAAGAACTATTAAAAATACTGTCAACAAACTATCTGTTTCCAAGTAATTATATACACCACGCCTTCCTAATTATATGGCAACTTAAATACTTAAGCTGTCAGATAATCTCAGAAAGATACTGTGAGACCATAGTAGGGATTTGCATAATTTCTGAAGTCATGTGTTGTGAAAGTGCTGTTTCTCACCTTACAGAGCCTTATCAGGCTGTACAACATGAAATCAAACGAGTGACTGGTGGGGTCATTTCTATATCAACATTATACTGTAATGCAGGGTATTTTGTTTTTCCATCTGTCTTAAAAATAAAAATTACCCGAGTGGTGCATGTTATTTTCCAGAGCTTTTGAAAACTCTGATCAATCACATTCAAAAATTTCCATCAGAAAATTTATAGCACAGACAACCATCAAGTTTTATTTTTGATTCTGCAAATGATCATTCTTTTCTTGTTTCCTAGTAGCATTTTTTCGTAATATAAATCTTTCAGGATTTTATATCTCTTCCCTATTTCTTCCATTTTCACCGGTAAGATCTTCATCTGGGCTGACTGGAGCTGTGACTGTTTATCATCCAAGTATCAATCCCAAAGTTTTTGTGATCTAACACAGAAATGTTTCCGTATTATCTGGTTTTCTGTATCATCCTCACAACATATTACAAGGGGCTTTATGTTTTATTAATATTACCAGTAATTGCAAGTCGACTTAGCTCGTGCAAACCTTTAAATAGATGCTTAAGTATGGTTCCTGTTAAGTCTACACAGGTACATCTGATGTAGATGTCAAGGATGGCCTGATGAATTCCCTGGCTGCAAGTGACAGCTCCCCGCAGCAGTGTGCATGTGACAGATCCACACTCCAGTCCACGGGCCGGAGTTTCAGGGGTAGACACTTTCCAAACTGTCCTGGCCACTACCAGGCTTCAGCCAGCAGGGCTCGGAGCAGCGCCAGCGCTGTGGGAGAGAGTGCAGCTCGGCCCTTGGCCCCGTGCCCGCCGGGGCTGTGGCACTGTGTTCCAGAAGCCGGTGTTCACCTCTGGAAAAAGCTGTGCCGTGCTTTCGTTCAGAGCCAGCAAACTGCTCCAGCAGCCCTGCACACAGCTGGGCCCGGCCAGGAAGCCAAGCTGCTGAAGGTACCTCAGGATAAGGGGGTTACTTTTTTTTTTTGTCTTTTTGCCAGAAATGTAAAGTGCAATCTCCTGCTGGCTGGCATGTTTTGATCTTGGGTAAGATGGTTTCTTCTCCATGTCTTTAGTTCTGCCAGGCCCTGGGGTGTGCATATAAATGGTTTTGTTCGGCTGTAGTTAGAAGAAGTTGAAGAGTTCAGTATGACCTGATGGCCTGAAAGCCATTCTGAAATTTGCATTAGTGATTTAGAATTATTCCATTTAATCTTTTGGTGTTCTGTACCTAAGAAGTGTGAGAAGGAGAATGTTTTGATTTGTTCCAAAGAATCAATAATCTATTTTTAGGACAACTGTCTGTCTCTGCAAGACACTAAGATAATGGCAGAAATAACTTACATGAAAGGGCATAGATAGAAGGTTGGGTTTTTTAAATAGAGAATAATTCTGGGCACTGAGGTATTTTCTACATCACTTTTCTTTAAAAGTTAGGTTAATAACTAGTCAATAATGGACAGACTAATTTTTATCAAGAGTTTGTTTAAGGGCAACTGGCCTGCAAATTACTAGATTCTTGTCAGCTGCTGGTCCATATTGAAATAGGTATTAGGAAATCTTAGCCAATAAGGATCCTAGAAATTCTGTCTTTATGTTACAGAAAGGTCTACAGAATCACACACAGAACATTTACAAATCATTTAGCTGCTGTGACTTTGCACTGGGAGAAAATCTAGACTGACTGCATTTGCTTTTTAATTTGTGAACTGGAAATTTTAGCCACTTTTTTTTTGGTTTTGGAAATGATCTTTTGTATGTCTTTCAGTTGGTGAGCAGAGAATGACTGTACGTTTTCTCTACCAAGAACTACCTTTCTGTCACCTTTGGCACGAGTGTTCAAAGCAATTATTACGTAAATAGGTAAATACATAACTAGTTGGTGAGGTTTTTTATTGGTATTAGTCTGTGATCAGCTTATTCACAATGCTCCTCTGTCTCATTTCTTAAAGTAATCCAGCCAAACTTTATTAGCTTCCTCTCCTATTATCTATACTGTGTTTTCTTGAGTGTCCCACTAAGATTAGAGTTCATCTTCCTTGGATAAGTATTTTTTTAAAAATCTGCATCAAGTAGTTGCAAGACCACATCAGGAATAATTTTTGCAATACTGAAACCACTCTGAAAATTATTTAGACTAAATTATTATACAGACATATTTGCTTTTTCATGTCAACATCATGTTGTTGACTGATGGTCATTTACTTAATTACATTGGTAATTGAAGTTCGCATCCAACTGCCTTTTACCTGACAAATACTCAAAACTTTTGGTCATTAACATTCAAGTGCACATTCTTTGTATTTGATGTTTTTTCACTTTGCTTCTATTAGTCCTCAGGGTCATTCACTTCTTCCCATATATTGTCTTGATTATTTTTTTCCCCAGCTGATTTTTAGTAAAGTATTCCAACTTTGGATCTAGTGCTTAATGGAAAATATTTAAATTGCTTACACAGTCAAGCCACTAGTGACCTCCATTGAATGATATGACCTTCTTCCCACTGTCTGTTGCTGTCTTCACGTTCTCCCCAGTTTCATTGGTTATTTCATCTGTGGCTCAGTGTCTTTGTTTACTGAAATTAGCTGGATGTGACATGACTTAAAAAAAAAAGAAAACTACCCAACTACACAAGAAACATATAGGGAAAGATAACAGGCAAATTATGGATAACCTGTGTTACTGTCTTTATTGCAAACTGAAATGAATTATTACTTTGCTCATGGAACCACATGAAATAACCTGTGATCCTTTTCCCCACCTTCATTCTGTGTGGGTCTCATTTCTTCCTGTCTTCTCATTTCACACATAAAACTGAAAAACTCTTTCTTTTCATATAATTTATCTGCTATAGTAGTTTTTGCATTCTGTACACTTTTGGACATATATTGAAGTAGAGTCTAATTTCCATGTAGTTTTACCCACTTTTGCTTTAAGGAAATTCCATCCAGAAACTCACGCAATGAATAGTGCCAACATGCATTTTTCCTCAGTGACCATTTCTTTTGTAATGATGCATGCAGGTTGTTTAGTTCCTCTGAAAGTAGGAACTGTTGTGCACTGACGACTCTGGTGCAATGCTTTCTGAGTAAGATCTTTAACTCTCGGTAGACCAGACTGTACCTTTCTGCTCCAAACCTTGGGTGTATGTAGCTGTTGATCACTGACAGTATACAACCCTTGTTTAGCCAGTGTTTCAATCTGGAGCTGGAATGTGTACCCTGACATTGATAAAAGGTCTCTCTGGCAGAGAGAAATCCAGGCCGTTGGCATTTGTAAAGTTAGCAAACACTCAGGCTAGCTGCTGTGTGAGAGGTTTCCCAAAGCTGTGGTGTTGGCTGTGTGACACACGGCCACTGTACGGGACAGCTTCCTTCCCGTTTGTGTGTACATCCCCAGTGCAGAGGGGGAAGGCTCACCTCATCCCGACTCAGAGACTGCAGGCTGCAGTAAAGGCAAATAAATTCCCATGTCTAAAGAGCTGGGATGGAGAGTTGAGATTTGTTTGCATTTCTTCGCAGCCGGCGCTGTCACTGGCTCTCGGACCGGCAGCAGTGACATACTGCGGTGTCAAGGGGAGACACCGCTGGGCAGAAAAAGAATGTTTTTAGACGAGCCTAGAAGGGGAAATCACGGCAAAGGCCAGGCTGGAGGGGACCACAGTGGGCCCCCCTCTGGTGAGACCTCCCTGCTGAAGCCGGGATTGTGTCCGGATTGTGTCCAGTGCTCGGATAGCCGGGCAGCCTGTTCCAGCGCCCGCTCGCTCACTGCACAGTGAAGTTCCTCCTTAGGTCAGGAAGGACTTCCTGTGCCTCAGTGTCTGCCCGTTGCCTTGTCTCCTATTGCTCGGCACCACCCGGCAGGGCCCGGTCTATGCTCCGACCCCCCGCTTTATCCATTTACAGAGCACGGTGTGAGTGCAGCAGCAGCGCAGGCGGGCAGTGCCCCTCACACCCGGCCCGTCCCCTCAGCAGCCCGCGCTGTGGCGGCGCCGCCGCCCGGCAGGGGGCGCGGCGGGAGGCGGGGCGCTGCCCGGCGCGGCTGCGCTTTGCGGGCGGCTGTAAAGCAGCGCTGACTGTCGCGCTGCGCTGGGTAGGGAGCGGCGGGGGCTGCGCCACAACAGAGCGGGGCCCGCCCGGCGCAGCGGTGTAAAGTCCGACTTAAATGCAGGATGGTTTTGGTTGTTTTACACCTAATTGCTCTAAAAAACGCACGGATGTATCATTAAAGAAAAATAGTATTGGGCCCCAGTATTGTACAAGTGCTGAAAGAATAATGCAGGAATCTCCTCGTGATCTGTCAAAAATAATAAGAGCTTGGGGATAAAATGTGACAAAATACTTGGTTTTGATAAAAAACAAGAACTATTTAAATGCGGTCAACAAACCTATCTGTTTTCCAATAATTACTACCACCAACGCCTTACCTAGACTATGGCAACTTAAAACTTAAGTCGTCAGATAATCTCAGACAAGATACTGTGGCAGCGCATAGACTGGATTTGCATAATTTCTGGTCATGTGTTGTGAAAGTGCTGTTTCTCACCTTACAGAGCCGTATCTGCTGTACTAACATTAAATCCAAACGAGGGACTGTTGGGGTCATTTCTATCTCCACATTATTCAATGTTATCAGGGGTCTTTTGTTTTTTTTTCCATCTGTCTGTAAGAAGAAAACTTACCCCATTGGTGCTGTTATTTTCCAGAGCTTTTGAAAACTCTGACAATCACATTCAAGCAATTTTCCATCAGAATGATTTTAGCAGCAGACATGACCATAAGTTTTTATTTTTGATTCTTGCAAATGATCCTTCTTTTCTTGTTGTCCTATTAGCATTTTTTTCGTAAGATATAAATCTTTCAGGATTTTATATCTCTCCCTATTGTCTTGTACGCATTTTTTTTTTTTTTTTGTGTGTTTCACACCGTAAATCTTCATTACTGGGTCTACTGGAGCTGTGACTGTTATATCATCCAAGTCATTCTAATCCCAAAGATGTTTTTTTGTTGATGCTACACAGAAAGGTTCCGCTTATCTGGGTTTTCTTTCATCCTCGACAACATATTGCCAGTGGCTTGAGTTTTATTAATATACTAGTAATTGGCATGTGCGAACTTACCTCGTCAACCGTTTAAATATAGTGGGCTTAATATGGTTCCTGTTAAGGTCTACACAAGGTAACAGATCTGATGTAGATGTCAGATTGGCCTGATGAACTTCCCTAGGCTGCAAGTGACAGCTCCCCGCGCAGTGTGCATGTTGACAGATCCACACTCCTAAGTCCACGGGCCGAGGGCTGTATGGGTATGACACTTTATCCAAACTGTCCTGGCCACTACCCAGGCTTCATCCGCAGGCTCGAGCCGCGCCATCGCTGTGGAAGAGTGGCAGCTCGGCCCTTGGCCCTCTTGCCCGGCCGTGGTCTGTGGCACTGGTTGTTCCAGAAGCCGGTGTTCACTCTGGAACAAGCTGTGCCGTGCGTTTTCGGTTTCAGACAGCAAACTGCTACTCTCTCAGCAGGCCTGCACACAGCTGGGCCCGCAGGAAGCCAACTGCGAAGGTACCTCAGGATAGGGGGTTTATTTTTTTTTTTGTCTTTGCCAAAAGCATGTAAAGGTGCAATCGTCCTGCTGGCTGGCAAATGTTTTGATCGTTGGGTAAGATTGTTTCTGTTCGTCCCTGCTTTAGTTCTGGCCAGGCCCTGGGTGTGCACATCAATGGTTTACGTGTTTCGGTGGCGCATGTCGTGTAGAAGAAAGTTGGGAAGAGTTGCAGGTATGAGCCTATGGCCTGAAAGCCATATCTGAAATTTGCATTAGTGCTTTATAATTATCCATTTAATCTTTTTATGTTTTCGTGTACCTAGAGTTGTGGAAATGAGAATGTTTGATTTGTTCCAAAGAACTCAATAATCTATTTTAGAACAAACGTCTGTCTCGCAAGACACTAATAAATAATGGGAGAAAAACTGTAATCCCGAAAGGGCATAGATGACGGTTTGGTTTTTAAATGTGAATAATTCGGTCACTGAGGTATTTTCCTACTCTCCTTTCTTCAATAAAGTTATGTTACTACTAGTCACTAATGGACAGACTAATTTTTTTATCGAGAGTTGTTTAAGGCAAGCTTGGCCTGCAAATTACTAGATTTCTTGTCAGCTGCTGGTCCAATAGTGAAATAGGATTAGAAATCTTAGCCAATAGGGATCCTGTAAATTCTTGTCTGCCTTAATAAGTACAGACAAGTGGTCTTACAGACACACACTAACTTTACAGATCATTTAGCTGCTGTGACTTTGTTGCACTTGATAAAAGTCTAGACTGACTGCATTTTGCTTTTTAATTTTAGTGGACTGGAAATTGTATGCCACTATTTTGTTCATGGGTTTATGGCAATGATCTTTTTGTATGGCTTTCATTTGATGGCAGTAGAATTACTTAAAACACGTTTGTCGTCGTACCAAAACTACCTTCCTGTCGCCCTATGGGCACGGTTTTCAAGAGCGCATTATTACCGTAGATAGGTAAATACATAACTAGTTGGGTGAGTTTTTTAGTTGGTATTAGTCTGTGAATCACGTATTCCCAATGCTTCCCTCATGTCTCATATGTTTCTTGAAAGTAATCCATCCAAACTTTAATTAGCTTCCTCTCCTATTATCTATACTGTGTGTGTTCTTGAGTGTCCCACTAAGCTTCGGGAGTTCATGCTTTCCTTGTAAGATAGATATTGTTTTTACAAATCTGCATAAGTCGTTGCAAGACGCACCTCAGGAATACATTTTTTGCCATACGAAGACCACTCTCTGAAATTATGTTGACTAAATTTTATACAGACGTATTTGCTTTTTTCATCGATCGAACATCATGGTTTTTGACTGAGGTCATTTACTTAATGTGCAGTGGTAATTGAAGGTCGCATCCAACTGCCTTTTAACCTTACAAATAACTCAAAACTGTGGCATTAACATTCAAGTCCATTCAATTGTATGTTATGTGATGTTTTTTTCACTTTCTTCTATGTAGTCCTCATGGTCATTCACCGGGGTTTCTTTTCCCATATATTGTCTTGATTATTTTTTTCCCCAGGCTGATTGTTTAAGTAAGTATCCAACTTTGGATCTAGGCTTAATGGAAAATGCTTTTAAATTGGCTTCACCAGTCAAGCCACTAGTGTGACCCTCCATCGAATGATAATGACCTTCTTTTTTCCCCCTGTCGGTTGCTGTCTTCACGTTCCCCCAGTTTTCATTGGTTATTTCCATACTATGATGCTCAGATCTTTGTTTACTGAAATTAGCTGGATGTGACTGAGCTTAAAAAAAGAAAACTACCCACCACCACAAAAACCTGTCGTGGAAGAAGGTGGAACAGGTCAAATTATGGAGTAACCTGTGTTACTGTCCTTTATTCAACCTGAAATGAATATTATGTGACGTTTGCTCATGGGAACCACATGAAATCACCTGTGATCCTTTTTCACGTCCCCACCTCATCTCTGGGTGGTCTCATTTCTCCCAATGTCCGGTGCTCATTTCACACATAAAAACTGAAAACTCTTTCTTTCCATAGAATTTATCTGGCTATGTACTTTTTGGCATTCGTACTGCACTTTTTGGACATTATTTGAAGTAGAGTCTAATTGTCCATGTAGTTTTATCCCTTTTGCTGTTAAGGAAGGCATCCAGAACTACACGCAATAAAGTGCCAACATGGGCATTTTTTCCTCAGTGACCATGTTCTTTGGTGTATGAGTGCATGCAGGTTTGTGTTTAGTTCCTTCGTGAAAGTATGGAACGGTTTTGAGCCTGACACGTTGGTGCAATGCTTTCTGATAAGATCATTAACTCTCGTTAGACCAGAGCTGTACCTTTCTGCTCCAAACCTTGGGGTAGTATCTGTTGATCACTGTGACGTATAAACCCTTGTTTAAGCCAGTGTTTCCACTCTGGAGCTGGAAGGTACCCTGACATTGGAATGCTTCGGTGACGTTGCGCTCGTCGGCAGTAGAGAAATCCAGCCGTTGGCCTTTGTACAGTTCGCCAACATCATCTAGCTGCTGTATGAGTGTTTCCCCAAGCTGTGGTGTTGGCTGTGTTACACACACAGGACGGCCACATGTACTGAACAGCTTCCTTCCCGTTTTTGTGTGTCGGTCTATCACCAGTGGCAGTAGGGGGGAAAAAAAAAAAAGGGCTCACCCTCATCCGACCTCAGTGACCTAGCAGGTCTGCGTAAAGGCAATACAGCCCATGTCACAGGAGGCTGGGGATGGTAGTTGGGATTTGTTGGCATTTCTTCGCAGTCCGGCGCTGTCCACGCATAAGCTCTTCGGACCGGTGGCATCAGTTACAAAACTGCGGTGTGCAAGGGGATACAGCGTGCTGGCAGAAAAAGAAAGTTTTTAGACGAGCCTAAGGGGGAGAAGTCCACAGGGCAAGGCCAGGCTGGAGGGGACTACACAGGGCAAAAAAAGGTGGTCCCAGCCCCCCCCTCTGTTGAGACCGTCCCTGCTTGACGCGGGGATTGTGTCCGGATTGGGAGTCCAACATGCTCGATGCCGGGCAGCCTGGTTCCAGGCCTCCCGCTCGCTCACTGACATAGTGAAGGTATTGTCCTCACGTTAGGTCAGGAAGGACTTTCTGTGCCTCAGTTGTGCTGCGCTTGCCCCTTGTCGCCTATTGCTTCAAGGCACCACCTCAGGGCCCGGGGTCTATGCTCCGACCCCCCACTGCTTTATCCGAATTTACAATCACGGTGTGAGTGCAGCAGCAGCGCAGGCCATCAGGCGCCTCACACCCGCCCGTCCCCTCACAGAGCCCGCGCGTGGCGGCGCCGACGCCGCGGGGGCGCGGCGAAAAGAAAGGCGGGGCGCGCCCGGCGCGGCTAAGAAATGCGCATTTGCGGGCGTCTGTAAAGCAGCGCTGACGTGAGTCGGCGCGTGCGCTGGTTAGTTAGCTGGCGGGGGGCTGCGCCCAACAACATGGCGGGGCCCGCCCGGGCGAGCGGCGACGGCAACCGGGGGCACGTGGCGGCGCACCGGGGGCAGGGGCGGCGCACCGGGGGCAGCGGCGGCGCAGCCGTGGGACGGGACCGGGCGGAGGCGACCGGGGGCAGCGGCAGCGCACCGGGGGCAGCGGCAACCGCCGGCACGGCGAGGACGCTGCGGCCTCTCGAGCCGCGCCGGGCAGCGCCGCGGGGTCAGTGCGGCGCCCACCGGGGCCGCTGCTGCCGCTCGGCCGTGCGCAGGGCGCCGGCGGCACCCGCCCCTTCCCCCCGCGGCCTCGCTGCCTCAGGTACGGGGGGCGGCGGGGCCCCCGCGGGTGGGGCTGGGCACGGGCGGGGGCTCTGCCGCTTCCCCCGCCCTGACGGCAGCGCCCACCGCCGGGGCTTTGCGGCGGATGGGAGCTTCACGCTGAATGTGTTTGTCCTTTTTTATTCAGCGCCTCGTTGACGCACAAAGCAGTGTCTTCACTGCGGGCAGCCGCAGCACTCTATGGGGTTTAGTCACAAATTTGTCACAAATTTTTCCCTTAGGGAAATGAGTTTCTATTTCTGTGCGTAATAGGGTTTGTTATGACGTCATTTGTTTTGTTTGCGAAGTTAGTGTTCTCTTAACCCGTGTTGAAAAAAATCACCGTTTTCATATGTTTTTTTGCCTGATGAACGAGGCAGTAACGTTCATTCAGAAATGTAGGCCGGGATCTTCAGAGGGACGCGGGTTTGTTGCAGTGGGCAGGTGTTAAGGGTATGTACTTTTTTAAGTGTCTGTGTTTCTGTGATGAGTGCTGAACATGCATTCAGGGAATTTTCATGTTGTTTGAGTAAGCTCTTCCATGGCTTGAAGTGATTTTATTAAATCATAAGCAAAGCCTGTCTGCTTTAGCTGCTCAAACGAGATTCTTAATTCCTGATACCCAAGTATGTCTCCAGAAGAGGACATAATGCAGAAGGTAAGAGTTTGCTTGTAATTAGAATAATTTGACTCTAATGCAGTTATTTCAGAAACGAAGATTTGACCAAAAAGATCAGAATTGACTGCTCATTGTGTAGACCTGGGTTTGTCATGGTATCTGTATTATAAACTATTAAAGGAAAGCCAGGTTTTCAGGTGCAGAATAAAGTCTTGCTTTGTCTTTGTTGTAACTTGTAGAAAATTCTGAAGATACATTAATTCTAGATACTTAGTAGGAAGTTTTTTCAGGAAAACTAATACTGAAATAGTTACAATGCTTTGCCACTCTTAGAACCAGAACCTTCTCCTTGTTCACATATCCGTAGTTCTTACTGTCAAAGTAATTTAAGCAATTTAAGTGTTTTTGCTTTTACTTTTTTTGGATAAAGGGATTGTCTTCGGGCGGGGAAGGAACAGAAGCAATCCCTGTTCCTTCTTCTTCTTGCTGATGTGCAAGAACTGATAGAGAAAGAAGTGATCCTGGTTTATTTGATAGAGTGAACATCTGGTGACTTGTCTGTATGTTCATCCACAGTATAGAATCACCTATGGAATTCATTAGGTGGGAAAGGCTGTAGGAACACTTTATGTTTCACTTTAATTAAATAATAGTGTATAAGGCACCAAGCTTCCTGTTTTAAAAGTCTTGAAGTCTCACATATTTAAAAATCTGGTGGTTTTTTATTGGGGGTTGAAGCCCTGGCAGCTGCAGCTGAGGTTGTATCTGGTATTGGGAGCTTGAGGGTGAACAGTAACTCACAGCATTCATGCATGTTTTGCATGTCCTTTCAAAATATGGATGAGAACATTCTGACCTTTCAGAAAATTACCTTTTATGAAGCAATGGTTTTTATAGAAGTGTATTAAGAGTGTATCTTAACATGACTGTGACTGGCACTTATCTTTGAATTAGTAACTTTGTTGACCTACATAACCAGATCAATTGATTTTTCACTGGAGGTGGCTGTTTTGCAGTAACATTTAACTGACAGCAATTGCTGCCTTCTCTTTCCAAGATATATAATCTTTAATTTCAGTTGTTTGTTTTTACTCTAATGGTCAGGACATCTTTTTGAGAAGATAGAGGTGATAGTGCCCTTGTCCATAGCTGATGTATTTTAGAGGCTTGGATGTCAAGCAGTTGAATAAATAGGGAAAAATTGAGGGGGGCAGTGATGATGGGATGGGGAACAGGATGATTTAATTCACATGTGAACAGTGGGACAGTACAAGGAGATGGATTTGCCATAGGCAGATGTTGTATAAAGGGTTCCTCATAGGTTTCCTGATGTGCAACCTTCTTTAAGTGAGTTGTGAGCAAAAGTTTGGGTTGATGAAAGAAATACTTGCTTTTCTTCCTTTCTTTCTGCCCCATTAGTGTTCTCTGCTAGGCCTGACCTGTGCCCAAGAAAAACACCAATCCGTACGTAACCTTGAAGGAAGTTCACTAGTTAAAAGACTTCAGCTGTGGATACATTTTGTGTTTCCTACAAGAGCACTGTAAATTTTGGAAGTAGCTTCACTGACAAAACTTAGGAAACTACAACACTGAGTAATTATCCTATCCTTACGTTGTACATGTATCCCATTCAATATTACTCAATACATTTTTATAACTCTCTTTTCAACCTTACTGACACGCAAACAGCCAAACCACTACAGATTTCGTGATAAAACAGGATTGTTTTGTTGTTTTATATAGTTTATGCTATTTGGAAAAGGAATTGATCTACATTAAAATCATGTCTTCCTTACTAACGGTTTACCAAGTGAAATCTGAGAAGGCTGGTTCATGGCTTTACTAGCAAGAGGCCACTAAGGGCTATTTGCTTCTGTCATTTTTTTTTTTTCCCCAATACAGTTTAGTCTTAATATTTGACTGCTGTTAGGTAAAATGTTTACTTTTGTGTCTGCTGGGTGAAGAGTGGAGATGATTGCTGCAGTGTCCTTTCCCCTGAAACTGGCAGATCTGCTCAGTTTAGTATCTATAAAATCCCCTATTTCTCATAGGTTTCCTGAAGAACAGCATAAAACTGTCCTAATGGTTAATTTCACAATTCTCACTTGAAAGGTTACTAGTAGCTGTGGCAAAGATCATGTTTAACTTCACTTCTCAAAGCTTTGTCGAGAAGTGTTTGCAAAATGACACTACATCAAGAAGAATTACACATACCTCAAAGGTCAAAAATGCCAGGGGGACTAAGAAACAATTTTTTAAATAATTTTTGATGGCTGTTTAACTCAGAACTTCCCTAGTTGTCTTGGGAAGCAAAATTCCTAGTTAAGATCCTAAGTTCCAGTTGAAAATTGCATTTTGTCATCATTTTATAAAGCTACAACTTTTTATTCCCAAGTTCAATGCTGTTATGTTTGTCTTGGAGTTCACTGAAGCCAAAACATTCCTGACTGCCAAATCATAATGCTTCTATCCCAAACCCATGATTTACATAGTGTTAATGTAGCTAACTGTTTTAAGCCTAGGACAGAGCAAAGAAATGTCTAGACTGAAGAACGTGCTTGTGAGCACCATGTTTGTCAAATACACCTGGTTGCATCCATTGTGCAAAGGCAGGCAGATTCCTTGTCCAGGTGGGTGTATGCATGGTGATGCTTGATTCAGGCTGGGATTTCCTTGGGTGCCCTTATGGCCTTGGACTGCCTCAGTGTATGTACTGCAGTGCAGCTCACCTGTGCTGGGAGGGCTGTGTGCAGTGCAGCTC
>CM031866.1:13192562-13234385 GCA_018697195.1 Certhia americana
TGCTGGGAGGGCTGTGTGCAGTGCAGCTCACCTGTGCTGGGAGGGCTCTGCAGCGTTGCTCATAGCTCACCATCTAACAGGAGGTGTCTCCAGCTGCACATGCTCTGTGCATTTTGTCTGTTCCAGCTGGAGCCAGGCCATAGATCCTGTCCTGAAGAGCTCTTCTGTTTGTAGCTGAGGTGTGCTGGGTTCTGTTGGGAGAGGTGAGACAGACACTTCAGTAGTCTCTCCCTAGGAGTGCAGTGCTGTTCAGTCTCAGAGGTGAATGGCAACATGGCACAACAGAGGCATTCTGTAGCTGTCCTATAGGTGGCCTGACATTTCTGTTACAAGATAATTACTTGATGAACTGAATTGACTTAGACATCAGGAAATAAACCTTGAAGGTCCCAGAGGAATTTTTGGCGGGTGGTAAAATGAAGGAGACTTTGCTGGTCCAGAGGTTGGATACTGTTCATTACAGTACTTGATTTTACAGTTACTTGGTCTGACTTTGAGATGGCTTTGCAAAGGTTAGTAAGGGTAGTACTGTAGTTGAAATAACATTGTTTCACTTCAAGAGTAGACTTTCCAAGCCGGTGATGGTTCCTAGAATTACCTGCAAGAAGTGGGTCCCTGCATTGCTGTGGCTCATGTAGCTGTAGCACCTCTGCAAAGCACAGGCAAACCTTTCTGTCTGGGCTGGATGTAGTGGGCTGGCTTTGGGAGTCTGTAAGCAAGAACCTGTTTCCAGAACATTATCACGCAGTTAATAACTCATACCATGTATGTTATTCTGAAATACTGTACCTTTCTATAGGGCAGAACATGAGTATTCTGCTCAGAGAATTCTTGAATAATTTTGTCATTCAAAAATGGAGTCACCACTATGTCTGCATTAAAGCACACAAGGGAAATTGAGAATGGTTTGCAATGATATTTCATATTGTCCTATGAATAAAGATACATAATGTCAATGCAAACACTATGGAATTTCAGATTACCTTCTGATTGTTGCTATTTTATAAAATGCATAGATCTTTTCCAGTTGCTTTATTTTCTGTCAAGGATTAGAAGATAAATATTTAGGATGCTAAAATTTAATAATTAAAACAAGCTTTAAAAGAACCCTGTTTTTCTAATGAAGTGATAAAAGGTGAAGAACAACCAAAAGTGAAGAAGAATGCAATAACATTTTGAAGTCTGATTGCACTTCTTTTCCTGATAGTGGAACTGAATATTAGGTATTTTTCTTTTTGTCACTTACTCTGCATTGTACAGGCATACAGGTTGTCCCTGCTTGATAGGAATGAAATGAATAAGACAGGACTGGCTCTTTTAGGGTGGGGTTTTTTGTGATCTGCTGAGTGAGTTCCTTATTTTGCTGAATCAGCAGGGCATGATAACACTGAGATTGAATCTCCATGGGATTGAGTTGAGGGGTCCAACTTGTGAAGTGACTCCTGAGCCTTCTGTCAGCCTCCAGTGTGTCAGGGCCATGCAGGAATCAGTCTTGCTTGGCTGCCTGCACTTGAGAATGGAAAGTAACAATGCTTAGGTTTTCTCACTTTGCTGAAGGCCTTGTATGAATTGTACAACCTTTTTCATTTTCCTGTTTCTTGATATATTTAATGGAGAAGCCTTGCTGAAAGAATAAGAGTATGTCTTTTTAATGAGAGGAAAGAAAGGTTTTTCTCATGAACAGAGAGTAAAAGTATTTTTTATTTATTTAAATATTTTTAGTGTATTTTATCAGAGTAAAAATAATGTTAAAAGTAAGATCTGATACAGGCCACATATCACGGAAGGGAATTAGTTTCAAAAGTTAGTTGGGAGTTCAGTGACCACATGCAAAGAAAGCAAATTAGAACTGAATAAAAGGACAACAAATGCAAGGAGATTTTTTTCTAGGTGGTGAAGGGAGTTGACTATATTTTAGAATGTGGCTAAAACCACATTTTCAGGGTAATGATATATTATGTGACATGTATTCATCAACCAAGCTTATACCAAAAAAACGTATTTGTTGTGTAATGAAGCATTTTACTGTTTCATAGTGCTGTAATGCTACATACTTTTTGACTGCTTATAAAGAAATTAATTATTAATGACAAAATACATTAGTCATTAGTATCTGATCCATCTTATAACTCAAATGTGTTTTGCTTTGATATGTGATCATAAACTTGCTGTAAAGATCTTTTTAACCTTGTTTTTTGATGTAGGTATTTCCAGGGACTTCCCAGTTTGTATGAATTTTCTTGCATGCTGTACATCTTGGAATGTTTGATATTAATGGTTTAAAGTGGTGAAAAGAATGGATAAAAGTCATGTGTTCTTCATAATTCTAAATAGTTACACACCTGAGAGGGGAACTATTTATAGTTTTCAGATAGCTGTCTTAACAGCTCTTCATTGAGTCATAATGGCTTAAAAGAAGATAGTAAATCAAAACTTTGAGAGGGAACATGGGGGATTAAGTCAATAGGCAAATGTTTTGATTAGGATGGAGGAACACTAATGCTGATTGAGCATTAGCTTCATCTTGCTGCTTTTTGAAAAAGCTTCTGAGGACTACTTCTAATTAGAAGTAGATATTGTAGGAACTTCTAAATGTTTTAACAGCAGATGATCTCATTCTAATGACTTAATTATTTGCATAGTATTTTTGTAGTCCCTCTTAAATTTTGTCTTCTGTGCAGAAGAAAAATGGGTATTTATGTCTAAGCACTGAAGATACTTAAAATGGAATGAAATCTAGTCCAGATTTTATCTTTTTTTTGTCAAATTTTTCGTTTGAAAGTTTGTAATAGCATTTCTAAATAGTGAAGGAATGGATTGTCATTGTTGATTGCTGTCATTCACTTCAAAATCACTCCTGTAAGCTGCTCTCCTGTGAGTAAGCAGTCCTTCAGCATCTCTACTTGTTAGCAAAAATGAAGAGTTCTTGATTACTTGGTTGAATTTCCATGGTTGTAAGAGTAAAAATACACAAAATGTTTGAATCTGTGTTAACTGGTTAGTGTATTTAGGCTGCCTGTTGGAATAAAACTAAGCCAGTAAATAATGTTTCAAATGCTCTAGTTTTCACTCTGTGATAATTTCAGGATTTTGCCATCTTAAAATACTTTGAGGTTTCTCAAAGTGTAAATGTCATTGAGCTAAATCTTTTGCTGTAATTTAAATAGCTATATATGTATTTCAGCACAGTGGCCTCTGCACAAAAGTAAACAGAGCTTATGCAAAGGTAATCACATTCAGCATGCAGAATTTTCATACTGATGGAGATTCCTCCAATTCAGTTTGACAATAAAAAGGGGGGGTTAGCACTCCAGTGAGTAGAACAGAATCCTTTGTAAATCAACCCCTGGTTGTGCTCGCATAATGAGAAAATATTTCAATTTTCATTTCTTAAAAAAATTAAGGGGTCACTTCTCTTTGATTCTGAAGTTACCATATTAAAAGGACAGGAGACAGTTATATATAGCCTGGACATGTAGTATATGCTGGCAGGTTATGACTGTGTTCAAAGATAATAAGCTTTCTGAGTAAAATAATATTTTCCTCCCAAAATTGAAATATTTTGTGGATTTTCTAAAAACACTTGTTCTCTATTGTCATTACATTACATTGATGAAATACAGGGTTTTTGTGAGAGGGTCTGGGTTGCTTTTGGACTGGGGTGAAGACTGACTGGACTGCTACATTTTTGTGAAATGATACATAAATAACAGAGCTAAAAGGTGACCTTGGGAGGATCAGAACAAGGACTATATACTGTTTGTTCTGTGTGTGCTTGTGGATGGTCTGAATGCTGTATTCCTGTCCTTATTAGAAATTGGATAAAATGAAGTCTTGGTTTTAATCTTTTCGAAGAAAGATGGTGCATGTGTATGAGGGTATGGATGAGCATGGTGAGGACAGTCTGGAGAGCTGGAGCTGAGAAGGATAGACTGCAGAACTCCACAGCTTTAGTACTCTTTGTTTTCTAGGTAGACTTTTTGTATTCCTAATATTTATTCTAAGGGTTTTTTTTACAACTTTGCAACTTTTTTTTCCAGCCCTGAAGATAAAGGTAGCCTTATATAATACATTCCACTAAAATTTCCTGCTATAAAAAAAAAGTAGTGCTTTGAAGTAATTACCCCTTGTCTATACTGGCAAGGGGAGGTTTATTCCAACTTGCATGAATATAGCTTTTGACTTGCATGTGAGACATGCCTATCTGCTGTAATGCCAATAGAGAACAACACCACTTTCTTACCAGAGCATATAGACCTCATGTTTAACAATAATTGTTCTAAATGTTTCTGGGATTTCCAGTGAGAACATTCAAATGGGGCTTTTCAGCTGGGATTCTAGGATCCAAAAGTTTCTTGATCTCCAGAAAGATCCTGTCAACATAAAGCTTCCGTAGGTGTTAGTTCTGCAGCATAAATGCCTTTTGCAAAGTTTTTAATCCAGACTGCATCACATGGAGCGTAGTAGTTGCTAGTTGCTTATGGCTGTGAAGAGAACACAGGTTGCCTGGCATGATGCATCAGTTTATACCCATTGCAGACTAAAATAAGTAATTCTTTAGGGTCTGTTAGAAACAGCCGCTCCTGAAAGCATCAGTTTGTGAAACAGTCTAAAAAATTTGTATTTAAATCTGTTCTGCAGTCTCATTCTTGTATTGATATGTTCTATGACAAAATAAATAAGAGCATTAAAAATTAACATTGCATGTAAGGATTCATTAGGATTTTGAAGATTCAGAGTAGGCAGGGCTGCTTAACCTGACAGAGATCATAGAATCATCATAGAATGGTGTGGGTTGGAAGGAACCTTAACTGTTTCT
Organism: Certhia americana; assembly: GCA_018697195.1. NCBI lineage: Eukaryota > Metazoa > Chordata > Aves > Passeriformes > Certhiidae > Certhia > Certhia americana. The sequence continues at coordinate 13,197,382 of CM031866.1, forward strand.
ACTGCCAACTTCCCTGCCATGGACAAGCACACCTTCCACTGGAACACATTGCTTCAAGCCCAACATTTCCATGAACTCTTCCAGGGATGGAGCATCCCCAGCTTCTCTGGGCAGCCTGTTCAGCGTCACACCACTCTCACAGGGAAGAATTTCTTCCTCATGTCTAATCTAAACCTGCCTTCTTTTGGTTTGAAGCTATTCCCCCTTGTCTTGTCATTACATGCCCTTGTCAGAAGTCCCTCTCGAGCTCTTTTGGAGCCCCTTTAGGTAATGGAAGGTTCCTGTAATTTCTCCTTGGAGCTTTTTCTTCTCCAGGCTGTTCTCCAGGCTGCTTCCCCAGTTCTCTGTCTGTCTTCATAGGACAGATGCTCCATGCTTGGGAGCATTCTCTTGGCCCTCCTGCTGTCTTGGTCCAGCAGTTCCAAATCCTTATGCTGGGAGCTGCAGAGCTGGATATGTTAGTCTAGGTGGAATAGAGGGACAGTCCCCTCCCTTGAGCTGCTGGCCACACTTCTTTTGAGCCAGTCCAGGATATGATTGACATTCTGGGCTGCAAACATAGTGTCAGGTCATGTAATGCTTTTCATCCATTAACACCCTCTGAAGTTCTTCCCAGAGCTGCCCACTCCTCTCTCTGCCCAGCCTGTATTTGTGCTTGGGATTGCCTGAGCCCAGGTGCAGGACATTGCACTTGGCCTTATTGAACTTTGTGAGGTTCATGCAGACCAACCTCTCAGGCCTGTCAGGGTGCCTCTGGGTGGCTGTTGTGCTGTTTCTGGATAGCTCAGGTGTTTTTTGTGGATTCATGCATATTCCCAGCTGTGCAGCTTAGGCACCCTTATTCCACTTAGGGCATTGTTGCAATTGTTTTCTTAAGAAGCCTTTTGGTAGTTCAGCACAACTTCCTGTAAGCTTTTGAGTGTCTACTATAGCCCTAGTCAGTTGAGGCATAAAACCCCCTGATACTAGTTACAGTAAAGAGTTTCAGTAGTTATCACAGTGGGAACCAAATTGTTTCATCATTCTCCTTTGGGAATTTAAACCAAAGGTGGAGATGTCAGATGAAGCAGATTGAACATGGTTCTATTCCTGATGTAACTGTTGTCCGTGTCTTTCAGTACAAAAGTATTTCTTTGAGGCTAATACATTGGCAGCTTTGTATTTTGGCAGGGAGGAGAACCTGCCCAATAATGACTGCTAAGGGAACATATGCTATGACATACTCAGTTTTTTGTCATAGGATGAGAGTCAAAAGTCCAAGGACTGAAAATGGCTTTGTACACTGTACTGCTAATGTGTGGTGGTTTTTAAAAGAGATTCAAGGTAATAAATGGAATTTTACTACATTGCCCCAAAATAATAACAATTCAAAATCTCTCGTGTTTCATTCCTTTTCATGTCAGAAAAGAGCAATGAATTCTAATTAACTGGCTTTTATAGCTCAATTGACACCATACAACACCGTGTATTGTGTTGAAGTATTTACTATCCATGAGGTGTTCTGCAGGGGAAGATGCAGACCTTATTTAATAATTATTTATGTAAAGCATGCATTTTAGTTGATGGCTGTGGAAGCTATGTAGCCAAAACTCAGGTAAGGTCTGTAAGCAGCATCCTGTAGCTGCCATGCTTAAGTATCAGTAAAGCAGACATCATTGGTTTTACAGGTGACATAGACCAGTATTTGCTCTGTGAAAGTGTTAATGTTTTCACTGACCATAAGAACTTCTCTTCAATTATAAGTTCTGTCTTAATGAAAAATTATATTGTCAAGGAGTATTTTTAGTATTTTGAAACAGTTGTATTTTGGTTACTTTCATTTTGCTATTCCCACTGGGGGATTAGTCCTAACAGTAAATGGGTTTTCTCTTATTTTAGCTTTGCTTTTGAAAAATCTGATGCTTCTTTTCTTGATGCTTATCTGTTTTATTTTCTAGGCCTTTCTTAAATCTTTCTATGTCTAAATGGACTCCTGAATGTAATATAGTTTATACTCTAAAAGCGGATATGAAGAGTGAAGTTCCTTCTGATGCACCAAAGAGACAGGAGAGTCTGAAGGGGATCCTCTTGAACCCTGAGCCTATTGGGGCGGCCAAAAGCTTCACTGCAGAAGTTGAGATGATTGCCAGTAAAGTAGGGAATGAGTTCTCTCACTTGTGTGGTGATTCTCAAAAGCAAAAGGACATGAATGGCAACCATACAGAGCAAGAAAAAGGCATCGTGGTGCGAAAAAAGCGCAAGAGCCAGCAGGCTGGTCCTTCCTACACTCAAAACTGTCCTGATAAAGAAAATAAAGGAATCTTAGGATTGAGACAGCATCTAGAAACACAGAGTGAAGACAATGATTCCTCTTTTAGTGACTGTATCTCTTCACCTTCATCTAGCTTGCATTTTGGAGACTCTGACACAGTAACATCTGATGAAGAAAAAGATGCTCCTGTGAGACACCCTCAGGCAGTGTTGAATACTCCAGGTAGAACTCACAGTGCAAGGTCACAAAAGTGGCCTCGGACTGAGGCAGACTCTGTACCCGGGTTATTGATGAAAAGGCCCTGTTTTCACAACAGTTCTTTAAGAAGACTTCCATATAGGAAGAGAGTTGTGAAAACAAGTTCATCACAGCGGACACAGAACCAAAAAGAACGAATTTTAATGCAGAGGAAAAAGCGGGAAGTGTTAGCACGAAGAAAGTACGCTTTACTCCCGAGTTCTAGCAGCTCCAGTGAGAATGATCTCAGTACTGAATCTTCTTCCAGTTCATCTACTGAAGGGGAGGAAGACTTGTTTGTGTCACCTGGTGAAAACCACCAGAACAGCACAGCTGTTCCTTCAGGTAAAACTAAATTCCTGAGGTATTTTGTATTAGTTATCTTTCATCATGTACAATAGGCTTTTTTTATAAGTTCTTTGGAGCAGTTTTTGTTGCAAGTACTGTGAACATTGCAACATAAATTCATGATGGGAGAAGTGTACTCAGATCTTACAGTAGAATAATAGCAAACCTAAGATCTTGAATGAAAATGTTAATGGCTTCTAAAGAATGTAGTGGAAGGTTGCTCAGTATGATTAGTCACATGCTGCTGAGTTGATGATCCATTTTTATTTTTGTAGCTGTTGAATTGTGTTAAAAATTTTAGCTTTGAACTGATTGTGGTAATAATTCTATTTTCAGAATGTAGAAATACCTGCTACTGTTTAACTGCACATGACAATTTAGAAAAATATGAAGAAAAAAGTCCACTGTTATAAGAGCTGAAATACAAGTCAGTTGAAGGTAGTTTTAGTACTAAGGTAATAAAAGTATTGTATATATACTAAATATTTTATCCAGATAAACCAAACCCCTGCATTGAGTTTACACACTTACATTTTTCTAAGGTTTTTCACAGTATCTGAATCCTTGAGTGCTTGGAGGAAGACTTCTTGGTAGAATATTTTGGTTTGGGTGATTTTTCCTGTTTTATTTGTTGTGTTTTTTTGGTTAATTGGCAGGTTTTTTTGGACTTCCTTTCATGTTAAATTTGCCAAGTGAAAATAGTTGTGCATTTCATTTTAGTTCAGCTTGTTAGAGAGCATAGGGAAGTAGATTGAACACAGCATGGTGTTAATATGTGCAACCATGTGTTTTAATCTAGTGACAAATATGTTTTAATAAGTGAAACCATATCTCAGGCTGTGCTGATCATTTCTCTAAGAAAATGGTGCTGAAAATATGAGCACAGGTTTAAAAAAAAAGTGTGAATGTTCATGTTAGGGCAGGATTTGTGCTTGGACAGAACCAGAGTACTGAAGTCTAGATTATTGCTTGTCATTCATTGCAGTAGGAAATAATGTCTGTGATGTTTAAATACAAGAAGTAAAATTTGTAATGCAAGAGTCTTGCTTCTGCAGTGCTAGGGCTGTGTAACTCTGAAACAGAATTATTGCACAGCCTTAATTATCTTGATGCATTTTTGTGGGAATAGAAATTAATTAGGCCTAAAAATGTTACATTTGACATGTATGTGTAACCATATTGAAGAATATGATTTGTAAATAATAAATGTGTGGGGATATGCATGCATTTATATGAAAAGCCAATTTGAGAAATAACTGTGTTAACACATTTGTTTCCAAGTTAATGATTACTTACAATTTTCAGAGGGTGGAGTTTTATGTAACTAAAATGCTGTAGGATCAATAACAACTCTCCTTCCACACAAATGTGGGAAAGTCCACTGGCTTAATTTTTATACTACTTAAAAAGCACAATTAATGAAAGTGTTTATTTTCATGTCATGAATGAAAAAATGGATTGGTTCTGCACCAGTTAATTTTAGATTAGAATGCTGACATGAGTTGTAACTAAAAGAAGGTCTGTGTGAAAGATTGTGTCCTGTCGTGCCTGTACTCCAGGACCAGCTCTCAGGGAGCTGAAAAGCATTTCTGGCTTAGTGTGTGTGAATACTGTGGGGGTTTTTCCAGTGGAAATACATATTGATGGACAGTTTTTGAGCATTTTATTTACATTGCAGATATAATGGGAAGTTGAGCAGACATATTCTGTGAAAGTGTCCTATTTTTAGCAAGACAAAAATGTGATTAACATTTTTTTGTAGCTTTGGGCTGTTATATAAGACATTTCTGGTTATTGAGTTAATTAGGACAGAAATGGGGCCAGCTGGAAAAGCAGCTATGCAACTTCTCTGTATAGTGAGCAAGCATGATGGGGTTTCTGTGTGAGGAAAGGCTTGTATTGATAGTCATGCTACACAAGCTTGTTAATATTAGGGAAAATTTCTTTGCTCTACATTGGCACATATCTGCTGAATTTACAGAAGGATAAATAGCTTCTGCTAGGAATATGAGGCCTGGGGCATATATGTAAGGGTGCTAGAGGACAGACTTAGGAAAGGAGGAGAATAATAATAAATGGGAAAGAAAATACTGTTTAAAAAGATGGGGTAATAACTGATACTTTATATTTTATATTTATATTAATAACGGATAACTTTTTAAAAAAGCAGGCTTCAAAGTGATGTGATTAGTCTTGTAGTCTAGTGAATAGAAATTTGTATTAAGGATATTGCAGAAAATATTTCTTTGCTTTGAATGTTGATGTTTTACTAAAGATACAGTGCATTTGAAGAACTAGGAAGTTAAAATAGTGTAGACTGTTCTGAAAATCACTTCTTTCTGATTGTTGTAAGAAATTAAACCAATGGACCTTTTTAACCAAAGAAGTACTTAGTAAGTAAGTTCTTATAAGTAGTATAATTAACTTGGTTAATTTTGGAAAAATCATGATGTGATGAAAAATGGAGATGTGAAGGTGTGGGTTGTTTGTTTAACAAAACCTTTACCAAAAAAACAAATAGCATTATATGAGGTTTTTCCTCCTGTTCTGTTAGGGCTTTAGTTATTCTTCTGGTGAAACTTGGTGCTTTTGGATTGTGAGTGTGTCAGCAGTAGATCCTGACACCTGGGATTAGATGATATTGTTGTACCAACTGTGTGCCATAGAAGGCATTGTTCTCCTTCCATCTGGGATGGGCAGCTGAAGCTCATTCAGGGGAGACAGGAGGTGGGGGCAGAAGGCCAATGGAAGAGCAGCTGTGTGCAGTTTAGTGATCCTTACAGCTGAAGGTGCAGGTGCTTACAGGGCTGTATGTTCTAATTGCAGTGTTGAGCAGTTGGTTTCAATTGCAGTGCTGGGCTTGCCGTTAAAATGACAGCAAGCAGCATCATTTTTGCTGGACAACATGAATTTTGATTTTGTTTTTTGTTTAAGTAGTGCCGAAGCTGTTCTCTAACCCTGTGTACACACCAACAGAAATAATCCTCTTCCTCCTTTGCCTATGGAAGGTGGAACTTTTGCTGTTGGATCTCTTACGTTGTAATGCAAATGTTCTGCTTCTGCATATATTTGATTTTCATCTTGGAGCAAAAGGATTGGGGCTGCCCTTTGGTGGCAGTCTGTGGAGAGAAATCTAGCAGAAGCTTAAATTGGAACAATTTTTTAACCTTACATATTCTGATTTGACAATAAAGCAGAACTCTGGAAAATGGCAAAGTGTTGTTAGAAAAAAACAAGCTGTGTAAAGTTCTGCATTGTCACAAATTTTTCAAATTGTTCACCTTATGATTCCTTCAGGGTCTGACATGCTATTTTATATTTTTGAACAACTAATGCTAGACATGTTTTTCTTTTCTTAGAATGTAGTGCTGATGACAAGCTGCTCCAAATTTTGTTCAAAGCTGCTTAGAATCATAAGACATTGTTTATTCACTACTGTTGTCTTGATTCTCTAACGTTTGTTGTCTGTCACCCAAAAAACCATTGAATATAGACATTCAATATTTTACAAGCCAGAGGCTGGTGAAAAAGTTAGGCATATACTGCTTCATGCTCAGATTATTTTAACAGGTTTAAGATAAACAGGTATTAAGTGGAAATGAGCTGCCTGTTGCTAGAGTTGATTATTTTTTCAGTAACTTAATCCCTTCTACAAAGTACTACAGCATGCAGTCCTTTTCTCACAGTAACTGATGCAGCTCATAATTCCAACCTTTTATCTCAATAGCATTAGTGGATAAGGAAGTGTACAAATATCCTGTTTCCTACAACATGCTTCTTACCAGAGAAGAACTGAGAAGTGGTGAGGAAAGAAGCAGCTGGCTTCTGAGCAGTGGACGTTGATCGGTGTTGCTGTATCTGTCTGCTGTGAGTTGAGGCTTTAAATAGCTACAGTAATAGAAGTTAGTCTGGAATTCACTTCAGCCCTGCTGCAGCTTTCTGTGCTGAAAAGATGCTATTTGTAGAATTGGCTTGTCGTGGTATTGCCCATAGGACTGATTTTAGTGCAAGGTGAAGAACAGTTGGTACAGGTTTGAATTAGCACGGCTCATAGTTGGACAAAATCCCCTAAACTGTGGTTGACTCTCTTTTCCACCAGGGTGCAGACGCCTAAGCAATTTGTGTGCTTTGAGGAATTTTTCCCATCATGCACAGCTGTTGGAAAGTATATTCCAAGTAACTCTCAGGTACAGAAAAACTGTCATCACGCAACCCTGAGGGAACAGGTTCTTGCCAGAATGTTGACAGCACTACATCTTAGTTACAAATAAGTCTTTCTTTTCTTAGCAGGATTTATGAGTATAATGCCACTGGATTTCTATAAGTAGAATCAAGGTAATACAATCTGAAGTAGCATAATACAAAATTTATACTACCACTAAGTTAAAATTCCTAATCCCCTAGACCTCTGCAGATCAGGTCAAATCTTAACATGTGATTTGCTTTATCACTATAACAATCATAACCTAGACTCAGAAACCATATAAAAGAACATGAGTCACTCACTGAATCCCCAGAGGAAGCAGATGATGAGAGAGGTGTCCCTTGCCACCAGTGAGGGGAGAGGGTCACATTTGTGGTCCAGGTTCCCAGTTGGGGCTTGTAGCTGCTGGATTTTCTGGGCAGTGCTCTGGGTGCTGTCAGGCTCCCCTGTGCTGTGGCAGGGTCATCAACAACACCTGTTTGGCCTTCTGCCTGGACCTTCAAGGCCACCAGGGGAAGGGAGTGATCGTCCTGGCACCCAGGAATCTTGAGACATCTAGGGAGGGAAAGGATAAATGTGTTTGGTCTGTCTGCTTGGTTCACAGGACCTTCAGAGCCTGAGAATGAGAGCAAAGCCACCGGATACGTGACCAGCTCAATCACAGAGGATAGCTCCTCATACAGTGCTGTTATGCTAACAGGGATAATGGGCTCAGAGCAGGGCTACCAGCCAGACCTAGTTCAAGACATCTGAGAGGTATAGGAGACAGTACTCATTAATACTGGCAGGATATAATTTTATTCATTTCAGGCTGAATTACTATCCGAGTCATTATCTCTAATTCACAAGCATAAGTGGCTGTAGAGGCACACATAGTCCCACATTCAAAAAGGGATTCAATGCACTTATTGACAGTCCACGAGCAGTGACTGGACAAGGTGGTGTGCTCTGACGTCTGTGACATTGTTGTGGATGCTGGGTAGTGTGAGAGCTTTTAGTTAAAATTGCATAGTTTTTTGCCTGCTGCAGCTGGCAGAGAGAACATGTCCCTGAGTGGGTCTTGGTCTGATCTAGTGAAAGCTTGGAACTCAAAATAAGTCATCTCTGTCACTGCAACTTTACTGCTGATTTTAAATCTCTTCTGGTTTCACATAAGACTTGATCAGACTGTCTCATTTGAAACTGTATACTGTAAAATGCTTTTATTATCTTACATGTAATATTCAGACTGGCTAAACTCCATGTTAATTGCAAAGCAGATGTGAAAATAGCCTCTGAGAATGACAACAGTCAGCCAAACATAAATTTGGGTACTACACCAGTGTTTTTATGCCCTTGATGGGGTACTTGGGATGATGATTGATTAATCTTGGCGCTAAGCCATGGTCTTTTATGAAAGAGTTAAATAGTAGTATAATTATGTATATTATGCATGTTATACTGTGCAAAGCTTAGTCTCTTGCTTACAATTTTTGGATTATTAAAGTATTTGATTCTAAAGTTTGCTTCTCAGCAAATTGGTCTATCAGTGGCACATAGCAATTTCTGTTGTGAAGTAATCTTACAGTTTTCTAGGGAAAAATATCATTTATTGATCTAAGTATTGGACTTCAGAGTCCAATATTACATTTATTTTATTATAAAAGTTATATTCTGCTCAATAAAGCACTTTATTATGACAGATTTATTGTCTTTGTGAGGTAAGGCCTGGACTAGAGTGTGTTTTTATTTTTAAGGTAGGATAATTGTTTTACACATGTTCAGATTTGGATTCAAGCATGTGCAGTTTATCCCTTCCCCAAGGCCAGCAGAGCACTAGGTTTCCATCATAAAAAAGGAGGGGAAAAAACTTACATGAAGTTACCAATTATTTCTGATTAATAGTCACATACAAAACTTAATTACTGACTGAAATTAATTAATTACTATTGAATGGTCTGAATGGGAAATGCCGAACTTGTGAACTAAAATTTGGTGTCTTATGTGCACTGTGAAATATTATTTGTGGATGTGAGAAGGGAAAAAACACCCCAGATTCTATGGATACTATTAAAATACTTGCTGTAATTTTGAAGAGAAGTTTTGTTTTTAAGTAGCTCACTTGAAATGCAGGCTGAGTGTTTCAGCGATGGTCCAAAGGTTAATTTACTCACAAATAACTAGAGTATAATTTGCTTGCTGTATTCTGTGATTCAGAAGATGACAGAGGAATAATGTGTGCCTGCAGGAGGATGATTTTCTGTTTGTTTTGTAGTCATAGGTATTATTCTGAAAGTAGTACAAAATACATCTGGTACATCTGTTACATCTGTAACTGTTTTGCTGTCAACAGTCCAATGACTCTCCTCCTTGAAGCAAGATGACCCTCAGGAACTACAGGAATAGTGTAGTTAACTCTGTAATTATCCAGATTTAGCTGGCTTCTTACAGCTTCAGTCACTCAGGTGATGCATTGATGAGTAAGGTATTCATGCTTTAAATTTTGCTTGAAGTTCTTTACAGACAGAGGATGACTGGCCAGTGATTGGTATCTGCTAAAAGAAAAAAGTGAATTATACCTTATCATGGTAGACTGTATAAAACAATTAAATATTTACACAGTTGAGAGGAGTTGTTTTTCTGCTTAATTTTGAGGAAAGTGTTGGTTCCTTGTATAGGAAACTACTTCATGGGATGAAAACTTCATCAGTTTGTGTTTTTGACTTAGGAAGGTGTTTTTAGAAGCATGAACATTAGGAAATCGCATATGTCTGAACTATGTCTATGCTATATCCTACTTGGAGCAACTTTGACTGTTTTCCTAAAGATTTTCTTTGTTATTTTAGAAGTCATAAAACCTGCTCATTCAGTACCAATCCTGATGTTTTCTACAGTCCAGTTTTGTGGTTGGTACAATCACCTCTCAGCTAAAGGTGTGCTTTTAAAAAAAAATTGAATAAAATGAGCTTTCAAACATTGAGAAAGGTATTTGAATTGTGTAGATAGTCAGTTAAGGATTCCCTTTGGTTTTCATGAGCTAAGCTTGTATCAGAATTTCAGTAGAGGTGCACACTGGGTGAATTTCAGCATAGATCTATCTAGCAGATGATTCTGTCCTCAAGGAGAACTTGTTGTCTGAAGTAACAAAATCATATTTAAGCCTACATCTTTCTACTTTTGCACCTGCAAATTTCAATAAATACTGAGCCTGAGGATGTGTGAACTCTGTGGAGTGCTCACAAATTTATTATATTTCAGAGAATTGCAGGTTTGAAAGATAGAAGGAAGAGCTGTGGGGTTTTTTCAGTGACCTATTCCCAGCTGCTTGGCTGTGTGGTTTTGTCTGACAGCAGCTGAGATAGTTTTGTGTAAGGAAGCTGTTGCTTGTTTGCCCCTGATAGGCACAATGTTTACATTCTTCTGAATGTGATGGTGGCTTTAGCTGCTTCCTTTCACTCTGAGTAATTGGCCTTTTGGTGTTTTCAGTTTTGGAATGTTGTTTTGTTTTTCAGACTTCGCAGCATTTTCAGTTTTACCCAAAATTTTCATGCAAGTTCTGAGAATCAGTTTTGTTCCACACTACTCCCAGTTGCTAGAGTTTTGTTAGTACCAGTATTTGGAAGCATTACTCTCTTCCATCTTCAGCCAGCAATCTTTCTGGGATAAGTATAGTCAGAAACAGGCCATTGGAAAATAGGTAATGCAGTTTGGGTTTCCTTCACAGCAGAAAAACTGATAAAAACGATAATCTTTCTCCATCATGTAATTGGGTAAAGCAGCTGAGAACAGTCAGTCCATACAGATGGAAATACTGACATGAATGACACCAAATTCTTCAAGTGCTTCCTTGAATCAATTTGCAAAACCCAAACCGATAGTTGTGATTTCTAAGCTATACAGGTCATTGTTTTTAGGAAGTTCTTTCATTCTCAATGAATAATCCATAGCTCAGTTTAAGTCCTGGAGATAGCTTAGACTTGTCACTGCCACTGTTGCAGCTCTAAAGAAGTGTTTCAGGTGTCTGCTTGTTAGGCTGGAACCCTAACCATTCTTCCTGAAGTGGAAGTTGTTTCCTAAGAAAACTTGTCTCTTTTGTGGGGTTTTGGTTGTTGGTTTTTTTCAATCTTACTTTAATTTTATCTTCCTCTGTCTAGTACAGATAGTGAATGCCCCAAAAAGTCTAGACACAAAGGTGTTTATAAACAGCAAGGGATTAATTCTGTTGTAAGTAGAAACTAGTTGGTGGATCATTTTTCTTCCGTTGTCAATGTTTAGCCTTGGGACTGATACCTATAAAAACATTTTTTAAAAAGCTATTAGATGATAACAAAGCACTACTGCTTTGCTAGCTTGGAAGTTTGTTCTGTTTTTATATTAATTGAATGAATTTTGTTGGTGTTAGAGATAATAAAATTCACTGTAACTGCTTTCAATGCTTGTAATGCAGTCTTGCATACCTACCCCACACTCAGTCTTCCATCTCCTTTCTTCTTTTTGTTTCAGTATTTACAGCAGAATTGCTCCCTTTAATAATTAGGTGATATATTTGACAGTTGCACCTAAGGTTTTGACATACACCATGGAATTCTCTGTCTGCATATATTTTAAATCTGTGAAAAATAGTCTCTTATAATGACAGTTTCTGAATGAAGTATAAAAGAAGTATAGAAACTTTCTTCTTCCTTTTTCCTCATCAGGAAGTATTGATGAAGATGTTGTGGTGATTGAAGCATCCTCCACTCCCCAAGTTACTGCTAACGAAGAAATAAATGTTACCTCAACAGACAGTGAAGTGGAGATTGTCACAGTTGGTGAAAACTACAGGTGAGATTTGCATCTCTTTGTATTAATGAAGTTTTGCTTGTCTCCAGGTTTGTCAAAATGCTTTGTGCCATTAAAAGCCCATAAGGTAGTGTCACTGGAATTCTAACCTGAAAGCACAGTTTGCATTTTTGATTTAAAAAAACAAACCAAACCCAATCAATAACAAAAAATGGCAATCCTAAACCCCCAAACAAAGTAAGGACAAAAAACCCAAAGCACAGGTTTGCCAAAGCTTGAGAATTGAATTAATCTGGAGTTGCTGAGGTGGCTGTATTAATGTGATTGATGTGTAGAATTTGGGAGGAAACAAAGCTTCACAGTAAGATCCTAGTGAGAGCGTGTGTAGGCTGAGTTAACTATCTAGGGATTAGCTGAGCATTTCTCAGGAAAGCAGCCTAATTTTTTGAAGCTGCTGCTGTATATGCTTTCCTGTTCTTCCAAGAATCTCTGGAAGTTTTGTTCCATGTTTTCAAATTTTACAGAATCTATTAAAGTGGAGTTTCTTGAAGAGACGTTCAAATTCAAATCTATCTGAAGCCAGATGCTTTTAAAAAAAAACCCCTGCTTTGTATATTCCTAGCATCACTAAGTTGTGTTTTTTGTAATAGCCTTAAGACTTGAGAAAATTAATTCTTTCTTCCCTCACCTTCTGCTGTGCTACAGCCAAAACAGCAGTAGCTCCATGGTGATTTGTGCAATGGGTTTTGTTTGTTTTTAGTGAAGTCATTCCCTTTTCTTCACATTTTCCTCTTCTGAGTTTCTGAAGTCTGAGTACTTTGTTTTTCCAAATTGGAAAATAAGAGCCACTTGGTTTATGTAAATACTGGAGAGTCAAAGTTTTTTGAGAGCGAAATGGTAAATACAATACTGTAAAAATATTGTTCCCTTAATTAAAGACTCTATGCTCCAAAGAGGATGCACACTCCAAAGATCATTGTCTTGAGTGTTAGAGTTTGCATGGCTAAACTGAACAGAATGGATGCCATGTGTTATAGAGATAAACCCATCCCTTCCCTTAGGTGTGATAACAGGCTTAGGATCTCCTGTCCTCAAGCCACATTGAATTTTTGTTTAAGTATCACAAGAAGAGGTGTTTGTTCTCCGAAGAGAGGGAATAAAATAATATTAGAGGGAAAGATCCAGAGATTTTGCACAGTCAAGACATTTTGGAAATTTGAATTATCAAAATTGTCCCCTGAAAGTACTCTTGTCACAAGTCAACATGCAAAAGTACTTAATGTTTATGAATTTTTATTGTCTTCATAGTTCTGTCATCATTTACAGACCTGCTGTTTCAGACTGCACAGGAGTAGAATAGGATTTGGAGGTTCTTTAATTGCTATTTATGAAGCTAAAATAGCTTCAGCTCTAATTGCTGCTTGGCCATGGTTGCAGGGTTTCACAGTGAATTTGTTTTTTAAGATAGCTGCATGTACATGGGACATGGTTTAAAGACTTTTAAACTCTCCACACTGGGCATTTGCTGTTCTGTTCTCTAAAGTCTGTGGTAGTGTTTGTGTGTTTGGTGAAAGTGGAGTCATGGGGTACGTCAATGTAACAAAATACTTTTCTACTAATAAAAACCTCCCAAGTAGCTCCTCAAACAGAAGAAGACATTAATGATGGCAAAGTGTAGGCCAGTAGCTAAGGTGTTCCCCTGTGCTAAGGTCACGTTCTGCGCTCGGACACTCGCGCTCGCACTGGGCACAGAGCTCCAGTTCGCACCCTGCCCGGCCTCCGGAGCAGCGATCCCGCAGCAGGATCTCCACTGTCATCCAGCCCCTCAGGCAGAACGCAGCCGAAGTCGTGGACCTCACCGTGGATGAAGACGGTAAGTTACATTGTCAGAGAAATCTCTTCAGGAGCAGGATGGGCAGTGCAAGGGCACTGGAGTTAGTTGCATCAGAAATAAGGTACCCTTCTGTGAGGATGTCTGATTTCCAAGCCTGTCAGGAAATCCTCTTGTGCCCTTCCTTTCAAAATTTAAACTTTAGCCATTTTCAATGGGTCTTATAGAGCTAAAGATGCAGTTTTTCTTCTAAAGCTGCCTTGGGTGTGTGTCTGAAAGCTGACTCACCAGGCAGAAATTACAGAACAGGTTGGAACTACTTCTTGAAAAATATGCACTTACTTCAATGCGGTGCTATAAAAGGAAAGTCTATCATTGCCTGTACTTTGGAATAGTGACTGTTCTTTCAGGCCTTGAAGTAAAAATAACTTCTAAAAAAAGAGAAAAAGCCCAACCCTAAACTAGTAAAGTGTGCTAGGTTTCTGGAGCTGTAACCATTCATTGGTTCCTAACATTAAAACCTGCTGACACTTAGTAAGTCTATTCCTGCTGAAAATTGTGAGAGCAACTTATCAATTACCAAAAAGTTGGGAGAAGGAAAAACTGAAGCTCATGTACGTTTTTGCACATTTATATTTGCAGATGGTGGTGATTTTTGGGATTTCTTGGGTGTGTGTTACTTGTAATGTGAACAGAAGTTTTGTCCTGTTGTGGTTCTGACCCTGAGTGCATTGCAAGTTTAGAATCTTACAACATCTAATTCTAATTCTTCAAGTTCATGGGTTTTGGGGTTGAATGGAGAATCAGAAAGGCTTGAGAATAGTTTTGGTGGATTAATGGCTTTTAAGGTAGAGGATGAGTTGATGTACAGATTATTTTTTTAATATATTTACTGTGAAATAGCCCAACATCTTTGTTGTTGAAGGGGTACAGTATAGGTTTCTATTGCTTTAATTTACTCTTAAAACTCATATTATAGAATTTAGACTTGTATTCAGAAACCAAGTTATTTTTAAAATACACTGCTGTAATGTGTGTGTTAAAGACTAGCTTTCTCCCAACTTCTAGAGGAAATGCCTGAAGATGAATCTTCCAGGATTTAAGGAATACTATTTCTGGGTTGAGGCATCAAATTTCACACATGAATTAGTGTTAAATGATCAGACTCCTGAATTAACACTGTGAAAAGCAGCTGTGCAGTTTATCCCAACTTTAACTATTTCTTCAAAGATACTGGTCTTAAAACTTGGCTGGCTGCTTCCCTGAGCATAAGGATCCTATATCCTATCCTCCTGGGTTTGTGTCTGGGCAGTGTGTTAAGAAATTCAGTTTCTCTTAGCTAGTCGTTCACAATGGACTAAGCCCCCTGTTTTTCACTGGTTGGGGCAGGGCAGAATCAGAAGTTTCTGTAGGGCTGGTGGTGAAAGTCTCAGGCTGCTGGGGAACCTGAGCCTGAGGGAACTCAGAGTGGCCCCTGACCTGAGCACTGCCTGATCACTTCTCATTGTAGGCTATACGTGTACTGTAAAGTTATTCTTGTTTCCTGAATTTAAACATTAATACATTTCACCCAAAACATTGTCCTTAAAATAAATAAAATTAGTGTATTGGAAGGCAAATTTAAAAGTAAGTGGAATTTAAGTGTAGATATCAGGTCATGGGTTTTTTTTAAATGTGATGAGTTGGAGGACTTGCAAGAGAGAAGATACATTTATTCCTTTGCTTGCTGAGTTGTTGATACTCCTACTAGATATAGAGAGAAATCTTGACAACTACTCATATTTTATTTTGGGACTTTGTGTAAAGGAAGTATTTGAAGTCGTTTTTATGCTTCTCCCCACCCCCCCTTCAATATCCATGCAGACATTTTTACTAAAAAACCTGAGCTATTTCTGAAAATATTCCCTTTTATGGTATCTTATACTCTTAGTCATGTCATTGCCTTTCATTACTTAAGAGAAATTTCAAACTTATAGTCAAAGTCTTTTTCAAAACTAAATTCTAATTATGCCACTGAGTATAGTTTTAAATTTTAACTTGTTTACAATTATCTAGTAAAGGACAAGACTCGTCAAGTGTTTTGGATTTCCAGGATGTATTGCTCACTCTTAGCTTTGCAATATGTAATATGAACAGGTATGTACCTTTAAGAGAAGTCTCAGATATTCATAATCTGCTTTTAGCATGTGTTGAGACTAGAAACCAAGCTTATCTTGCTAAAGCCTTTAGTACTATGCATCTGGAATGATGAAAGTTTGTAAAGTAGTACTGCTAGTTTAGATGTTATGCTGTTCTTGATGAGTGATCTAAAAGTTTTTCGGTTCTTTGTAGGAAATAAAAAGTTGTAAGGATAATACTTAATCATAGAATAGTTTGCCTGTGGATTCATGGAGGATGTCAGCAAGTGTTTTTATCATAAAGTACTAAAGTAATTTAATCTCCTTTATAGTAGGTTTCTTTTATCCAGTAAATAAAACTTAAATGTCAGATTTTGTTGAGAATTGATTTTATGTTAATTGTTAAAACTTGAGTAGATTAAAAAAACACGAGAGAGAAAAAAAAGATGATTTTAATTTTCTTTCCACACACAAGCTTGTCAGGTTTTTGTGTTTTGACTTTCTTAGCTTCTGGCAAGGCCTGAACTGAGAAAGTCTTGTAAAATAGTTCAAAAGCAGAAACAACAATAAATAAGCCTCAGCAGCTTTTAAAGCCTAAAGAACATGAAAGGTTTTTTTATTTCACTAGAGCCGACAGTTGTGCCAACCACATCAGCTCGAGTGGAACCACAGGTGGTGAATTCTGCTTCCACTACCAGCTCCAGTACATCTACCTCAGAGCAGGCCTCTGATGCAGCTCCAAACATCTCCACCAGCCAGCCCTCTGCAGCACCAGAGACCACTCCCAGTCTCCCCAGTGGCAGCACTGCTGGCACTTCAACTGGAGGTACAGAATAAGAACCTTCAGCTGTTGTATTGCCTTTGAGTACAGAGGAGGTCGAGGAAGTTGATCAGCATTCTCTAAGTTAAATGCTGTATGAACTTTTAGTACTGAACCTAACAATAGTAAGCTGATAGGACAGGAATCTGATAAAACCATTGATTTCTCCATAAAGATATAGGAAATTTGCTGGAGCCTTCTGCTTGTGCCTGTTGGAATGATTTGGTTATACATACTGAACCACATCCTTGTGTTTTGAGGAGGTGGAATGCAGTTCTCTGAGAATTAAGTCTCTCATTGCAGTGTGTTAGAGGTGTTATTTCAATGTGTGTCGTAAGGAATGAAGGATGTATCTGAATTCCTTGAGTATCTCCTGCTGTGATTTACCCCCTGGGAGCACATTTATACAGACCTGCTGAGAGCTGTATCTGTAGGGAGCACTCATGACATGAGTGAAACAAAGCTGCCCTGTCTGCAGGTGTGGGGAGGGACAGTTAACCTGAGAGCACCACAGCTGCACAGGAATTTGAGGTCTCTGGACTCTTAACCACAGGAGCAATTTTTCCTCCTTTCCCTGCTGATGACATGCCTTAAATTTGTGGAATAAGGCAAGTGTCAGTCATGTCCTCCAATGGCTGCCATGAGTACTTCCACCTGAACCATTCAGTATTGGTTCATTTGGCAGGTATAGCTGTATCTTACTTTCTGTATCTAGTTTTTGTTACAGCCCAGATCTGGTTTTCAGTTGGTTAAATATTTGTGAGGTCCAAGGTGGTTTGTTTCTATTTAAGACACTGCTTTACAGTGATCAGCTTCACTAATTTCTTTCACTTCAATATTAACTTTGTCTTCAAGATGAAATAAGAAGAGCTGCATCTAATTCGACACTGGAAACTGGCCCTCCGGCCATGCCAAGGCTACCATCGTGCTGCCCCCAGCATTCTCCTTGTGGAGGACCCTCACAGACTCATCATGCTTTGGGGCACCCACATACAAGCTGCTTCCAGCAGCATGGCCACCACTTCCAGCATCACCACCATCACCACCACAACCCTCACCCAGCTGTCCCGCTATCTCCATCATTCAGTGACTCCAGCTGCCCTGTGGAAAGGCCTCCTCCAGTGCCCGCCCCGTGTGGAGCAAGCAGCAGTTCTGGCACCAGTTACCACGAGCAGGCATGTTTAATCCTTGTGACTCACAATCACACCTTGTGACTTGGGATTTCAAGTCGTTCCAGATAGGAGAGAATAGGATAAGGATGCTGAATTAGAAATTACTCTCTTGCTCTGCATGAGGCATTATGGAAGGGAACTAAAAGGAAAAATTGAGCTGTAATATATATGATCATAAAACCCTGAAATTTTATAGGAAGACATAATCCTTCAAGTTGTCATTGACAGCTGACCTCTTTGTGGCTGTAAGATGGGTGACTGCGTAGCAAACCAAACATGATTACCTTGAAATATTCTGCCCATCATAGCGTTTTTGCAATGCAAATTGTTGAACTGCTTTGTGGGAAGAAAAATATCAATTCTAATGTTCTGTGTATAAAAAAGTTGCTCCTCTAAAATTGTTTTTTAAGATTTTTTCAGTAATCACAGCTGTAAAACAATACAGTCATAAGAGAGAATAGTACTGTGCTAAGTTACAGTATGCAGAATTACTAGTCTTATTTATTATAGGGTTTTTTGTTGACGTTTTAGGTTTGGTTGGGGGGTGGTGGGGGTTTTGTTTGTTTGGTTTTTACAGAATATAGTGTAAGGAAAGTAGTCTCTCACCAGATTCATGAATTTAGGAATAAGAAATGTTAACCATATTTTAAAAATGTTCCAGAGTCAAGCAGCAAAATTTCAAAACTCGGATCCCAGTTGCTTGTGATAATACTTACTTTTATTTTTTTTCCAACTGATGTTTGAACGTGACTTTGCTTTCAATGTCTGAAGAGCGGCTTGAAAAAAGCTGGTTTGTTTCTGCAGCAGGCACTGCCAGTAGACTTGAGCAGCAGCGGCATCAGAAGTCACGGGAGCGGCGCTTTCCACGGCACGTCGGCTTTTGACCCGTGCTGCCCTGGCTCCTCATCACGCACGGCTCTCTACGGGCACCAGGCGGGCGCTGGGCCCAGCCAGGCGCTGGCCATGGACGGGTACGGCTCGGGCATCGTGGCACAGCCACAGCCACCGCCACAGGCCTCGCTCTCCTCCTGCCGCCACTACATGCATTCTCCTTGTGAGTACTGCTGACACACTGCCCTGCCAGCAGGGGAGCACTCCCGCCTGCCGGCGTTGATCCTACAGCCGGCCTAGCTAAACACGGGTTAAGAAATAATTTAAACAGTTAGGGAGTTTGAACAGGACCGAGTGAGTGGCCATAATGACGTTGAGACTTCAAAACTGTATTTACTATGAAAATATTTTTCATCTCCTTTGTATTCTAGCACTGGCTTTTTTATTTAATGTTACTTGGTTCTTGGTTGGTCCCTTGTCCCATCCCCTCAGTGAGATCTGCTTTAGCAGAGTTGTTTATTTGATTGTGATTTTTTTTTTTTTTTTTTTTTTTTTTTTTTTCTGTTGTTTTGGGTTTTATTGTCTCCATGGAATAGTGAATCCAGAAAGAGGGGGTTTTTAAAAATTAAGCAACAAATGTAAAATAATATTGGAAGTGGATTCTGTCCTTCTACTCCTCGCTCATGAGACCCCACTTGGAATAGTGCTTCAGGTTTGGGCTCCTCAGCAAAAGAAGGACAGGCCTGTTGGAGTGAGTCTGTGGAGGACCATGAAGGTGCTCAGAGGGCTAGAGCATCTCTGCTCAAAGGACAGGCTAAAAGAGTTGGAATTGTTCAACCTTGCAAAGAGAAGGCTCTGGGAAGAACCTAGAGGACCTTCCACTGCCTAAAAGGGCTCTAAGAGAGCTGAAGAGGGGCCTTTGACAAGGGGGAATAGCTTTAAACTGGAAGAGGGTAGATTTTGATCAGGTTTAAGGAAGACATTCCACCCTGTGAGGGTGGTGAGGCCCTGGCACAGCTTGTCCAGAGAAGCTGTGGATGCCCCTTCCCTGGAAGTGTTCAGGGCCAGGCTGGACACGGCTTGGAGCAGCCTTGTCTAGTTGAAGGTGTCCCTAGCCATGGTAGGGCCTTAGAACAAGGTGATCTTTGAAGTCCCTTCCAACCCAAACATTTCTATGTACCTTTTCCAGTTGGTATCACACAGATTTATTTTTTATTTTCTTCTTTTTGCCTGTATTGGAAAACAGATTGCTTTTGGCTGCAGAAAATGCAGATTTCTTGTAGGGTATATTGCTAGAATCACTTTATTTAAGAGTTGCATAAACACAGATTCCCACGTTGCCACTGTTTAAACTGGTGTAATAATACTGAAACACCTGTGTGAAGATACTTCTTAAAATGAATTTAAGTCAAAACCTGCAATTGACCAAATTAAAAGCACCTGATGTTTTTATTGCAGATGCTTCCTTGACCAGACCTCTTCACCATCAAGCTTCTGCATGTCCTCACTCTCATGGAAATCCTCCTCCACAACCACAGCCTCCACCTCAAGTGGATTATGTTATCCCTCATCCAGTGCATCCCTTTCATCCTTCAATCTCCTCTCATGCATCTTCTCATCCTGTTCCACCTCCACCACCAACTCATCCCTTAGCCAATGCAGCTGCTCCAATACCACAGCATCTCCCTGCAACACACCAGCCAATCTCCCATCACATCCCTGCAACAGCACCTCCAGCACAGAGGCTACATCCTCATGAAGTGATCCAGAGGATGGAGGTCCAGAGAAGAAGAATGATGCAACACCCAACGTATGTCACAAATGTACTCAGAACAATATCTAAACATATAATTCATTTCCCTCAGGTTTGTAAAATGTTGCATGTGAATCTCAAACTGTTAATTGCATGGTTAGGAACTGTTAGTGTTAAACCATGGTAAGAAGTGTCTTTACAAACCATCACACTCAACGCGAGCTTAGGACTGGCCCTGCTCTGTTCCACCTCTCAGTAATGTCTCCAGGTAAGGCACGAAGGGGGCATGGAAGATAAGGGGAGCTTGTTTCTCTTGGCCGTTACTCTGGATAATAAGCAGGAATTCCTTTTCAAGCTGGACAGCTTGGAAAGTACATCATAAATTCTGATCAAATGTCTCTTGACAGCACGTTTTGCCTTGTTGATGCAGTTAGGATTCTTCTTATATAACCAATATTTTAAAATAAAATGAACACACTATCATAAGGGACCATATACTGGATTTAATTCAGATTAGATATTTCTATCTCTTTGCTATGCCTTTTGCTTTAGAAGAGATGGAGACTGAGAATGTGATCAATGTTGAAATGTGGCTACTAAGACATGCTGCTGTTGTTGCTTAACTAGATTGTTGATACTAGTATCAACAGATAGCAGGTCAGTAGTAGCTTCATGTTCACAGAGTAGCTGAACTTGTTTTCGTTCTGGAGGTAATGTGTTTAGATATCTAAGAATTTCAAGAATGAGCTCTCTAGTTGTTGCTTCTAACTTTGTTACACAAATTTGACTCATAACTAACTTAAAACTCATTTAGAACTTAATGCTTAAGGGGAATTCTGCTTTAACTGCAACTTTTGAGACAGTTTCCAGGTAAAATATCTGTAGGCAGTTATTGCCCACAAATGGCACATGACAGAGAAGCTACTGGCTGTGAAGACAGCAAAGTAGCATTTTAGGGAAAAATAATAGTGCTAGCTATCTTATCAGATCTGGGCATTTTCCAGTAGTTTGGGGGTTGGAGTTGTGAATATTGGCAATTCTGCAGCTTAGTGAATTTGTGTAGAAATATGAATATGTGTAGAAAATTGTGGGTAAATGTTGATTGTAGGTTCTTCCTTGACATTCTCTCAAGTCACCAGTCTTGGGTTAGACAGTGCCAGTTTTCTCAGTGTTATTTCTCCTCTTATAGTTTGGTTTGTAACCGTATGGAATTGTTCTGACCTTGGTAATTTTTTTTTTTACCCCTCTAATTCTCATTCAAATTATGTGCAAAATCAATCTTATAGGTGTCTTAGCCCAGCCTCCTATAAATGAGATTGTCAGAGTGCAATCAGCAGCTGGTGTATGTTGCTCTGTTACTGAATACAGGCTTGAGGCTGCCAGCAGGCTTGCAGTTCCTTCACTTCTGTGTCCTGTAATATTGAAGTGTTCTTAACATTGTTTCATCCTTCATTTCTACAAATAACCTAAGGAATAATAATCCAGTTTGTATCCTTCCTATCCAAAAATATATAGTATCTTCTCAGGATTGGAAGTAGAGAGTGTCTAGAGTCCTCACTGTCATGTGTCAAGGTGCAGTGCATCTGTATGACATATGGGCTTTTTGTTTATTTTTTGTCTAAGTACCTATCCATAAAGATTGTGGGATGGACAGTCTAGGAGTTTTACATTTATACGTTAATTCTGTAATTCAAAGATGTTCCTTTTAGGTTAAGACTCAGTTTAGGGAAAATGATGTTCATGTTTCATAAAACTGTAGAAGTTGTTTTGCTATGTTTTTGTTGGTTTGGGGTTTTTTTAAATGAAATTCTGTTCTTCCAGATTTTTTCCCCATAGTTACTTGATAAACTGAAGAGAGGTGAGACTACAAGTATAGGTAGTTCCCATGTTAGTCTGTACCACTGCAAAAAATGAACAGTTCTCACATAATTTACACAAGCTTGACAGATTTCTCTGGAGAACTGTCACTTTACAGTGGTTAGAATTGTTTGTTGTTAAGGACATTTTTACCTCTCTAGACATGTAAATTTACGAAATGTATGGTCTACTTTGTCAGATAGTTAAAATGATGCTGAATCTGGAGAACATATGCTTTTGGTAAAATCCAAGTTTTTAGGTTGAATAATAAACCATCCTTTGTGCATTGGAAGCAATGGAAAGAAAAATCCTAATCCATTTTCTTTTGTGGTAAAGTAGGTAAAGTGGGAGGTAGGAAAGTGACAGAAATCAGTCAGCAGGAGTTAAGCTTTTTTTCATATCTATAGTTCTGTACCAGCTGGCATGGATAAAAACTGTATGCCCCTTTTACCTGAGCTATGATGCAGACATGTTGCAAGGCAAATGTCCTCTGATTAGTGTATTAAGTTTCCCCTAATTACTTTTGCTGGTATAGTTTTACTAGAAATAATCTGCAGCAGAGCTGTAAATAACACTGGATCTGAATATGACTTTGACATGGCCATCCCTATCCTACCTGCCCTTTGAGGTTAGGATTAAACACTTTCTCAGTCTCTGTAGTCTTGTCTGCCAAGTGAAGGACAGGTCACTGTAGCTGAAGCTGGCTTTGGTTTTGAATATGAAATCTGTGTTAAAATTAGTTTGTAATTTATATCTAAAGCAGAAATTAAAACACTGCACAGTGAGTTTCTTGTTTTAAAGGCACGGTAGTAGCTCAGTCTATAACATTTTGGTTATGGGTGTTGGTTTCTTCATACTGAAAAGTATGTGAAATTAATTGTGGCTGTTCTTTGTTGTTTAGACGTGCTCATGAGCGGCCTCCTCCACATCCTCACAGAATGCATCCTAATTATGGTCATGGGCATCACATCCATGTGCCTCAGACTATGTCTTCCCATCCTCGACAGGCTCCAGAGAGATCTGCCTGGTGAGTAACCAGACACTGTTTGAGCTCTTGGGACTCTGGACAGGAGACCATAATGTGCTGATCACAGTGCTGATAATGCTGGTTTTAAAGGCTGCTGCATGTACCTGTAGTTTAAAGTTTGTAGCCGTTGATATGGCTTTGAAATATTGAGTATGCAATATCTTAAATATATTTCTAGTGTTTTATAAGGTTTTGTAGTACAGACTAGTATATTCTCTCCCCTCTTTGTTTGAACTTATTTACAATTGCATCAGGCCCACTTATGAAGAATGCCCTTATGTTCCACAATATGTTTATTATTAAAAAAAAAAAGTATTTTTGGCCATTAGTGAAGAGGTGCATCCATGACAACTGCTGTTCCCATAGCGTGTGCTGCAGAGAAGACTCCACATGGGTAATACTACTGGGCAGAGTAAATGTGGAGTTGTTTTGATTTTTTTTCATACTAAATCTTCGCAGCTGTCTTAAAAAGAACTTACAGTTTCTTTAGCAACATTTAAATATGGTTTAAAAAAAAATTAGGTAAAACTGTTGTAGCTGTACTGCGTTGTAGGGTCTCCAAAGCAGTGGGATTGTACCTAGGAGGCAAGTTGTTCCTTTACTGTAATGTAATTTCATTCATGTGACAGGGAACTAGGAATTGAAGCTGGTGTGACTGCAGCTACTTACCCTCCAGGACCCTTGCATCCTCACTTGGCCCACTACCATGCACCTCCTCGACTGCATCATTTGCAAATAGGGGCTCTTCCTCTAATGGTAAGGAGATAGCTTATGGAAAATTATGATCATTGGTCATTTTACTCTTGTTTGTCAGAAAAATAGATGTGTAAACATTGCTGCAAAGTGCTTAACTGAAAGTATTTCTCTGTCTGTGTGTGTATTATTCCCAGTGAGGGAGCTTGAGCAGGCCCATTGTGTAGCAAGAGGAAACAGTGTAGGGACATCTACATTTCTAACTTCAGCTCTTGTAAAATGAAATATACTTGAATTAAATTGTCACTTGCATTGCAATGCATTGACCCTCTGCATCTGATTTTTAAAGTTCAGATTATTCTTTATTGGGTTTTGGATTGTTAAAGGTACCAACTTTCTACCCAATGCATGAGAATTAGCACTGGTCCTTTTAAGATTTCTATATAAACAACTTGAATTTCTTCTAGAGATTTGATTGCTTTCAAATAATATTTATTATTTATCAGCCTAAGTCTGTGTGATAAAGTAGATAATTTTGTAGCTTGAAGCGTTACAATCTACAGGAAGTGTGAGGGTAAGGTAGTCCCCTGTTACCCATAATTTTTTTAATGTACAGTAGAAAACCAAGACAAACCAGCGTATCTTTGCTCTTATTATAGAGTATTATTTTTAAAAGAATGTTTATAGGTTTAGTTAAATTTTTTCTTAATTTTATTTAATGAAAATTCACAGCGAAAAAAATTTAGTCTGAATATATTGTTTGTGTGGTCAGGCAATAATGTGTAATCCTCTTAAAGCTAGTTACTCTAATCAAAATTGTGAGTTCATCTGTAAGTGAATGCTAAAATTACAATTAAAAAAACCCTCTGCAAGTCTCATCCTTTCAAAATTCCTCTGTTAGTAGTCTGAATTGACATTTGGTGTTTGAATTGTGGTAACTGTCTCCAGTCTGGTCTTGCATAACATGTTCCTCACTCTTTAACTACCAGATATGATGATCCTTAAGTACCTTCCTGATGTATGAGGGTTGATGTATTTGTGGGTGCTGCTCATATACTTAGCACAGCCTTTCTAAAGCAGTCCGTAGAATTTGATATTTTAGTGTAGCCAATGAGATTCTTCTTGCATAACCTTCTCCTGTGCATCATCTCTTCAAATTCAGATTTTCTGCATTCTTCGGTTAAGGGTCTTTTTTTTTTCAAGTGGATGAAAGATGGCTTTACTCTCACATTTATTTCATGTGTTGTACTGTAACAGGTAGTATGGCTGCTTTAGGTTCCCTCCTAATAGATGAAAGAACTAATTGTGCTAGGAGGCAGCAAGTTAAATCTGTGCCTGTTTTAGCACATTTTCTATCAGGGCTAATAAATCATCTGTGAGATTTACTTCAATTATTGCTGTGAGGTTTCTAGAAACTTAGGAGTTCAGATTATCCTTACATTACAGTGTGATGAGAAACTTTTAATTGTATTTTAGTTTTAATTGGGATATTCCTACAGCTAAAACGTTACGTAAGCAAATAGTTGGACCACTCTTAGACCCCACTCTTCTTCATCTTTTTAGCAGTACAGGAGAAGAAGGCTATGATAGAGAATGTTCAGAAGTATTTCCTGAATGTGTGATAAAATATTTTAGGTATTTATGCCTTCCTTCTTGGTAACTGCAGTTTCTAATTAGTAAAAGTGGCAGATGAAATAAGGGTCTTTAAGTCTACAGAAGTTTGTGCAAGTGTTTATGTGGGAATATTTGATCCTTATAACGGTAATTAATGAGTGTCTGAGTGAAATTGAAGTTGTTTGTGTTTTGAGGTCTTGTACACACTGCACTGACAGCATGTTTCATCATGAACAGACTGCTTTAAGCAGCACTTCCGAGCGTGTGGGATCTGGTTTGAGCCTTGCTGAGATCAGATCGAGGGCTATGGCTTTGAAGTTGTGTAGAGTCTTTGACTAATTTAAAGCATATTCACACACCAGAAGAACATGAAGGCAGGTTAGAGCTCTGCTAGAAGTTATATATACAATGAGTTCAAAGCATTACAATGCCTTTTGATGACTCTACCCCTTCTATGGAAATAAAGTCACAGGTTTTGTTTGTATGTGTGTCAGAGTACAGCAGATCTGCCGGCACAACTTACTTTGAATAGAGAGCAAGTAGTTAGTGAAGTTTTTCATGTAACAAACTTGACTGTATTTTAAGCAGAAGTGCTGTTTTAGGCAACAGATTATTTGCACCTGCCACCTGTTTTTATTTTTTAACTTGGGGAATAGTGGTGGAGGAGGAGAGGCTGAACTGTGATTAGTCCCTCTACAAAGTCGTTAATGTTCTAAGGAGTGCTTTCTTCTTCAAGTACAGAGAGTACTAAATAGAGATTTCATGAGTCATATTTTTTGATGCAGCTATCATAAACTATTTTTTTTTTTTTTGCAAGGGGATTATCTTTTCAAGTAACAGTTGTAGTCAGTCAAATAAGAATTTCATTAGTATTGAATCCACTTCGGGAAATGGCTGCAGCACAATTGGCAGTGTACCTTTTTTATGTGGAGTACTGAAACCCTTTCAAACTACCACCAGATGGTAAAGGACATAATGGATTATTTGGGCTTTAATGACACTAGCACTCTGTACCAGTTTCTGACTTTTGTTAGATGCAGATAACCAAATCTTCATCTACTCAGTGCAGGAATGCAGACTGCAGTTTTAATTCTCAGGGAGACAAAATTATAAAGGATATGTGGGGGAAGATAATCAGTGTTCAGCAGCTTTGACAGTCCAAATAGAGGGTTGGGGAAACAAAATTCTTCTACTAGTTTGGTTGAAGAGACTCCTGCCTGTTTAAGTATTGTTTCAGGACGAATCCTAGATTAAAAGCTGTTAGGAAGAGCTTTCTTATCCAAGGGTCAGGCTGTTTCCCTCCTTGATTTAATAGGATTACTTTGTGACCATGGCTTAGACTTTGTGTTTATTACTGTTTTAAGGCTATGTATGTGCTGAGGAAAGAGCTGTTGAGTTAAATCCATTTTGGATAAGTACCCCTTCTACTAACTGATCATTTTTAGGGAGACCCAAGTGAAGATCAATGCATGGCATAACTAATGGAAGATTAGACAAGAAGGATGCAGGACACAAAGGCTTTTTATCTGTTCCTCTGTTCTTCTGTGATACCAGTGTTTGTTGTTAGATGCCACTTCTCTTTCTGTTTACTCTGGGTTCCTTTGGCTGCTCCTTTGGCACTGCTAATGAAAGACTCTTTGACTTGGGATTCTAGCACTGTTTGCCACATCAGGGTGGGCAAGATGGCAATTTCTCTAATTTATTATGGAGTATGGTGTCCCAGACTCTTGACTCCAGCTGCTTCTGCCCTCTTGAATTATGTCCTATTGAATGTGAATTTCAGGGGTGAGGAGTGGTGGGGGAATTGTTTGGACTTCGTAGTTTGCTAAGTATGGTGTAATAAATCTCTCCAGCAAGCCTTGAGAAGACTCCTTAATTTATCTGTGAACCTGCACCTTCTCAGTCTGAGGGAGGTCATTGGATCATAGTTTTTAAAAAAAACAAAACCCTAAACAAACCCCCCCCCCCCCAACCCCCCCCCAAAAAAAAAAAAAAAAAAGCCCAGAAAAAACCCGCAACAACAAAAACCCCAAACAAACCCCAGGCATATAGCATTTAGTTTCATATGGTACCTTAATCTCTCTCAGGAATTTCACATCCAGCTTTCAATATGCTGTTCCCTCTTTTTCTTCTATTGCAGAGCATAACTGTTTTGTTCTGTTACCTGTGGATTGAGTCAGAGTGTTTGAGGCTGTCTTTACACTTAGTTGTGAAAGTCCTTAGGGATTTGGAAGTGGAAGCCAGTAGGTCCCAGCACATTATAGTAGTTGTGTGCTGGTCAGAATAATATTGCTCAGAGTGTAGTCATAGAGGTGTTTGGAGCTCTAAGAGATGCAGCTGTTCTGTACCCCAAAAGCCAACAAGTTTCTGTATAATACCTGAACACTTAAGGCTGTAACTTGATGTAGTGAGAGTAGTTCAAGATGAACTTCAGGTTCTAAACAGCCTTGATTAGCTGCATCAAATAGAGTTTGCATTTTTAAGAAAAAGCTTCTAGTTTTTTTCTTAATATAAATATGAATTACTGTTCTTTGGTTTTTTGTAGAGTAAAAGCTATTGAAAAGCACTCATTTTATGTTTCTCTAAGACACAGGTACCATTGAGTTTTATCTGTGCAGCAGATGGTACTTCATTGGGTTCCTTCACCCAATGATTTTCTATGAAAACTGCAGCTTTTCCCTGTTTGTATTTGGCTTAAGACATTAAATGATGAGCTTTACTTCTTTTTCTGTATTGATAGTAGCTGAGCAGTGAGTTAACTGAGAAGGCTTACACTGGGGATTTGTTCTAATACATGTGAAATACTTGATGTGAACCATGAAGGCTGCTGTGGACAAGATAAGTAGTACCATACTGGGCAGGAATCTCTCCACTGACTGACAACTGAAAAGCAGAAAGATCCTGCAAAGATAGAGGGTATTTAAAGGAGAGAGTAGCAAGGAAGAAAGCCTTTCCTGCAGGTTAGATGTTTCAAGCTGTTGAGAATGTTTGTGTGGTAAATGGTTCAGACTTAGCCTTGAATTAGTTTAGTTGCTGGAGATTTTTGTGGTCAAGGAAAATATCAATAGAAAGTACAAAACAAGAAACAAATGACACTTCTACTGTTCTTAGCAGACTTGTGCTGGAATTTACAGGTCCAGAATATATTGCTTTTAAGTATATATTTTAATCTTACTCTATCCAAAAGAATATATACAAACATTTAGTGCAGACTGGCCTTAACTGCTTACATTCTTCATTAGCTTTTACCTGTTCCTGTTTTCTTATGTTCTGTATGAAAGCTTATGAAAACTAATTTCCACTTATGTGTGAAGCTCTTCAAGAATGCAGAAATCTTTTTGCATCTGAGGTTTGTTGGTAACTGTCAAAGGGATTTTAGTAAGACTGTTTTTAGTTGGGTATTATTGATAGTTTTCTCCTGCAAATTTTTTCTCCATCTCGTAGTCACAAATGTACTTCGTTAGAATCTTGCTGTGTTAGCAGACTGCTTATTCTGCAGGTGTAAAAGAACTGGTTTTGGGGTTGGGTTTTTTTTTTTTGTTCTTAGAGATGTTTCTTCAGAGTAGCATTTTACCTGACCAGAAATGTGAGCTGTGCTCTCAGGGTATTTCATAAAAGAGCCTGTACATAATGTATGTTCAGGTAATTTTGAAGAGGTGTTATGCCATCCCCATTAGGATAATATGAAGGCCCATTTATTAGCATGAAAAGATATTGTCCCACATAACATTTCTGTTGTCTTGAGTTCAGTAGTTTGTTGTGGTAGGTACTCTGAACAACTTTTGGGCTTGTACTGTTAAAATTAAATTTAGTAGGTTTCTTAGTTTCTCCAGTAGCAGAATTTGTTCCAAATAGAAGACCTATCCAGGTGCATGTCTCTGCAGTTGGTAAACTGACTGCTGAGGCAATTGGAACTGTAATTATGGAATTACAGCAATACACCTGTGACTTTGCTCCTCTTGTAATGATGCAGTATCTGCACTGTCATGTGCATTATTTTCCAAGTCTGATTTCAAATCCTGGTCAATAAAAAGTAGGCATTGAATATAATTTCTGAGACTAAGGTTAAGTTTTGTCAGGAGTTCCCTTCCTGTAAGTGGTGGCCATCGATTCCCAATGTTATAATGCACAATAAAATTTTCCAAGTTATGCCAGTCAGGTCTATGTCTAGTAAAAACCAGGCACAATAAGTATGTTCATAGTGTGAGTGAATGACCTAGTTCTTTAAATGCATTTTCCGTAATTGGAAGCTGAAGTAGAATTATGTGCTAAAATGCAGAATGAATCATAAACCAGTGATTATCTGAGACAGATTTCTATCAAATCAGCATATTTTTAATCTGCTCCCCCAAAATGCCTTAGTTACAGCCACAGTTTATATTGTCAAACAAATATTGCTCACATTAAGTGTTTTGATACGCACATGAAAGCGCATCTTTGGTTTCTGTTACTCTGGTTTGTTAAGACCAATATTGGGCTGTATTTGTGGTAGATGTTGGCACTACATTATCCTTTAACAAGCACCACGTAAACTGCTTTAAAATAAGTAGATTCTGCCTTTCTTTTCCAGGAAGAAAATTATTTAGGGCAGAGCAATCTTGTCTATCCCTGTCAGCTTTTAGTTACAAG
Organism: Certhia americana; assembly: GCA_018697195.1. NCBI lineage: Eukaryota > Metazoa > Chordata > Aves > Passeriformes > Certhiidae > Certhia > Certhia americana. Next base: position 13,227,527 of record CM031866.1, read on the forward strand.
ACTGGATTTGAAAACTGTAGAAAGGCAGCTTATTAGTCTCTTACGTGCCGTGGGTAGCTTTGTCTAGATCTGTGCTTCTCCACAATGCATTCATGGAGTTTTACACCTTTATATATGTTGAACTTGGAAGTGTCTGGTGGAAAGAAGAGCAACATATGCATATGTGACTTCACGAGTAGTATCTGGGATATCTGATTTATGGACAGCCTCATGAGATGGGTGTTGAACTGTCATATGCAGCAGCAGAGGCATTATCAGCTAATAGCACAGAAAGGAAGATGGTAGTCATGTATTTCTAAGTGAACTGCTGCTTAGCCTTCCCATCAGTGTGCTGTGGGATTAAGTAAACTAAATTGGCTGGTCATTTTGGGGTTTTTTCACCTGATCATTAAAAATTGCTATTGGGGTGTTTCTGATAAAAAGTCAAATCCATTATTCACTCATCTTGCTGGAATAAAAAATGAATGGAGCAGCCCTGCTGTGGAGGTGGTCCCTGCTGTATTAACTATCCTTCAGCTTTGCTCTGTGAAAAGTGCTGGTGCTTGATAGGCCTGTGGGATTATAGCACTGGGCATGGTCTTCTGTTCACTGCTTATATTTCATACTGTGCAATGAGGTTTAGTGGATGCTTGAATGTATAATGTATGTACAGGTTAACTGACTTTAGATGTGGGCTTTGAGTGTTAATTTTTATCAGCCTCTAAATTTAAAGTATGTTCTGAAGATGTTCTGTTCTTTTGAGTCAGATAAGAGTATCATCTGCTTTTTCCAGACTGAGTTTTTTAGCCTTGTTTTTTCTGTGGTACCAAAAGCTTGTATTTGAGAATCTGTAGCGAGTCCTTTTCATGATTTCATGTGTTGCTGTTACGTGTTCTGTTTACAAAAATAGGTAGATATTTATGGTGGTTTATATAATGTAGATTGAGATTTTGAGACTTGGAAATTGTAATGCAGATGTGGAGAGATTACAGGAGAGGATCTAGTCTCACTTCTGTTTCACATCTGGTTATGTTGAGATGTGTCAGAGTGGTGTTTGTGTTGTGCTGTCAGTTGGAATTGTGTGCTCAGGCAGAGGAGTATAATAAGTGATTCAATGAAAGCAAAAGGAACTTAAATTTTTCAAAGTGAACAGTAAAATACTGGAACTGTTCTGAATAGGTTTAACTTAACATCTGCTGTTTGAATAGGTACCAGACATGGCGGGCTACCCTCACATCCGTTACATTTCATCGGGATTGGATGGAACATCATTCAGAGGCCCTTTCAGGGGCAATTTTGAGGTTTGTAATAGAACAAAACTAGATATATGTCAAAATGTGTCATGAGGGAATAGGGGGAGGGTGTATGATAGAGCTAGTTCTATATATAGATAGAAGAGAATCATAAAGAAAATATCCTTTACTTACAGAATGTCCCCACCATTATGGAGTGGGACAAAAGCATATTGAAAAGTTGGTCAGGAAAAGGTGCCCTGGACAATGCAGGTTAGGTGGCAGTTACTGACAGTACATCTTGCTCTGCCTACTATCCCATCAGTAGGACTGAGTAGTTCCCACCTTCTGGGAGGAGGCAGTGGTGTCTCTGAGTAACTGTGCCAGGATCCTCCAAGTGAGGCTGAAACTTGGCCACACTAACAGTGCTGTCCTGTTGGATAGTGAAGGAATTGAAATGGAGTGAAGGAAAAAAACAGGAGAACATAAAACTTATCAGATGCAGAGAGTTAATGACCTAGTCCACTGAAAACCTCTTCAGTGACATCTCATGGTTCTAATAAACTCATTGCTGGAGAAAACCAAATCAATCATTGTGTTTCAACTTTTTTTCATCAAAGCCTTAATGACTGTTAGAAAGCAAATATTTACATAGCATATTTTAATTGCCTTTTCCTCATTAGACATAGAAGTATGTGTGAACATACTCATAGCCATTCCTAGCTGACAAACACTCTCTTTTTTTTTTTTTTTTTTTGGTAGTAAAATGGTATTTCACTAGAGCTTAAAATACCAGATTGTGTTGTGTGGGTTTTTCTACAGAAGCCCATCACTTTTCCCACACAACATACTCTTTTTGGCTTTGCCTATATTTGATTACTTCAGGAAATAAGAGTTTGTCATTCTAAAAATTAAAATGGGTTAGAATAAAATTAATACTTCCTCAATGTAGTTGAAATAATAGTTTTTACACTGTTTATTCCTTCGTGATTTTTAGGAGCTGATTCATTTGGAGGAACGACTAGGCAATGTTAATCGTGGAGCAACACAGGGAACTATAGAAAGATGCACATATCCACATAAATACAAAAAGGTGAGGATTTCTCAAATTGTGACCTGTCTGTAATATTTCTTTGAATTTGTAACAATGTTAACAGTTAGCTTAAATCTGCAGAAATGTCAGCCTCAAAGAGGGCATGTTCTCTGTATTTTGAAATTTCAAGGATTGTAAACAAAGCTTACAATGCCAGTTGTTTCACGAGGAAAACTTAAAATTAGTTCCTTAGATAAAGAGCTACTGTGATGTGATAAACAGAAGTGGTTTGATACAATTAACTTGTCCAGCAGTTACGAGCAGCATTGTGAGTAGTGAAATAATTGCTGATAATAGCAAACAACAGATTTCAGTGATAGCTCACAAACTAAAGCTTTATGTTTGCAGTAGACAGTTCACAGTGCTTACGTGCTTGATATATATAAATTTAACCTTTATTGGGAAGATGAACACCAGGAGGTTTTGAACTGGGGTACACAGTTTTGACAGCTGAGGTTGTCTATCAATTGGAGTTCAGTCTAGGATAAGATACAATCCCATCCACATGACACTGTTCTTTCATACTTGATAAATAGTGAGAAGACACTAGGTGGAAAAGATTTTTGTTTGCCTCTACATGAATGAAGTTAAGATATTTAAACATAGACAAGAAGTATAAGGACTGGTTGCAGCACTATAAAATTAATAGTCTGGTAGATTTTTTTCACTAACTCTAGTTAAATCTGAAATGTCCTGGGTTTTGCTCCAAGTGCTGTTTTTTTATTCGTTTTGGTTCAAATACAGTTTAATAAATATTACAAAATGTTTTCAGAGAAACATATGTTGAATATGTATCAAAAACAGATTTTACTCAGTTTGTCAATAATGTCATCTCTACTAATAAGGTAACAACTGATTGGTTCTCACAGAGGAAACTGCACTGCAAACAAGATGGGGAGGAAGGAACAGAAGAAGACACAGAGGAAAAGTGCACCATCTGTTTGTCTATATTGGAGGAAGGTGAAGATGTCAGGTAAATGACACTGAATATCAGAATATAATGTTAATGTTCTGGCTTTGACACCATACTTGAATGTGGTGCACTGCTTTGCAGTACTGCTTAGGTTAACAGTTACAGTTAACTACTGTCATTGAACTAATACAATAATTGTTCAGTCTGTATTGTCATTAGGTAGAGTGTGGGGTATTCTATCACAGTCTTCCACAATTTGACTGCCTGTGTCACTCCATGAGCCCGTGCTGATGCCCTGAACTAATCAGGACTGTCAGTGTTTCTAGAGTAATGCTGCTTGAGCTCCAACAGGTTTAAATCAGTCTAATACAGCAGAAGCCAGTTGATACTTGATGTCTTTGCCCCTATACACTTCTTTTTGGAACTAGACAGAATGCATGTACAGCTGGAAAGGCTATGAAACCTGTGTGAAAACAAAGAACAGACCTCAGTAGCAAAGCCCCTGTTGTGTGTTTTCCAGTGGGTTTGTTGATATGGAAATGCTTTATTAACACTGATGTTTTTGTGTTCTGATGACAGGCGCCTTCCATGTATGCACCTTTTCCACCAAGTATGTGTAGATCAGTGGTTGATTACTAACAAGAAGTGCCCCATCTGCAGAGTGGACATTGAGGCTCAGCTGCCTAGTGAAAGTTGACACTGCTTTCCAGAACTCTTGTCCTCCCTCTCGCTCCCTCTCATCCTTCCTGGTACTGCAGTCAACCAAAGATGGCATGACTTACCTGCGCAGATTTGGAAGCATTGAACCCAGAGTGCTGGCTCTGCTATATGGTACAACTAATGCTAGAACTACAGTTTATGTAGAAGACAGTTGAGTTTCACTGTATTTATAAATTTTCGTTTTGTTTTGTTTTACATTTTTTTTCTTTAAATTCATTACTGTATTTTTGCATGGTTCCTTGTATTGCATTTGTTTGCACATATTATGGGCTTTGTGACCCCAGACTTGCAGGCGAGATTAGCTGCTTTAGTAAATAGAATTGTGTGGTCTCTTTTGGTTTCTTTCCGTAGTATCAAGCTTTGAAAGTATGATTTCACTCATTACTAACCTTGAATTCCTTAATTTAATCGATCGTATATATTTTAGTTTAAATGTATAAAGATCATCTAGAAAAGGATAATATTATGTATTGAGACATTCCTTAATTAGGAAAAAATGGCTGCTGTATATTTACAAGATCAGTTATGAGTCAAATAACATCCTTAATACTGGGAACAGAATATGAATTATATTCAGTTTGACTGATACATATAGCATACTCATCACCAGAGTTTGTCTGATCAGATTTTTGTGTTTGTTTTTAAAATTTCAGCACAATGCAGATATATTTGAATGTCAATATTAAACATTTAGACTGCTGTTCAGATTGTATTTATCATTTTCTTCTATGTCTAGAAATTTGAATCCCTAACTTAAATATATGCTGCTGTGAAACAGCTCTTAGTGAACACTAAATGTTGATTTCAGTTAGCTGGATTGTAGATACTTGCAGATTGAAAGAATTATTAGGGACATGGAAAAAGAGCTTAGAATCTGTTTGGTCTTCTGCTAACTTAAGTTGAAGTATCTGCGCACATTGAGGGTTGGTTTTTTTGGCTGTGTTTTTTTATTTGTTTGGGTTTTGTTGGTTTGTGTTTTTTTTAATATAAAACCATTCAATAAGGACTTAAAGCTGCAGGGTTTTTGTTTGGGTTTATATACATGAATTCATAGAATTTCTAAGGATTCCAGGCTTGTCTTGGGATTTTTATTAGATTTAAAGTTAATAAAGTTAGCTAAATCCACTTGTCTCTTGTTTTTATTTTTTATTAGTAAGTTGAAAGCCTGTAAATTCCTGTAGAAACTGAGACACAAATTATGTGGTTACCTAGTTTTTGCCTTGATCATAGATTCCCTCTTTATTAAATTGCCAACAGTCCATCACTGATTGAAATATTTTCTATAGTTAAGATTTGCTGCATAATATAGTATATAGAATTAAGTTATAATGTACTAACATTTTGCCGTTGAAGGAGGTTTTAATCTATATCAAGATTCAAGTTGCTCATCACCATTCTTTCACGTCTAATATATTATAGTTTATATAAATGTGCTCAACATTGCAAAATGCAAATGTGCAAAAACATTGAGACAGTATTACTGTCACTTTGGAAAAGATGTTCCTTGGGGATCATATATGAACATGTCAATTAGCTTGCATTAAGCCACCTGCTTTGTAAGTGGATTGAATAATAAATACCTTCAGTTTCTCTTGTCTTTGTCTTTCATGATCAGATTACGTGTAAAATGGTTTACAGTAAACCTAGAAGATAAACTCTTATGTTTACACTAAAAAATTCATTTATGAATATTACCTTATCTAATTTGATGCCTGTTTCTGGATGGTTAAAGCTGCTTCCCTTTTATTTTATTTTTTTTACCTGTTAGTAAGTAGCATTTGCGAGTACAGTGTCTATTGCTGGCAACAAACTTCACACCTCTGGCACTGAGGCTTTAAACAGAGAGCAATTTTATTCCAGCATGTGTGATAAATGGACCTTTTCAAGCTTAATTGCATTGCTAAAACTGAACTTAAACCCACTTTGTGCTTGTGTGATGGGGGATAGAGGAGAGAGGCAACACGATTGGACTGCTTCAAAACTGACTTGAGTTTACTCTAAAGCTTCTTGAACATTCTGGTTGGGAAACCGAAAGTGACTGCGAAGTTGAAGCTGCATTAATTTATTCATTGCTAAGAATGAATAGTAGTAACTGGAAGGACTGAACAGACACTTTGTGTTTTCCAGTGACTTGAAAAGAAGTTAATTGACCACTAATGCTTGAAGACTGATGATACTCATTTCTCAAAGTTTCCAAGGAGGTACTTGAGAGATACAGGACAAAAAAGCTCCAGGGCCTCTGATGTAAGTGAGACCCTGGGTATGTGACAGAATCTATTTTGGCTTCCTTACAGGACAGAGAAGCACAGGCTTGGGGGATTTTTTTTTTTTTTTTTTTTTCTTTTTAAGGAGATATTGTATGGGTCAAATTTGAGTGCCTGGTACTAGAGGTATTTTAGTGATCCATGAATTGATTTGTTATATAATAGTTACTGATACTGTCTTGCTTTTCAATGTATGCACAACATTGTAATGTGATGCTGAACACTTAGGTATTTGTCAGGAATCAGTGTTCTGATCCTAATGCTATTGCAGGGGCTAAAAAGCTGCAGCTTACTACTGTTCCAGAAGGTTGTGACTTAACCATAGATTAAGGGAAGGAGAAGGAATAGGCTTTTCATTTTGAAAATTTCCACCACTTACTGTGCTTTATATGCTTAGATGCATTGCCTTAAGTTTTCTGCAGCATCTTTGAAGATAAGATTCTCAACAGTATGCATCAAATTACCTTTCATATAAAATTCCATTGTCAAAAGAAATCCTTTTGTATGCAATAAATAAAATGTTAGACTGGTATCATTCAAAATCTGTTTCTTTTGCAATTTTTTTCCCCTTCGCTTGTTTTGCTCTTGAAGTCTTGATCCGTAAACATTTTTGTTTACGCATATTAATTACTGCAGGTACAGCCTAAGAAGAATCTTA
>CM031866.1:13234395-13471462 GCA_018697195.1 Certhia americana
TTTTGGGTTAAAAACTCCGCTGTCCCTCCCGGGTGTTTTGGGTTAAACTCCTCCGCTGTCCCTCCCGGGTGTTTTGGGTTAAACTCCGCCGCTGCCTCAGCTCGGGCCCGGCCCTGCACTGAGGGGGCGCTCCGCCACCGGAAGCGGCTACAGCCGTTTCCTGCCGGGGCGGGGCCTGTGCAGACGGACCAATCGGATACGTGCATCGTACGAAGTTGTCCAATAGTAGAGCAGGACAGGGTTTAAAGGGAGTCGCGGCAGCGAGCACGAGCGGCTGGCGGTTTGTCTGGAGAGCGGAGCGGTTCTGTGCGCACGGCGGCGGCGGCGGCTTCTCTCGAGTCTGTGCCCATGGCGCTGCCGGTGACGCGCCGTGCCCCTGTGAGTACCGCCAGGGGCGGCGGGCGGACCGGGGGGCGACAGAGGAGCAGCGGGGGTGGGGGGCGAGAGAGGAGCCGCCGGCGGCCAAGGGGCCCCGCTGCTCTTTGCCCTCAGGCCGTGCGGGGGCCGCGGGGTGGGGGCGGCTGTCGGCCCTCAGAGCCGCCGGGCCGAGCCCCTGTGGGGAAGGGGCCCCGTTACGGGCCTGGCCTTGGCCGCCCGCGCCTCCCCCGAGGGATGGCGGGGATGCGGGAGTGGGAGAGATAAAGCTACGGGAGGGGGAGGTGTAGGGAGGAGCCTCTCTTCTGTGGTGATTGTCCAATGGTTTAAACTGAAATCCACGAAAACCCTGAAGCCTGGTGCTTTCATTGCTGTGCAGAACAAAGAATATTAATTTTTGCGTGTGTAGCATAGCTTTTTAATTTCTATGGTACATAAGTAACAAGGAATTGTTTTCTGTATCCTCTGGGGGGCGCTGCTAGAGTTACAAAGTGTAAGTATAATAGGGTTAAATAGCAGGTGAGCACTCTGACCTTAAAAAGTATGAGATAGGTTGCATTGCCTAATTTTACAACACCGTTCAGAAGTACAGTGCCCTGAACCTAGAGAGGAGACTTCTTCCTCTGAATATATGTGACTGGCTAGGAAGTAAACGTTGGTTGAGTAATGCATAGTAAGCAGAAGTATACCCGGGTACAGCGATGGTAAGTCTATAATGGAGTCAGGCATTGGAAAGTTGTTGGTCTCTGACTTAAACTTTTGCAATTTTATCATTTTAGCTCACTAGAGGGATGGAGAATGCTGTGTCTGACCTTAGAAGTAAAGCGAAAACTCATGTCACTGGCAAAAGGGCTGCGTTAGAAGAAATAGGAAATAAAGTTGCAACACGGGGAACACACATATCTAAGGTAAAGGAACATTTCAAATCTCTGTATAGGGAGAAGTTGGATTGCTGCTCTGTACTAATAATTGTTTTCACAACAGAAAACAGAATGCCCCAAAGCATCCATAAAGCCTGTGAAAGGACCTAGCAAGATGACAAATGGAATTGCACTGTCTAAAGCTCCAACTGCTGTAAATCAAACAAACAAAGAAACTGATGTTCCAAAGGTAGGAAGTGATGATGATGTTCTGATTTTTAATTTGACTTGCAGCTTTGAGCTCTACCTTCACAAGAGTTTATCCGTGGCTCTATCTTGTTCCCCTGCTGAAAAAGCAAAGCCTCTGTACTGAGATTTTAGTTTAATGCACATTGTACTTAAAGGCTGATGTTCAAGTGGCAGAATGAGCTGTTGAAGTATTGGATGAAGTTTCTGCTTTATCTGGCAATTACTAGAAGATCTTGTGATTCTATGTTTGTGGTATGTCAGTGAAAATTTGCTGCACTGGAGCCCAAGTTTGGTTTCAGCTTCAATCTGAAGAAATTGCATTAGTGACTGGTGAAACATGGAAACAAAGGAACATTGATACTTAAACAAACAATAGATCCATAAGACCTGTTAACAGGTGTGGTCCATTTCTTAGGTTCTGTCTCCTGTCCCTATGGATGTATCAATGCAAGAGGAGGATTTGTGCCAAGCCTTCTCTGACGTGTTGCTCAACAACGTAGAAGACATTGATGCTGAGGACTGGGAGAACCCCCAGCTGTGTAGTGACTACGTAAAAGACATCTACCTGTACCTGAGGGAGCTCGAGGTACGCTGCCCCAGGGCTGCCCTGGTTTCTGGGGTTGGTTAGCTGGCAGCTCACCCTGCTCTCCCCACAGCTGCAGCAGTCGGTGCGGCCGCACTACCTGGACGGCAGGATGACCAACGGGCGCATGCGCGCCATCCTGGTGGACTGGCTGGTCCAGGTGCACTCGAGATTCCGCCTCCTGCAGGAGACACTCTACATGTGTGTGGCCATCATGGATCGCTTCTTACAGGTGAGGTCTCCTTCAGCTCATGCTCAGTAATTATTCAGTTACTGAGTTTGGTAAAGGACTGCAGGATTTAACTTTTGAAATCTTAATCTACAAAATCTGCTCTGTCTGTAAGAACTGTTACAGTGCAGTATCTCGACTCTGAGGCTGCTGCCTTCTTTGAGCCTGTCATTATAGAGACACCTTTGACTAGAGTGAAACCTCATTTATTGAAATGAACGCTGTCATGCTGGTATTCTGAACTGATAAATATGAATCTGATTATCTAGAGTTTGACACTTCAGGTCCTGCATTTTAAATGTCTGTGTTGCAGAGTCATCCAGTACCTCGCAAGAAGCTTCAGCTGGTGGGTGTAACAGCACTGCTTGTAGCTTCAAAATATGAAGAGATACTGTCTCCTGATGTAGCAGACTTTGTTTACATTACTGACAATGCCTACACCAGTAGTGAAATTAGAGAAATGGAGATGATTATTCTTAAAGAATTAAACTTCGACCTGGGGCGACCTCTTCCAATTCACTTCTTAAGAAGAGCATCAAAAGCAGGGGAGGTGGGTACTTTTCCTCATTATCTAGCACTTTCTGGTATTGGTAAAGCCTATCAGGATTGCTTCTGGCGTTTTTATCATCTGATCTTACCTCCTCCAGCTTAAATGCTGGATGAAGAAATGCTCAGCTCTGAAACTCCACCGTGTGGAGTAACTCGACAATGTCACTGTGGCAGCCAGTGCTATGTCACATTTCTATTTACTGATGCCTGTGTTCAGCCTTATTGGCTGTAATTTTACTGTTAAAAAGAACCCTTGCTTCTAATCTTTTTAACCTGGTGATCAGGGTGTTTATTAGTAAAACACTGGCAGTGTTGCAGTTCTTTTATAACTACTGGCTGCAAATATTGTGTTATTTAAGAATCAAAAGATAAGCTTTCTCTTTGACCCAACCCATTTTTTCTCCATCACTGTAATTATATTTATATTCAATGACTGTCCACTCTTGAGGTGGGCTTCAATTACCTCAGCAGACCACTAGGTAACTCAAATAAGGTTCTCCTTAATTCATTTTATACCTCCCCTCCCTTAGTTTGCATTACAGAGGGAGCATTAGTGCCCCTAGCTGGGCACAGCAGTACCTGATAATGCAATTTTCTGTTAAAATCCCTCACTTGACTTTGTGTCTAAATTCCAAAGGGCTGCTGGCTTGATTTTGAGAGGAATGGCTGTCCCTAAACTGTAGTAAAGATTTTGCTATTTTTATTTTGTCCTTGAACACAATAAGCAATTCTGAGTGACTATGCTAAAATGAAGTGAAACTGTGGATTAACAAGCTCTCAACCTGCTAGGCTGATGCTAAGCAACACACTCTAGCAAAATACCTGATGGAGCTGACACTGATAGACTATGACATGGTTCACCACCGGCCTTCAGAGATCGCAGCTGCTGCCTTGTGCCTCTCTCAGAAGATTCTGGGACATAACAAATGGGTGGGTGTTTGATTAAAACTTGTTGTTCTTCACTCAATGGAACGGAACCAATAAAAAAGTACTTTAAAAATTGTGTATAGTTGGTAACAATGATGGTTGGACAAGCCTGCTGCATAGTGGCATGTAGAAAAAGAGTGTACCTGTAAAACCCAAAGTCCTTTTCTCTGTAAATACTGGGGTACAGCAGGATTTTTCTCGTGAAAGCATTGGGTTATTGAAGGCTACACTGTAAGTAAAAGTAGATTTTCATAATTCTTGCAGTACATGTAGCATAGTGAAGTTGTGGACCATGAGTAATGAATTGTAATTCAGCTGGTAGTTGCTTTTTTATCCTCTGTTCAGTCTATAAGCATGGTCCTTGAAAGTGATAAAGTGATGCGTTCAGACTTCTGCCCATCAGGTTACGCTGGATCTGTCATTTAAACTGACAAAAGCTACATTATAAATGACAAATAAATTCTATTTTGTTTATATGTCTGGTATAGATTGTATATATAATATTGTGTTTCATATATATATATATGACATATAAATTTAAATGACATTACATGTCATTTTAACTGTAAAGCTGCAATTTCCTGCACTTGAGGGTTAGCTGTGAAGCTCAGGGTGTTTGCTGCCTGAAGTGATTGTGCCTTGAGCAGCAATTCCCCCTTCACAAATCTCAAGTTTGTTACCATTCTGCTGCAGGGTACAAAGCAGCAGTACTACACTGGCTATGCAGAAGACAGTCTTGTGATGACCATGAAACATATGGCCAAGAATGTAGTCAAAGTAAATGAGAAGTTAACAAAATACACTGTAAGTACAGCTACTTAAATCCTTTCTCTAATGTTTAAAAAATAGCTTTGCTGCATCCTGTATGCAGCAGGTAAATACTCTGTATGTTACCTTAAAGCTTATGCTGTGAGAGGCTGTTGCATTAATGTTAACAGCAAAACCTTTTAGAAAAATTGTGCTTGTTCCTTTGCAAGCAGGTTCAGTGCCAGTCTTCTTTGTTTGCTTGTTTTCCAAGCAGGCAGGCAAACTGACCCAGAATTACCTGCCTGAGCATCAATAGTATATGCATGAAACCTCTGTATCTCTGTTCTCTGCAGGCTATCAAGAACAAGTATGCAAGCAGCAAACTACTGACCATCAGCACCATCCCTCAGCTGAACTGTGAGATTGTCAAGGATCTGGCTGCCTCACTGCTGTGAAGCCCTGGGCAGCCAGAGCCTGATGGGGTGTGCACTTTGTCTGTCAGCTGCTTTTGTACATAGCATTCCAGCCTCCCACAGACTGTTCCGATTCACACAGGTGACATTTTAAATTTGCTTTGTAATACAGCTTTCTATCTAAAAATAAAACTCCTTTCTTTTAAATACCGAGAGTGTGACTCTTTAAGGTACAACCTACACATTTGGAATCTAATGTCCAAGTGGGACATCTGACTAAATAGGTGACTGTTACAACTTGCAGTTAAATGGGCTTGATTATTCTCTCTGGTTGTTTCCAGAGAGAATCTCTAAGCTTTATGTATTGCATTATCTTTATTAACTTATTTTCACTCTTAACATAAAGAGGAGGCAGACAGTGAACATTTTTGTTGTACCTTAAAGAACACTAAATATGTACCTTATTTCAGTGCCTTGTTTCAAGAAAGTATACTGGACTTTATTTCTTTTTTTGTAGTTAGCCATCTTCAAGTTTGGGGAAAGACATAGGCTCTCTTTAACAGGTATTAACCTTGGAAATCTTTGTGGTTTTCTGTGTGCTTAAAAAAAACGGCGCTAAGGTGGAAAAATTTGAAGTCTCTGGAATGCTTACAACTGTGCAGGGAATATGGGTCTGGAACTGTGGGTATGAGACCTTTTGAAAGCAGCTCAGCTCTTGAAACCTTCTCCACTTCCAGGAAAGATCCCCTTTTGGTTTTTCATTACCTGTTTGCTTGCCCACACCTTTTTTCCCCCTGCTTTCTCCAATAAACACCCTGTATCTGGGATTATAGAGTCAAACCCAGCATGTGGCAGTTCTTCTTGTCACTTCCTTGACACTTTGCTTGCTTTTGTCTTTGTTTCTAATCTAAGTGTCAGTATTTGTATGCTCAGGGACTACAAGCATGTAAGTAATGCAACTTTTCTGTCTCAATACCTCATGTATGTCCATTTGTTAAAGTAATCTTACAAGATAAGTAAGTTAAATTAGACCTTTTGATAGTCTCCAGGTTATACTGAACTCAGTACCTCCCTTCCACACCTAGCTCTTCTGTGATTGCTCAGTATCTCCTTTTCATGAGTGTGCTGCCTCTGAGTTAGAAGGCAAGAACCTGATGCTGCAGAAGTAGCATCTCAGTGCTGTTCTGGGGGAAGGATGGTGATGCTATTGGGTTTTCTCTTAAGCAGGAGATTTTTCTCTCCCCTAGGATAAGTAAGCCTAGCACGTGTTGCAAGCAGTCTTCTGGAAAATGTGCTTCATTCCTTGTGTGGATATTATTCCTCCCTTGGAATAAGCGAGGTCCTTATTTTTGGCTCCTAGAAACAGCTTCTATAGAAGATGGAGTTTGTGTTATGTACCTAAGTTAGCCTTAGGCACTGGTTTACAAGGGAGGGATTCAAGATTTTTAGCTGCATTATAAAGCATTTGCAACTTTTTAATACCAGCAGATGCAGGGCTTTTTAACTGCTCTTAACATGAGAGAATGAAATGCATGGCACTTGAGCTGGGCATAGGGAAAATAATTTGGTTTGGAGTGAAGAAAGAGATTCTTTGGAAGTTAGTGCAGTGAAATCCTGAAGCCATTTTTGTGAAGAGATCTGTTTGTATATATGTGAGAACAAACTTCAAAGAGAACAAACCTGTTGTCTTCCTGTGTTTTATTTTATGGAGGTTCAAAAGGCAAAGCAGGAATTCTCAGAACTGCAGGGAGAGCAACAGCCATTCTGTTGCTGGGGGAGGCAATCAGACATGGGCAGTAACCACCTGTGCTTTTGCTATTTAAAAGGAGAAGGAGTAGTGCATATCTGTAAGTACCTGGCATAAAAATTCTAGCAGTACTACTTCATAAGAACAGTGGACTACTGCATTATACATTTATACATGTTTCTATCATAACCAGTTTTTATATACAGTATATAACTATTTCTATAAATGTACAGCTCTGCATAAAGACACTTCTTATAACAGGTAGAGTATTAAACATAAATCCAACATGGGCCAGCCCATATTATAATATAAATCTTGAAGAAGGCAACATTGTTTAGCATACAGTACTATGTGGTTTTCTGTTTTAAATTCTTTCAGTGCCTGTTGGAGTCCCTAAACACAAACCAGTTCCATTACATCTCTGTACAGAATTAAATAGACCATCACAGTAGTTTTTCCAGATGGTAATATCCCAAATGAGCCTAAATATTTTTGACATGTAGCAGCATACTTATTAACATGTTCCCCAGAATGATCTGCATTAGAGGAAATTTGCATTTAACATTATCTTCAGTAGATAATTTAAAAGGTTACTGATATTCAGCTGAAGGCACTTATTAAATACACCCCTTTCGAAGTCCCCGTTCCTGGTTCCAGACACTAAATCACCTGTTTCAAGAAGATGGTAGGTTTGAGCATTCTTCACTTACTAGGTGTTTAAACCAGGTTTTAAATATAATAAATAATTAATCAGTTCATTGCTTTATGGTGCTGAGACAGAGATCAAAAGTCTGTACTGTGGGTAACTCTTCCTGCTCATACACAATTTACTGGTGAAAATACTGCTGAGAACGGCAGACCTTGGAAGAACAATGTCCTGAAGGCAAGGGAAAACATCTTCAACCACTGGTACCTTCATGCCGATTTTTCTCTGACAGTCTTTAAATCTTGGTGACGTAATTGTTGGGAAACAGACCTTGTTTGCCTCGCAGTCTTCCCGTCCACCAGCCAGAAGGATCTGTAACAGGGACAGCAAGATAAAGAGCGAGGCTCTGGAAGTGCTTCTGTATAGTTGGTGCAACCTTGCAAAGCTGTGCTGCTCAATGAGTGACTTTTTCTGGGAAGGAAGGAGGGGACAGGAATTTTGGAGTGTGTTTTGCCTTGAGGAAGGTGCTTTGGACACCCAAGAGTTAGAACTGGTTAATTACATTTTGTTTCTTGTGCTACAGCTGTGATTTAGGCTGATTTTCCTCTCAAGCCAGTGATAGGATCACTGTCTCACTAAGTGTACAGTGCTGCAGGACCCAGTGACAGGTCCTTGGTCTGTCTCTGATAGTGAAGAGGTTGGACTGGGCTGGAGGCTTCTCTGCCCCCTGAGCCCTCATGGAAATTTGCAATCCTAACAAGAGAAGAGGGGGTCCTAACACCTCGTTAGAAGCAGTGCTCAAGTACCCGTACTACCCGTACCTTCCTTGATGATGTCGATGACATCGTTGGCGTTGAAGCTGAGCTCGTCGGTGTCCTGCGCGTCGTAGGCGTAGAGCGCCCGGCACTGCGGCACCTGCGGCTTGGGCTTGGGCTGCGGTTTGGGCCTTCCTCCGGCAGGCGGCGGGCGGCTCGAGGTCTGCCTGCGGACACTGCACACACAGCGAGCACTTGGGGGACTGCAACTCACACCTGAGCTTCAGCAAACCCCTCGCTCTTAAGGAGTTCATTTTAAAGAAACTCATAGAACAAGGGAAAAGAGATTTTCTTGAATGTCACAACCATTAAATATAGCAGTGTTGAGACTTCCCTGTGAAAGAAGGGACAGAATTGCCTTTTCCTTTCTATGGGAATGAATTACTAGGTATGTCCCAACAGCAGTTCAAATGCTTAGAAGACATTTAGTGCCCAGGCTGAAATGGAAGCAAATGTGCACATGCGGCTCATGCATATCTCAGTATCTACACAGCTTAGGCTGTCTCTCCCCTTGCCCCAATGTCACCAGCCATGTAGTTTTCAGTATCAAAAACAAAGTTCTAGTTCACAGGCTTGCTACTTTACCATTCTTGTGACTAAGCTGTAACAGAGATTCGCATCTCTTTTAAGTTGCCTCAGATTCCAGGGCCATCTATGGACTTGTTCTGTTACAGCCAACTCTGAAGCAGCAGGGGAGATGCTGCACAAACTGTCACAGCTGTGACCACTCCAAAGATTAGGAAGGGGAAAGAGGGAAGAAATGCATTTTGCCAGCTCATCAGCTAATAAAGGCTGGAAGAGAGAAGAGGTATTAGACTCAGTATATCAGTTTAGAATTAATGATATATGTGCTGAATGGCTAAAAATGTAATGATGTGGAGGAGAATAAACTGCGATCATGTCGTGTAATGTCAAGATAACATAACATGGTTTTAGCAGGATAGGGTTACAGTTACTTACATGAAATCCTAGGCTTAATTTTGTCAATAAACCTCTAATTCTAACTTCGTAGTAAACTGCACCAGAAAATAAGATCTGAAGTATGGATTATAAGAGCACTTCAGTTCTCAATATATCTATGAGGGGAGAGATTGTTCTCCTATTTAGCATCTACTGCCTTTGCTCAGGATAGGAGATGTGAAACCTAAACGTACGTATGAAAATGAAGGAATTTAGCACAAGTCTTGGAAAACAGCTCAGCTTTTGTGCAGCTATGGTAGAACTATAGTATCTTAAATGAGATGTTTTGCTGCTGAGGGGAGCCTGCTGCTTTTAATCTTGGTCCTGTACTGGATTGTTAGTTCCCCTGCATCCTTCTTGGCAGCTTTGCTAAAAATAAACCTAATTCTACTCCTTAAAAATTCCATCTACTTATATATGGCTACGGTTTTGAAATACTAAAGCCACACCTCTTCTAGCTCACAGCTTCCTTTTGAAAAGGAACAAGCACAGAAATATGTCTGAAATCCACTGCTGAATACAGTTCTGTTGTTTCTTTTAATAAAGTATTCATAATACTCAGGAAGACAGCCTTGGGAATGTCCCTTTTGTAGAAGCATTTCCATAGGTTTGTTACTGCTGCAGAACACCTGGCATGTTTGATTTTATCCTATGGCCTATGTGTTTTTATTGTTACATGAACTGTAGTCTCAGGCCAAAGTAAAGGCTAGTATCAGTAAAAGAGTTTAGGAAGAAGCTGTCATGTGACAAGAACATTTCACCACCAAAAGCCATGGAAGTTATTACAAGATGGAAATGTGCCTGTAAGCATAAGCAGCGGTGGCTGCTTTCTGATTTCTTTCTTATTTGAAGATTAATTTTAGAGGTTTTTTTTTTTTGTTTATATATGCCTGAAATATCTTAGGGCTGACACTTGGCACAGTGGGGTAAAATGGCTGCCATTAGAACTGCAGAGATCTCTGTACATGCCTAACCTTGCTTGAGGGCTCCACCTTTAGGAACCAGAAAGTTCCTCCTTGGGAACCCTGTACTCTTTTGATTCTTGAAATCTATCAATTGTGCACATTTATGTTACTGTTTGATAACTGAGGTGTGTAATGCTCACTAACATTATAACTAATCTGCTTAATTAGTCCCTGTTGGATTACACAGCAAAAGAATGCTTAGGCCGACAGGGTAATTTAGTGCAGAACAGCTGCTAAGGAGCTTGGCTGCTGACTGACAGCTGAGACAGGCCTGCTGGTACAAAAAGTTGCTCTTGAGATGGTTAAAAATAAATATACTTTTGCTGGCTCCAAGAACCCCCATTCATGCAGATCATGGGAGTCATCAGCAAACTGCTTAACTAAATTCTTTTTTTTTTCCTAAACTGCTGAATAGGCAGCAGTCTGTGACAATTAAGTGATACTCAAGAGTCCCAATACAGTAAATCTCCAGTAATGTTCTACAAGAGAGTGGAGTAAGGGCTGAATTAAAGTAGAAACTGTTGGGTCACTGAAAAACCTTAAAATTTTTTAAAGCCTTCAATATTCAAATTCAAGATACTAAACCAGAACTGCTTCACCTTTATTCCTATGGGTCTAGGATGGAGTATGTTTTGGAATCTGATGGAATGGATGATACCTTTGAGTACAGCTCAAGAGCACAACCTGGTGATCGATGCACAGAGTATATCAGTCGTGAACAGTTTGATATAAAACTATTTGCAAAAATTGACACCTTTTTATCAGATTCAATGTAAAATCTTACCCAGCTGCTCCTTGGTCAGGTACTTTCAAGAAATCCATGCTTTGTGGTTGCTGTGAAATCTTGCCTGATCCTCCTGACATTTGCCGTGGTAAAGCTGGTCGTGTCATACTTGTGTACAGGTTCTTCTGATTGGCCCATTGATTTCCTGGGATCTGGGGATGGGCTGCAGACTGGGGGGGATTTATTACTCCATTCTGCTGCTGACCTAGTAGTAAATAAAGAGTGCATGCAGTCCAAACACCAGCTCAGTAAAGGAATATAGCTGTTCAGAGGGCCCCACCTATCAAGGAATCCAAAACCAAAATAATGTTGAAATTGATATAACTGATTTATTCCCAGTTTCTGGTCTGCTGATAATCTGGTTTGGGTTCCCAACTTCATGAACTTGTTTAAGGTGTGTGGCCTGGGTGTTCCAAGCAAGCACAAGAATTAGCTCTCAGCTGAGTTCCAGTTTATCTAACGTGGTACCACCAACTCCTCTCTAAAACACTGCACAACATTTTATTCAGATAAGGGTTAATCCAAAGCCAGCCAGAATTTATTCTTTTTCTTTTGAAGTTCAAACTCAATCTACCACATACTCAAAGAATTTGACTGTTTTTATTAAGTTGCTATAAATACTTGTCTATTTTAACAAGCATGCAGGTGGGGGGTGTTTGGGCTTTTTTATTGTTTTGTTTTAAAAAACGCCTTGATGCTATTTTGATAGTTGAAAGGGAGTTTGAATTTTCTAGGACTGACAGGGGTATATGCCTTTAAACAACTAATTATGCTTCTAACTTGCATTTAAACCAAACCTACCCACATCTAAGCTACTTGCAGTATCAGGGGCTAAAGAGCTCAAGTCTACATGCTTTACATTCCTAAAACTCCTATGGAACAAATGGGAGTTATGCTTCTGTTAAAAATCCTCAATTATACAAGTGACCCTGACTTCTGCTATTGTGATTATTATGCCTGCTAAACATCAGCAGAAAGAACAGCTGTGCAGAGAGGAGAATTCATAATCACAGCACCTGGGAAACCCCTACTGCCTGTAACAGCTCATCTTTGCTTCTGATGTTCTCTGGGTACTGTGGCAGAACTTTAGGGTCAAACTCCTGCATAAACCCCACTTTGCAATCCAGGCCAGCATGGCACATACATTATGGTGATATAAATAAAGGATTGGGTTATTCTGAACCTGTACACAATACTCTGTTCAGCTACTGCAACACTGATTTTAAAATAAGATGTGAAAATAGCAGAACCCAGATAATTGTTGGGACTTTTCAAAGAGGAATTTGCCCAAATCATGACATGGCTTCGAACTCCTTGAAAGTCAGGACATTTTAACTGGAACTCTTTTGTAACACCTGTCTGCAATTTTGTTTTTCCAGCTACCTGTGGCCTACCTTCCAAGAGAGTTTAACATTCAATAAACAACCAAATAAACAAAAAGCCATGTTACTGTAACCTACAGAGAGGTTTGGGAAAGACTTCTACTCTCCTTTTAAATGTGATAGCCCAATGCCTGAGGGTCAACACAGAACTTCAGCAGTAACACTTCTCCTAGCTATAAAACTGCTGAAACAGTTTTTGAAAATATAAACCAGACTGTCCTTGCTTTAACTGATGCTGTACAAATACTCACTATCTCTGTTTGCTGACAGGTCAGTAATTTCCCACTTCACTACCAGTTCTGGCAGATCACACAGTCTTTAGTTTGACTTACACAGCTGTGAGGATTTGGAATTGTCTATTTAATGTTGTGACCAAGACTGGTCACACCCCTAACTTCCTCCATTAGCATTGTGCTTCTCAATAAACAGCAGCTGACTGAAAGAAGAGTCTTTGTTAAAATGAAAGTACTCTGGGAGTGTAAGTACAAAAAAACCTCTTGGGAAATGCTGGATCAATGGAATATTGTTCTCCCCTGTGAGTTCACAAGCAAAATTAATCATATCTGCCCAGGGCAGAAGTGGAACACCCTAATGACATCAGTCCCCTGCAGAAAGAGCCATGCTGTTCACTGGCACAGCTGCTGTGTCCCAGCACTCAGGCACACAGGAGCTGTAACATGTCTGACAGGGCAGGACAATAAGACACAAATGGCATTCTGTGCTGTGCTGGCCCCGAAAGCAGTTCCACTGCAAAGCATTATCTGTGGCTTGACAAGCACAGAGCTTGTACCCTTCACAGTGCAGAAGGCACTGGGTTGGGTTTAGATTCAGTGGCTTATATCAGAAGTGTCTAAACAAGTCACCATCCATGTCAAGCAGGACAGCTCCAGGGGAATATCCAGCAAGACACTTCATAAAATGCCTACAAACAGATGCTTTCCAGGCAGGATCTTTTAAAGAGAAATTTAAACTGTTACCATAATTTTTTTTTTTTTAATGGGTAAAAAATTGCCAGATGACAGGAGAAAACCAAAAGCCTTTACCTGGAATTCTGTTTTGCCCAAGCTAAGAGGACTTACCTGGAGGAGGTGGTGCAGCTCTCATAGGGTAAGTCTGATTTTGAGACCTACTGGAATATCCTCTGCCTTGGGTAAGGTTCCGTCTAGTAGGACCTAGAAGAAAGCAGAAACATCTGTATCCCTTCACAATTACATTAATTAGATAAGTTGTGCTGGCTGTGATCAGAAAGAGCTGATCTTCAGAAATAAGGAATCTGACTCCTGCAGGGTTGGCCAGGCTGTTAATAAAGCATCAGGTGCAAAAAGGCTGACTTTGGGATATTTTCCCTTTTGTTCAGCCTCAGGATATAAAGCAAAGCCTTCTTGCAACTACAGTAAACAAGGCCCAGAAGTCTTGACAGCTGTAAAGCAGCAAGGAACTTTGCTGTATCCTTAGGATCTTTGTGTGTTACAGAGATATTAATAAAGAAAATGGTGAGGCTAGAGCCAAGCATGGATAGAAAAAGTCAACCATTCTCTGATTTTATAAACTAATTTCTAGAGGAAATTCATACTTACGGGAATTCTTTGGCAGCCCTGGTCCAATGCTGATCTGCAGCACTTTATTACTTGGTTTGAGAATGGCTACATCTCCTTGGCCTTGTGTGAACTGCACCTGTCGAGAACCAGCACTGCTCCAGGGCCCCCAGCTCTCCTTCTTCAGCTTCACTTCAAGTCTGACAGAAGCGTGTGAACACACACAAATGAAAAAAACCAGAACTGCTACATCAAATCAAGATGAAACTTAGACATAACTTAGAAATATAAAATTAAAAGCTTAGACTGAGAATCTGCATTCCATGAAGGACTGAGCTGACATAATCACCTAATTACGTATTTTTTTCCATGCTTTTTCAAAAAATGTTCTTAATTGAGGTTTTAGCTTTCCTGGTACAGTTTCTCCAAGTTTAAGATGCCCTGGGGAGGACAGTGAGCTTTGAACAAAAATGTGCAAAGGTCCAAGTAGGAGATGTGTCAGCGGTACACACACACTGCCCTGTGTGCTCTGGGGCAGGCCCTGTGCTCTGCTGCAAGGGAACAGTTCTGCACACACACACCTCAGCCTCTTCATTTCACATTCTTTCCCATGCAGACACACACTCACACATTCCTTCCCAGCATTTCCACACTATCCATCTGCTCTGAACTGTACTCAGATAGGGTTTTAGGCAAGACCCCAGAAATGCAATACATAACCTTTACTCCTGGTACTGGCTTTGCATTCCCAGTGTACAGGAGTGTATGCTACAGTAATGTTCCTCACTTCAATTCTCCTACACCCTTTCCAAACAAAAATAGTGATCTCCTGTTGCTTTTCATAATTCCTCCACCTTTTTGAAGGCAATAAAATAAACATACAAATCCAAGGCCTGCTGTTGCTGATCTCCTTAATGGGTGGAAGTATTAAGAAAAGCACATGTTCGCTGGGATTGTTTCCAGGATGTCCTCACAGCCAAACTACACAGACATGCTCTAGGTTTTCAAATTGGTTCTAAAAATGGTTCTCAATATCATTTACTTAAATGAGGTCTCTTTAGAACTATTCTTTCACCCAGCAGTCCCCTGCACCCACAACAAACTTCATCATTTCAGACTGCTACATTATGTGCCCAGAATTCTTTCAAACTCTTCAATGAAGTGTGCACTCCTAGGCAAAGGTGAAGGAGTGGGAAGAAGATGCTCTCTGCTCCTTCCAGGAGCCAGCAGCAGCTGTGCAGAGGCCCTGCCCTGGTGCCAGGCTCAGGAGAACAAAGGCAGCTCTCCATGAACACACAGTGGGAAGTGTCAAGTGGCCCTGGTAAATCCTAACCTGCTACTCTGACACAGCAAGCACTAAGTCTGATCTCCTTGCACATACAGGGTTTTACACTGTGCTACCTCCTATTATTGGAAAAAGTACAACTTGCAGTCATTCATTTGCCTTGGCAGCAAGAACAAAACATCCCTAAAAGCCCATTGAAAAAAGCCATAACTCACGTATTGCTAAATTTCAGAGGTAGTTTTCTTTGTGTTTTCTCTTCGTATCGTTTAGATAAGAGGCTTAAAAACTCTGTTTTGAAGACTGATTCCAGCAAACTATCGTATTCCTGTTCATGTAGAATGAAAATGTCATCCTGCATGGTGCTGCAAGGAAATGAGAGCATACACCATCCAGTTTAAAATGTCATCAGCAAATACAGCTAACATTATAATATCATTTGCAGAGTACTCATGGTTAATTTTTAAAAACATAATGAAGTCCAAGCAGCATTAATTACAGAGCTTTGCTTTCTTGAGAGTAGGTTTGGTTTTTTCCAAGAGTTGATACTGGAATAGCTGAAACAATCCCTTTTGAGAGATGGAGTAAATGACTATTTAGTCATTTTACAGCAATTACAGTTAGCAAAAAACCATGTGCTATAAAAGTAACAATTATAAACCTTATCTTCAATAATGGCAGATTTTGGGACTAGAGATAAATTGGAAATTTGCAGGTTATCGCAACAAGTCTGAAACACAAAGCAAGGAAATTCAAAAAGAAAGCTTTCAATTCCCACTTCATCAATCAGCTTTTCTTCCCTGTCCTACACAAATTGCTCTGTCAATGGAAAAAATATATTCCAGGTACTGACCTTAAAGAAACAGAAAGAATTCTCTCCACTTCCATCTTTCGCTTCAAGACTTCCTTCACCTGGCCCTTCTCTGGGCCCTGCTTTATCTTTTCACGCCCGATCAGGTAAATGCACTTGGGAGTGAGGACGAGATCTCTCTTCACGCTCTGAAACACAACATTGAAAATACACAGCCGTGTCCTGTGTGGTGTGACCCTGAGCTGGGCAGTTCCTGGCACAGGATGGTGGAAGACAACTCTGACTTGCAGCAGAACTCATCTTTAGGGGATGTTGCTGTTCCACCCACCTTAAACCGTCTGTCATATTTAGTTACAGTGTCTGCAAAATCGATCTTCTCCCGCTTGCCCACAAACTGCCGGAGCTCGGGGTGCTCCTCCATGCCTATGTAATCTCCCACAAAATTCCTGTTAATGCTGTTCCGTCTTCTCTCTTTCTTGTTCAGCAACAGATCTGATGCTTAAATATAAAATAAACATTGATTAATAGCTTCTACCAAATCTCCTAAACTAATGCTCTCAAAGAGCCAACTGTTTCACACAGAATTTCTTGGGCAGTGATAACCAAAGTGTTTCTAATACAGAGAAACAGTGAAGCACTGCTACTAATCCCTTTAGATAAGGATATATGTGATCATTAAATCCATTCCTAGTGAAATACACTGATGGCAAGTTCAGTAGTTCTGGTTAATTTGGAGCACTTCTGAAAGTAGGAAATTTCTCACTCACTGCTAGAAATTAAAGATTAACCCTTCCAAAACCAGCATGTTCATTCATGCAGCCCAGGTCACACAAAGCTAAGTCCCGGGAGAGTCCATGGATTGTTCTTATCACCTACAGATTATTCAGATCCTGCATAACTGTGGGAACTTTTCTTTTTTTGCCTGCCCTGCAGCATCTCTGTTGTCTGTGCTAACCAGTCTGGCTTTGATTTGAGAGCAAAGCACTGGACAGTCCAAGAGATCTGTGCATGCAGAGCAGTCAATCTCATCAGCAGTACTGTAGGGGTCCCACAAAATGCAATCATTCTGAGACAGTTACCTGCAATGCAACTTTTGCCTACAGAGAGGGTGAGGTTTTCTTCCCCTTTGTGTCCCTCCTGTTCCTGGAACCATGTGTGTGTGAAGTCTCTGCCATCAGAAGTTCTGACCTACCTTCTTCTCTCATCTGCACATATTTTTTCCTGGCTGCGTATTTCCTCCAGGCCTTCTGGATCGCCCTGGCATACCCATCATACTTCCTCTCTCTCATCTCTTCTAACAGAAACAGCTGTACAAAAACACAGTAGGGTGGGTCAAACATTTTACATGCAAAGTTCAAGAAAAAGCTGTATTTTACATTCAACAACTCTCCAGTGCATTTCACTCCAGATCCAAGCTGGTGCCTCACAGCTGTGGAGATTGGAATGTTAAAGTAGCCTTTCTGGAAGAAATCTCTGATGTTTGAGTGGCTATGGCTCTTACCAGTCTACCCAGTAAATTCCATACCCCATGATGAAGGAAAAGGAATATGGATTCTCCCTGAAATATTCTACTGGGGCAATGCAAGGTTCTCCACTGGCCATTTCTTCAGCCTCCATCCACACATTCTCCAAAATTCCTACTTCCCTTGTCAGAATGTTACCATGTCCGTGGGGATACCTGCAATGTGTAACGTAACTGTTCACAAGCAACCTTCTTCCCTGGCTGAATTTCATACCCCTGTGTCAACTTGCTCCATTCTCTCTCAACACTGAAGGTTGTCAGCTGGCTGCAGGACTTGTAACTATCACCTTATAATTCACAAGTATGACATAGTAAGACTTTTGGGTCTAAAATGTCAGAAATCAAGGGAAAATACTGTTTTATTACAACAGGAATGGAAGGTACATCCCCTTTTTTGAGAATTTCCAAGGTCTATTAAAATACATGTAAATTTAATGCACAATATTATTGTAGGATACAGCATATTCACAACAGCCTTTTACATACTTCAGTTAAATCAGGTTTTTGTCTTACAGGAAGCACAAGCACTTGGCTAAACTGCAGCACTCAATCAGTCCACTGACACGACTGTTGCTTATTTCCCCACACTGTGTGTTAAATATTCACAGGAGTTTTCTTCTAGCTTTCAAGAGAGAAAATTAATAAAAATGGGTATATGGAGAAGCAAATCGTGGCTTTAGGATTTTTTTTTTTTTACTTTGCTGCTCTAAACCGTGCAAATCTAGAAAAATACTGTTGTTCATATTGATCTGAAAAATGAAACTTGATCTGGTGTGCAAACCATTTCCACAGAACCTCACTTGCTCCTGTACAGAGTTATTTGTCCAGGTGTGTGATGGAAATGTAAATAATGAAACCTTTCTGCCACCCATAAAACCTTACTTCACAGCTGGCAATTCTCCATTTACAGCACACTTATTTAAAAAGAATTTTAAAATCTCTTCCTGAACACAAGCACTCGCTCTGGTTTCAGCAAAGGCACAGAGCTCCTGATACAAAAACATCCTCAGCTGCAGCAGGGCATGACCAAGCCCTGGTGCAATTCAGGTTACAGTGACAATATGGATGCTGTCTCTCATGAACACTCACCATTTATTTCTCTAACAATAATATTAATTGCAAAATCTTGGTGCAAAATAATCTATCATCTGCAGCTGAAGGCCGTATTAAGGAAGTTCAACTAAGTCACTGAGCTAAAATACAGTTCTTAACCTATAGAAATGAAGATACTGCATAAACCCTTTCCTAAAATAGGTATTATAAAGCTTCCCCTTACACTCTCAAGCAAATCAAGAATTTTTCATCTTTAATCATAACAGATTAAATATAAAAGATTATTTTTCTCAGAAGCAATACAATCCTAGCCAATATTTAAGTAATATAAGGTGAAAGATGATTGTCTTTCTCAATAAAAGATAAATCACTCTTTAAAATATTCAGTTTATAAAAACATTTTCAACATAAAATAAAAAAAGCCCAGACCCGTTTTGGTACTTATTTAAAAAGAGATTACATGGCATTAAAAAAAAAATTTAAGAAAACAATATGTCATATTGTCAAAATGACATATCCACGCAAGCAGGACTTAGCATCACAAAAATGCATCAGGATGGGAAGATGCTTCCACTGGGCACCAACATGATCCTCTCAAAGGAACCAGTAGCACATCACACTGGGTACAGGTCAGTAACTGACTGAAGGGGATCTGGATCCATCAACCCCATGGCAACACCTGCGACTTGGCCTCTGAACAGAAGACACCAGGAGATCACACCAACTATGTAAGCCAAAACTCCCAATAATCTCCAGAAAGAAAGCAACTGTGCTCCACAGGAAGCAGGTTAAGTTCAGTTCACAGCTGTGCTTCAGAAGAAGCAGGTAAAGCTCACACTCCCTCAGAACTGGCTGGCTGTTGTTGTCATGACCAAGGAAGATCAATCCCATATTAATTTTCTACTCTGCCAAAATGCCATCTAAAGTGCTGGAATAGCCAACATATCAAGCACTGTATGCTGTGGTGTATAAACACATCTCTCAGATGTAGGCAGGAATGTAAATCTCATTATTCCTGAACAGTATCTTATCCTTTTTATGGTAGAAACAACAAAATTTCTATTATGAGTTGGAGAAGCATTCTTTTCTTGCCTTTAACAAATATCTTTCCATGTGACTGGAGACAGCAGTGTCATCGCCTGAATTACTGTTCTACAGAGAAAAATATATGTTCCTGGAACAGCAAATGATAGCCACAGAAGTGTTCAGCTTTTATTTTAGTATGTAACTTCAGACAAAGTACCAAGAAATCAATGCTCAGCTGCAAGATGTGCTACACAAACTAAGCCCAATTGCTCCTGAATGCATCAGGAATACAGGAGGGTGAATAGAGCACAGATTCTCCTGAACAACTTTCCTGAATAGCAAAGTAAGAAAACTTTTTTCCAACAGATTTTGTATGATTTAGTAGCCACAGGATAAAACCAGCTTTGTGATGCCTCCCTAATAATCTCTTTGGGATTTCAAGTTGCAGTCATTCTGGAACACTGATTTACTGTGTTCATGCTGTGTAACATATCCTTACCATCCCTAGGGACTATTCTACCTTCATCAGTATTTCTTGTTACGAGAAGAGGAACAATGCTCTTGATAAAAAGCATCTTCATAACCCACTTTTTTTTTCTTCTTGATGCATTTAATTCTCTTTATATTATGTGCCAAACCCTGCAGTGGTCTTATGTAGTGTGCCCTTTACACAGCCTGTATTATAGACATGCTTAGCTTGTCAGATTTTGACACTTTCCCCACCTCAGCAGGTATCATGCTCAACTTGAGTGGGCAGGACTTTAATTTCAGCAAACAGTTGCATATTTAGAGAACTGTGTTCTGGCACACTTACAGACTCTGGAGCTTTGATGAAGACTTTGGACTTCCCGAGCTGGTACTGGTCAGGATCCATGTTGACTGACTGAAGCAGGTGGAGGACTCCTTGTTTCTCTTCTCCTTTCCATGAGGGCCAGGTTGCTTTGGTCAGAATGGCATACCTGAACCACCAAGAGAAGAGATTAAAACCTGGGGTCAAACAGCAGCAGCAGAACACCACTGACTTTTGGCCACCACTACCCTGGGGGAGGTTGACAGTGGCAGCAGGACTCAGAGCTTGGTGTGTGTTAAGATGCACAGTATTAAGATGTTTCTTGTTTAGTGAGACCAAACAACTGAGAAGGACAACAGTGCCCTGGCGTCTCCCATTTCCAGAGGCAAAGCTGCTGTCTGGTAACTGCAGCAGTTCATTGCAGAAAGTTCTGCTGAATCTGTGTAAATCCAGTGTGAGGTTATTCACCAGCAATGACTATGGTCCAGATTTAAGTACCTATATCCTTGGGATTCTAAACTGATTCCCAAGCAAACGTCCAATTTCTCACTCAAGCCTTCTCACTCTGTCTTATTCTTATAAAGGTCTTTTCTGTTTCTGAGCTGACCAGCCTGTGCTCCTAACCCACCTGGGCTGCATTTAGCAAGGAGCAATTTCTGGCTCTATCCCAGGAAGCCTCTGGCTTGGCCTCTGGTGCAAGAAAGAAGCAACAGTGATGTTGGTGCTACCTTGAGGGGCAGGCTGGGCACTGACCCCAGGAAGGAGCAGGAAGTGCTCTAACTTGTCTTTGACAGAAGGAAGCACGGAGGCTTCTCTCTCATGGTGTCCTCTGTAAGCCTTGAGAATGAAGTAGATGTCAGGTTGCAGCCCCTTTTAAACTGCCCACTTTTCCAGGCTTCACTTGGGCTTTTGGAACTGCCAGGCTGGAGTTACAAAACTGCCTCGTTCCACTGCACCCCAAAGGAGCACTGCTGGATTTCAGTTGCCCCAGCATGTCTTGTGGGTAAGTCCCTTCTCTGGCAGCAGCTGTTTAGGCTCCTTTGACAAGAAGACGGGAGAACAGCTAAATATGTTGAGACAAATTTCTCCCTGAAATCTTATATTCTTTACTCTTGACAATTTCCTTTTAATGCCTTAGGCATACTTAGTTATGTAAACTAAATCATGCTTATTAGTAAAACTATTCAACACATGAAAAAAGTGATCAAGTATGGAGGTCAGTTTAATTCCCAAGTTCTTAAGATGGTTTAGGCAGCTCCTAATAAAAAGTTCTCAAAAATCAGACAAGGAATCATTGGAAAATATGTTAAAGGAATGTTGATTACCTGTTATTGTCATATCTAAAATGTTATCCTGCCAAGAAGCAGGAACAATGTCATGCAATTTAAGTAACAATACCACAAAAACAGAAATAGCAAACAGTTAAAAAGAAATGTATCACAAATCCCAAACAACTCTGAATAGAAGGTGTGTAAGAGGAGAGTGACTTCTGAATAATTCAGTAAGATTCAAACCACTGATGTTCTCATGTTCAAATCTCTCAATTAACAAATGCTCAGGTGCTCTGCTGGACGGTGTAATGAAGTGTAGCTCTTACACCACCTTAAATATAGCACTGTATTCCTGTGTACACTGTGTTTAGGCAATGTGTGCACTTACATATTTATGTGACTTACCAGCATTACGGGATAAATAGATGCAACCCAGTAAGAGGCTGTAACTTAAAGTAACTTCCAGCTCATTTATTTACCAGCCTCTTTTTCAGGCTCATTATGTACTGCCAACAGTGAGGCTGTGTGGGTGGGTCTAACCAAGTCAGAAGGTAAAGGAGCTGGGGTGAATAGAAGTGTCTGAAACTGCTGCCTTCCACACAAGAGACTGTGACATGACATTTCAGAATGCTACAAATTCTCCTACATCTCCTCAGCCAAAGGAGGGCACAGGGAAAAACATGATTCAAGACCTTATAACATACGTAGAACTCTTGAGTTCAAAGTAAGAATAGACTTGAAATTCTCCTTTTTCATCAAATTAACTTTCCACATTTTACTGGTGTGATAAGTCTACAGGGCAGAACAAACAGATCATTCTAGAACATGCACTATTTAAGCATTTCACAGCTTGGTAATGTGACAACTCTCACTGTTCACTGCTGTTTAGCAATGGCACTTCAGTGTCCTCGTGCATGCTTCCCATGAAACCAGTCATGTCACTATCCATCAATCCAGGCTTGTTAAACTTGTGTCATTTGATTTTGCAGATGATTTCAGCACAAGTACTAAATGTGTTCTTAACATGCTTCTGAAACAACTTCAAATTATGACTGCCACTCAGACAGGTATTACAAACTCCCAGTAAGCAGTCAGGTCTGATGGCTAAACAGGGAGAGGGAGCTCAGCTTTCAGATTGGTTATGCTTGGGAACACACAAGCCTTTTCAGTGACTGTGGCTTTTTGCATGCAAATGTAAATTTTGTACATAAAAGTCTATTCAAACCAGCAATCTCCATTTGCATGGAGCTGCCAAGGAGCGCCCAATGAAAACAAGTGTACAAGCATGCATTTCCTGTCCATCCCATGCCTCAGGCCCCTTTTACTCACACTGACTCAGGGGTCAGAACAGAGCTTGTTCTGGATGCTAGGAACTGTGAATGGAAAGGGTGCAGGAAGAGTTTTACTCATAACAAAATGTTAAATTTAACAAAGCTAATTAATTTGAAACAAAAGATGAATTCCATAAGAGGAGTTTCAGTTGCCTGTGGATCCAGAAGTACCACGTAGCCTTCCATTGTGCAGAGCTCTCAGGGCCTGCCCAGCCCTCACAATCTGTGTTCAAGCTAGATTTAATACACAGTATAAATCTGTTATTTGTATCAGTATTCTGTGTTAAGTAACACAGCCTGTAGTATGTTCATGTTTGTATGTCTGGGCTTGAAAGTCATGAAGAAAAAGGAATTAAAAATTGTTCCATAATGAAAATGAAGTCCATACTTTCAGAGATTTTAGGTCTGACTGTTATTACATTATTAGAATATTCTTGGAATTATCACAAAGTATTACTAAAGGCTTTGTTGTTCTGTGCTGATTAACTATACTCCCCTCCTTGCAAAAACGATGGGGTTTTTGTTTTATACTCTCAAATTCAATGCACAGACTTCCAACAAAAGCTGATTTATCACATAAAGCCTGTTTGGGCACTTATTAGCTGTATGTCTCCAGCTTCTGAAAAACAGAAGCTGAATGTTATACAAATCTTGAAACTGCTCTTATTTAAGAGGATTTCATTAGCTAGTGGAGGTAGTTAATCATCTTAACAGCTGGTTCTAAGACACCAAGAACAGGATTGATCTTCCAGAGCTCTGACTTGCTTTCATTCATTCAGTGAGCAGCTGCAGAGGTTTGAGCTGTACCCATTCCCAGCTGTCAGAACATCAGGGGAAGGATAACGAGCACTGAGAACTGAGACTACTCTTTACATTGAAGTGGTTGAATGGCAGGCATGGATTTCTTTACCTGTCTTCTGTGTGCCATTGGGAGAGTTCGGAGAGCTCAAACAGTAAAGTTTTAGACAAGGGCCTGCAGCTGGACACTTAGATTTCAGGCACTGCATCGGTTCCTTGAACTCTTTGTAACTTTGAGGAACCCTCTCCTAACACCACAAATACTGAGGCCTTAGGTAAGTTTACAGAAAAGATGAAGTACTTTCAATAACACAAAGCCAGGTTTTAAATCACTTTGAAATCTCTGTGTAATCGAGATCATGAGCAAGGCACATGTGGAGAAATGGCTAAGTGGGAAATGAAAAGGTTTCAAAACTGGCAGCTTCCTGGTTCTCTCTTCATCATGTAAACAA
Source organism: Certhia americana (assembly GCA_018697195.1). Taxonomy (NCBI): domain Eukaryota; kingdom Metazoa; phylum Chordata; class Aves; order Passeriformes; family Certhiidae; genus Certhia; species Certhia americana. The sequence goes on from CM031866.1 coordinate 13,258,498, forward strand.
CCCTGCTGTTGTTTATAGCAATTCTTCTAAACGACTGTTACCTACCTCTGCAGAAACTTCTTGAAAACCCGTCTGTAGGCGTAGCCAGCTCTTCTGACTCGAATATTTTCTTTCAGACCCAAGTATTCCACTTGATGTTTCACCCTGTGGACAAAAACAATGCGAGGCTTAAAATCCATTTACTTTCAGCATACTTATGGATTGAGGCATTCTTAAACATCTGAATCATGTTTAATTGTTGATTGCTAAAATTCATGCACAGGTAAATGAATTTATTTTTACACGTTACCCTGCAGACTGCATGGTAGGAAAGATATTCCAGGCAGGTAGACTACAGCACTGAAATATATATATATAGCAAGTTAACCTTAACATTTTTTCCTAGTTTAACTTCCCATCTCCAAAATATTTTGTGTATAGATTTCTTAGGTAATAAAAAAAATTCATAAAATGCCAAGTAACTATTACCTATACAATCACACAGCTGGTATCCAAGGGATTAGGAAATTGTTTTGTGTTCTCTTACTGTAGGATTTTCCTATGCTTTACATAGCTTAAACAGCAACAGAGTAACATTTTTCTCCTCGCTGTTATGGAGAAAAGACCAAATCTGACGGCTGAAAAAGCCCCTGATGCCAAACCTTCACTACACAAAAAATCTGAAAGAAAAAAGCCAGGTCAGCATACTGATGAAAAACTAGAATTCCTCCTAATTTTACCATGCTGCAAAGGAAGGATTTGAGGATAGGCACACGACTGGCTGAAGCCAGTAATGGATGACTCATCCATGGCATATTTTAAATTACAAACAAAAGCTGAGCTGGTACCAGTCCCACAGAAGGTGTTAATGGCTGTGGAGGAACTCTGCTGCACAGGGAACTGAAGCATCATTATCTCAACATCAGTCACAGCTGCCTCACACCAAGCACTTCCAATTAGGTTCTAACCAGGGAACAAGTATGTGCCCATGAAATGCAGAGCAGAAAAACAGCAAAACAAAAAAGCTTTCGCACTTTTTCCTCCTTCTAGACCCGTGGTACATTTATGCTTTTATGTTTCCTCTTACATATCCTGCCAGTCTACCACTTAATGTTTGGTAATTTGATTTGAGGAATTTCAATTGCTGATTTTCTTTGCATTTCCTTGGTTTTCTCATCTAAGTCATGTGCTGAAAGAAGCAATGTCAGTTTTTCACTCTGCTGCTGTTCTTCTATAGGACGAAGTATAAAAGCTTTAGCTTTCAGTCTGAACTATAACAGTGGTTAAGATTTTAAGTCCTGCACCTTTAACAAACAGTATATAAAAGTGTATCTGTTTACATATAATTTATTAACAGTGAGCTTGTGAGAGGCCATTTAATTTTGTTTTCCTTACTATTTTTCTGATTTTACAGATTTTTCAAACCCTGAAACACTCTTAGTTAATTCAATGTTATTTCTCTAGCTATTTTGAAAAGTTAAATTTGAATATAAAATGTACTGCCCATCTTTTTTTTGTTGAGACATTATTTTCAAATGACTCATAGTATGAAGGGAAAAATCTTCTGAAATCCCTTCCTACAAATGACAAAATCCCTTCAGTTATTTCTTCTTTTTGAAGTCCACTTTTGAGAGGTATTTTACTAAATGATGAGTGATACTGCTCTTTTAGGTTAAAATAAAGTCTACTACACATTTAATCATGCTGTATTCAATGAATAAAGTGTATTTTGTACCCACTCCAAGAATTCTGGTACAGTACAAAACTGGTGGACAGAAATACATTTTCCTGTTTATAGCTTTCCCTCCTGTTCACATCTGGAATAATGCATTGGAGAAACAGTACTACTCCCATTTTCTTACTGTCCTGCCAGTATCAGTGTCCAGCACCAGAGAATTTGAGACATTTTTCTGTTTTTTTCCTTTCCTTTCTCAGAAAAGACACAGTGAAAATCTCCCTCCAGGCAGCAACCCCAAGCAGGTCAGGGTCTGGGAATTCAGCTAATGCAGCAGTTTTGAATACAAATCCAAGTGGCTGTGCCAGGACCTGAACAAAAACACATTTCAAGAACACCCCAATTTCTGGACTCACTGAGGTATTATACAAGGTTTAGAAATTACACAAGGCCTATGTTTCAGTGCTAAATATTTTGGAGTTATTCAACAGCAGCAGAAAGGTTAAGTGTCGTGGCTTCTGTGAACAAGAAGTAAGACCAGCTTTGTGAAAGGGCTTTTTCCTTTTTCAGTTACATTTTCACGGTCTAGTAACCTGCTACTCATAAGCAAATTGCTCCTCCCATTACACTGACCAAGGTAGCCTGTGTATGATGCAGCATTATGTGACCACACAAGAAAATAAAACAAAAAAAAGTTTTAAAAATCAAACAATCAACTAAGTATCATATAAACTCAATTATGGTTTTTATTTCCCTCAAATCTTTTTCATGGTAAAATTGAGAAACAATATTAAGCTTAACTTTGAATTGTCACATGCATATAAATTTCTTTTCCCCAGACCTGTCAATAAGTGCCCCAGTGAAGTTCTAGTACAATAGATGGGCAATCACAGTTTGAAATGGGAGAATGTTGGCATTTTTAAACAGGGGTGAAGGATTACCACTGCAATTTCTGTCTGAAATTCTGTCTGAGCTTGCTAGTATACAATCCTTTGTATTTCACTTGGCAAATACAGCAGCTACTGATAACACACCATCCTCATTATAAGAAAAGAAGGAGAAATCTTGCCCATTTTTGCCCCTAAAGGGGTTTCCTGAAAGCTGTCCTTTTCTCACACTAGGACTGTATTTGTTTCACTGGTTTCCTAGCAACACCTTCCACAATAACAGGCCTGTTTCCCAATATGCAAATGATTGATTTTAAAAGCCCCTCAATTTCTAACTATAAGTTTTATAAATACTTTTCCCAGGATCACTTCGTTTCCTCCTTTGGACCCAGCGTCAGTAGAAAATGAAGTGCTGCACAGTAGGATTTTCAGGGTGGAAAAGTTAAAGAGGGTCTCCATTTACTGCCAAGCCCTCACTGAGACTTTGAAGTGCAGTCCCAATAGCTTCTGTAAGTGCTCTCCATCTGCATGTGACTGAGCTGGTCTGCTGGAAAGGCAGGAAGGGAATTCTGCTGGGGTTGTCCAAGAATGCTTTTTATCAGACTTTGCAAGCTGTTTCACTGGGATAAAAATAGCCACTTGCTTTATCAGCAATTTTACCACTCTCAGAAGTACTTGGTATACATTAGGTAATGAATGCTACCTACATTAGGCTCCCACATAGTCTACACATCCTACTGAGCACCCACCCCAGTGCAAGAAGAGCAGCATCTTTTCCAGAGAAAGGAAGGTGCTATAAGCACCATGAGTTAAAGATGCCTTAAAACAGATCTGATAAACCAAACTGATAATTCAGACATCTATTTAATGTCTATATAATCACCTGATATGACATCCCAGGCAATTCTTTTTAAAGAGTTGGCTAATTAAATGAAAGAAGTAAAACAGGAACCTCCTCCATTGTTGGTTATAGACACTTTTTGGCAGGTTTGATACATAAAAGCAGACAGAGATATCCTACTGGCTTTTTAGCTTCTTAACAGAAGCTATTTTCAAAGCATAAAGCCAAAGTTAGAAGTGATCAGAATACATTTGGTGTGCACATTCTACATGGAAAACTGAGTCTTTAATATACTGGTGGTGTTAATGTTGGGTATTCCTAACTGGCAGGAGAAAAGCCAGGAGCTGCATATGGGAGAGGTCATGCCAGATTTCATTTCTGATGGTTTAGAGAATGCAGTTCTGTTTGTAGGCCGTACAATTACAAATTATTAATTTTTGTGGCTTCTTTTGACCATTAGTACTGCTTCTCTTCACACACTCTGCCTATCCATACCTGCTCTCCTCCCAGTCTCGAGACTTCTTTGTTTCATTTGGTTTGATGCAGCGGATGTAGTGGGGTGTACACTTCATCAGGGTGCCAACAAGGTCATTGGCTTGTTTCTGGAAACAAAGGAAAACAACAGGATCTGAGCTGAACGGGGTAAATCCTGAGGGAATCTACAATTATCAACCATCTGCTGATGGTTCCATTGGCTAGATACAGTTGCCTTTGGTCTTTCTCCAACAACCGAAGTGTCTTGGGATAATATGCACCTCATAATAAACTTATCAGTAAATAGAGGGCACCATTATCTCCAGCTATGTAATACATTTAAACTGCTATATAAAAATGTGGGGCAAATGCATCAAGTGAACCTGTCAGGGTGAAATGTGAGAAAAGAGATTGGTAAAATAATGATTTGCAAAGTCATGTGTAATCTAAGTGTGTATTCTACAATCAGTCTCCAAACAGACCCTGGCCTTGGAGCACTTGCTGCCTTAGGCAGCAATATAGGATGCATCTGAATACAACATTTAATGAACACTGATGCTGGGCAGAACAATTCTAACAGTGCTGAAACAATGCATCACTTTGCCATGAAGATACTCCTAACATCTATCTTTAAAAATACTGCAACAGTAAAAAAAGAAAATACTTCTTTTAATTTATTTAGTTATTCATACACAAACACTTGAACACACACCAACGCTGCAAAAGGAGACATACTTTGATTTTGCTGCCTGCAGTGGTAGGACGGCCCTTCTTGTCCACTTGAAGATTTTCAGGAAACAGAGCCTTTATAAAAGGCCTAGGAAAGAATTTATAAAATAGGGTTGGCATAGAAAGATGATTCAATACAGGCATGTCAAGGAATATGCTGTAAAATTTGATAGCTGAGCAGAATATAAATAGCTATTTCTATTACTCTTGAGTTATATCAAATCTATTTTAGGATTAGTACTTCCCATGAGCCTCAATCCTCAGAGACCCCTTGCTATTTTAGTGAGCATTGAAAGCTATGACACCAGACATCTAGAAGACACGAAGAAATTCACACTTCTTTAAAAATAAGCATCAATTAATTAAAATACATCACAAAAAAATGTTACTTTGTTTGTCTAAACAGTGCCTGTTCTGAGAGGATGCCAGAGCACTGATGGCCTTGCTTGAGGCCAAAACAAAGGCTGCCATTGCAGCACCTGATTCTGAGGCTGCAGTGCTTCCCTTGGTGCCATTTGTAGAAATGAAGGTCAGGGTAATGAAGTGATGCAGTGCTGGGTTACTTGCACTGTTACACAAAGGAGGTCAGCAGGTGCAAAGAGAAGTCAAGCCCCCTATGCCCCTCTGCACCACCATGGCATTCCCAGCTGGAAGCAAGTTTTGCTTACGTACAAATCACTGCTCTGCATGAGTTCAATCAAGTCCATGAAAAGAACATCCCGATTCCTCTCGCAGAATCCATCCATATCGTAAGATACCTGGGCCAAGGGGCAAATTGTTGTGGTAAGTTGAGAACCCAATAATTAAAGAAAATTTAAATACTGTCCTCATCAGTTGCTGTTCTGTACTTTTTGGTTAGTCTGGTAAAACTTAGATACTACAATGAGCACTAAACCCTGGCATGTATTATTAAATTTTTCACAGCAAACAAAGGAGCTTCATCCTTAAATATAAATTCTGTTTTAAGTCAAATTTAAAAAAACTTATGGAACTAGTGAATGGAACATAACAGTGAATTTAATACTCAATTTTACTAAGAAAAATTTTTGTGTAGTAAGGATTTACTGTTATAAACTGCAGAAAACAATGAATACTTTGAGAAATAAATCCAAACAAGACAGAACTGCACGGGTTTTTTTGTGTATCATCACCTAAACAAAGTTTTTATATCTGAATTCTTAAAATTTACTGCTACTGTAATAAACAAATGGGATTACAATTAATAAAAGTCATGGGGCACTCATTTATTACATTTGAGTTCTGGTTCTGAGAGCAGCAAGGCCCAGACTCCTCTTTCCAGCAAGGGCCATCTGTGAAGGCATTTCTGTCCTAAGCTCCCTGCACTGTGAAGGTACACTGTCTCCTGAGAGAATCTGGCTGTGTAAAACCAAGCCAGCCCTCTGCAGAGCTACCCCCTTCCTCTCATTACTGTTCTCTTTCCTCATAAATACACTACAAAGAATTCAGTGATGATTTTCCACATTACCTTTCCAGCATAATGATGAATGATAAAGCCCTGGTTCCAGCTGTTGAAATGTTCATGAGTCCCAATCTGCATCTGGAGTTTCTGCAGCAGTGTCTGGTCAGCCCCCTCTCCCACTGCATGCATTGTGGCACACACATCATCTAAAATGCTCATAATCCCTGGGGGATTCTAATGTGTTGGGGAACAAGAACAGCAGCTCAAGTGAGGGGGAAAAAAAATATGATGCCAGTTTTTTCAAACAGAAAATTGTCATTGCTACAAAAACACTAGAGCACAGTCAGGAAGGATTTCCCTCCAATCAACTGAGATTAACTTTTAGACCAATATGCAAACAGTTTAAGGAGAGATGACACTTCATGGGATGACAGTGACAGTGGGAAATGATGGAGGAAACAGTGACTGCTCTTGAAAAACACCACGTTAACAAAACCATCAAAACACTCAACATTTGTTTAAAGTTTCTTTCCTCATTCCACCAAAAAGTAAACCCATGTCTGAGGAAAGTATTTAAATGGACATGCTGCAGTTTGGCAAACTTAGAGCAAAATACCTCAGATTGGAAGGGAAATCTTATTCTCTTCCTAGCTATCCTCATACAGACAGAAAATGGGCAAAATCAAAACTGTTCTGGCCTACATGAAGATAAAGAACTATCTGAAAAACACCCTACTTTTGATCTGAAGGACAACACAACATTTGTTGTCATCCCAAAATAAAACAAAGACTTGAGACTACGGAACAGTCTGTGGAGTAAATCCACAAAATTTCTTTTATCTACAATAATGTTTCTTCAATTGTTCCTTCTTGATTTCCAACACCACCTCGAAGGAAAGGTGGTGCTGTAGCTTCCCCAGAGTGAATTACATCTCCCAAGGACACAAAGAGCATTATCTTAGGTACAGAATGTCAGTATGGTCATAATAAATTTTGGCGGATACAATTTTTTTCCCATTATTTTGTTTTTTAGTCACATGTCATGCTATGGTATAGTTCTCTTTTTGGATAGTATCCTACATGACATATCTTAGGATTCCTATAAGACATCTTATGTAAGATTTATATATAGACTTAGTATGACTCAGTAACTGAAAAACAGTATTTGCATTTTCCTAAGAACCTTCTTTACAGAAAAGCAGTTGCCCAAATATTTAAGAGAAAAAAAAATCTTGTTGTTTTCTCCACCTGTTTGTTCTAAATACTTACAACTTTGTTCTCTATAAGGTCACACACTATTTTGTTGTTAAAGTACTCTATTGGTGTCCATCTAATTCCTTCTTGCACATATTCTTCCTGTTAAGTAAAAAGAAACAGATGCAAACATTCCTTTGCACTGCAGATGTAGCACTAGATTTACAACACACTCCACAGAAACAAACTCTGCCACTACTCATATTCAGGAAGACTTGCCAAATGTATGACTGGGTGGAGGTGGGAGAAATGACCCTACTGATAGTTAAATCCAGCTCTCTGCTGCCTAAAAGATGAATCGAATCCTACTCTGTCCTCCCCACACATTCCTTTGTCATTCACAGCCCTTCAGTGCTTACTGACAACAGCAGGAAGATTTCAACTGCATTTATTGTCACAGCACTTTGCAAATAGTAACAAAATGACTTTTACAGTATCTTGATGGTGTACCTAAGTATCCATATCCTGATCTATTTTAAAAATTAAGATTGTGACAGGCACATTGAGGATCAGATTCCCTCAGACAACACATTTAGATATGTACTTGAAATGAACACTCAGCTTTTTATTTCTGTATGCAGTTACTGTATCCATAAAGGCACCTAAAGAAAGACTGGGGAAAAATTCATATTAAAATTCAATTGAATTGACCCAGTCAGTTGCACTTATAAGGGCTCAGTAGACACTTTGCAGATCACTTGTGCACCCAGTGCCATGACTGGTTACTTTTCCACAAAGGCAATTGTGTCTGGGCATTCCTGAAAACTCTGTCCCAAAGCTGGTGCCAGCCCTGAGCTCATGCTCCACACAGGGCTCCTGTCTCAGCTGCATCCTGTCTGCCCTCTCAAGCAGAAACAAAAAAAAAGTGAGATTTGGCAGTAAAGACTGTGAGCAGAGAACTGCAGATACTTTCACAAGTGTTTTTGTATTTCTCTGATCTATTTCATTCTTACATACACATATATACATACATATACAGATATATATATATATATATATATATATATATATATATATATATAAATAAAAAAGGTGTGGAGGAAATTAAAGGAAGTATCCCCAATGAAATGTGTGCCATGCTCAAGGGAAGCCCAGGGATGGAGCCAGGCTGCAGCTTTCCATCCCTGCCCATGAGTCAGACTGCAGCAGCCTGGGCACAGTCATATGACTGCATTAGCACACCGTGGGGTGGACTGGCTCCTGCACCACTCCATCAGAGAACAAATGCCTGCAGCTGATGTACTCTATAGTTTTAGGGTCAGCCAACAACAAAGGCTGTTTTCTTTCCCTTTGTCTTGCTTAACAAGGTAGATTTTACTGTTAACAGATGATGAAACCTTGATTTTTCCACCAGTTGAAAAAGGAATAGCTCACTTGTGAATTCCAAAATAATAAATGTCCGGTTACCTGCTCTGCCTTCAGTGTCAGTTCAATAAAAATCTGCTGCAGTTTTTCATTTACAAAGTTGATGCAGAACTGTTCAAAACCATTTTTCTGTAGAAAAGGAAATAATGTAAAAATTAAGTCTCCTGCCTTCTATACAGTAATTTTTAGTTCCTATGCTGGCAATAAGCTTCAAAGAAACACTGTCAGTGACAGATGGGTTGCTGACTTTATAGACATTTTGTGGAATCTCAGATCTTTCTTTTAAGATCAATGATTTAATTTCTTTGAAGTTTCTTCAATACCTCATGTTTATTAAGTGAGACATTACCAGTGAGATCACAATCTCCAGGAAGATGGGTTGGGATTTTTTTTTACTTTTATTCTCGCCATAGGATCTGTGATTTTTTTTATGGTTTAAATTTTTCCCCTCTAAATTACAAAAAAAACCCCTCCTAGGTCAGATCTGCTCAAACCCCAAGTAATCCATTGCCATACCTGAAATATTTCAAAGCCATAAATATCAAGGACACCAATGTTATATTCTTCATGGTCCTTCTCCATAGCCTTATTAATAGACTAGGAAAACACAAACAAAACATAAAACGAAGTGTAGTTTATACAATCAAAATAGATCAATATTCTTTAATATTTGTATTAAAATTCTTTTAAAATAATTTATTTGAATTGAATACAAATACAGAATACTCTATTTTGCTAACACTTTTTAATAAAGTGTTACAAACAGTTAGGAAATGAACAGTATGCTATCCTGTATTCCAGGTCAGTGAGCCCTTGAATCTACTACCTATAAAAATCTTTCCTCTTCACTGTAATTGGCTCAGTTAAATAAAAGGAGCCAAGAGAAAAAGAACCACTTTAAGTCTGCTATTTGATGAATTTTGCTGAGGGTACACTGAATCTCTTTACCTCCCTTTGTGCTCCCCTCCTGTGCAGTGTCAGTGCTGGTGTAGGCACGGTGGGATGACAGGGCTGCTGTCAGGAGGGAAGCTCTGGGACACTGCAGTGCCCCCACAGAGCAGATCCTCCTGCACCAGGAGCATCCAGGGCTCCCAGCCCAGGGTCTCACATGGAACAAGAGAGCTTGGAGAATGGAATTTGGCATGGAGAATGGAATTTGGCCCCTGGCTCCACCACCAACTGCAGCTGCTGCTGGAGGGGCTCTTTGCAGGGAAGTGGGATCAGAGAGCAGGGGAGGACAACCAATTCTGCTCTGCTATGAAGGGGGAAGTCAGAGAAGTACAGATGCTGACAGGAGGGAGATCAGAATCCCACACAGGACAGTTACAGCAGGAGCCTGCAAGCACAGCTCGCGTCAGAGACAGTGCCCTGAGTTTGGTATCCATGGGCACACTCCCACTGCACTGGGCAGGCTTAGGCAAAGCAATGGCAGGCAAGAAAAGGCCTGCAAGGAACATTCCTAGAGCCCTTGAACTTGTTTTGATACTTCAGCAGAATCAAGCAAATCCAACTTACATCCACCAAGTAATCAAAAACACGGGAATGAAGGGCCTTGGCCAGTGCATCCCTGGTGTAGCAGGCTTGTTCTACATTTAGCGTGACATTAATGGACTCAGATTTGCCTCCCCACTTGCTGTCCATCTGTCTGCTGGTCAGTTTTTCCTTCAGGCGGTCCTCGTTAATTCCCAGGAGGAAAGCAGGGAAAGCTAAAACTGCAAAAAAGATCAGGCTTGCTGGATTATGACTTAGAGACTAAATACAGAACAAAGAAAAAAAACCTAACTGATCTTGAATAACAATAAAACTCATGAAGTGTGCAGCTTAAAAAGGAAAAGAGGAGCAATTTATGCCTTCAGAATTTCCCTATGCTCCTCAAGGACATTTTCAACTCTTTACTTACATGGATTTTAGTTAAGATAAACCACCTTGAAGTAAAACAGTCCTACGAACGTGTAAGCTGCCACAGGTCATAGTTTTGAACTGTGTGGTTCAAACAACTCACTCTTGGAGGAGATGGAAATAAAATGTAGAGCTCACACATGAAATAAAATTCACACCATTGAAAATTCTTTGTAAAAACATGAAATGTTTAAAATGCAATAAAAAGCAGGCTATCTGCTTCCTAATATACTTTCTCTTTCTTCTTGTAAGTTAGGACATTGCAAAAAGTTTTCAATTACCTTGCCTTTTATTTTTAATCCCGTATTCTGTAAGTACTTCGCCCATTCTGTTTCCTCTTGTTTAGAAGTAAAGCACAAAAATACATCTGTGCCATAAGCAGCTCAGGGTCTGGTATTCTCTGCAGTCTCAGAACATGGTGCAGATGTTACTGCAGGTGTCACACACCGTAGGGAGTGGAAAAACAGAAGTGTCTTGAAAGCAAATGGGAACAGTACCTGAGGAAAACTCTTGGAGTTGGTATTGCACCTCCACTAAACAACATGATCCTCTAATAGTGTTTCCTTCATGTTCCATTGGTTTCAGATCTACTTTACTGGTTTGAGGAGGACGTAAAATAATCACTAAGGCAGCAGCCACTTGTGCTTTACACATCTGTAATGTCACAGCATGACTTCACTAAACCCTTTAGTACATTATTCCAGAAGTATTTTAAAAATTGGAAATAACCACCAGCTTTTTAAAATATTATTTATTACCATCAGTAAACTGATGACATTTACTCAGGGGTACCAGGAACCACACAAAGTCGAGTCACTGGCAACAGCTCTGGTAATTGAGAGAACTCAGGTTGAGGAGCACATGAAAAGGTCCATCATCATATGCTTTAACTTGGGAAAGAATGTAGGCAGTTATAGACCAGATATGCTCATATACACTGTTCAGATGCCAGGAAAAAATGCTTAACCAATACTACTGGTAAGAATTTATGAAGACAGCCTAATGGCAAGGAGCACCACGCAGAGCTGAGAAACTCTCCCTTCCCAGTGCTAATGATTTACTGTAAGGGAAGAATAGCTGGCCAGCACTTGATACAACTTCACATTCTTAAGATGCCTGATTGTTTTCCCTAGTTAGGGACCATAAAGTTACAGTCTGGAAATTATTATAAAGCAGGATATGCATGTAATTGAAAAAATGATCCTCAAAGAGTCATCAGTAGCATTCAGTGGAATAGTTTTAAATTCAATTTGTGAAGGACAGCTGAAAAGACTGGGCTCACTTCCTGGGCTTCCAGGAAGTGAAAAACAACCCTTCCAATACAAAGCAAGTGTAAAGAGGGAGGGTTTAAATTCTTTTCTTCTTCCAAGAGAGATTTACTATTATTTGTAGCATGGAAGATTTCCAGCAAATAAGAACTTTTTTCATCTATTAATAAAATCAAAAACTACAGCAGGCAGCAAACACTAGCAGTTCTAAAGATCTAAAGATCTGTCAAGAATGGTCTATAGCTTTGATTCTGACTCAGAGTAAGAGAGTAGAGCTTTTGGTGTCCCGAAGAATGGCTTTGCATGTTTTTCTGCAATTGGCTGTATAACAACAAGAACACTATTGACTAAATTCTTAAACCTTTTACTATTTCAGGCTTATACAAAGCAGGACTGACCAGTGGTTGTTCCTTGTGCTTTATTTTTCGTGGCTGAACAGGATATAAATGCTTTACTATTTACTATTTAGTTGGTTAGGACAAACAGTAAACTGGGGGGAGGACTACTGGAGACGAGACATAAGCCCAGCTCTCATCTTCATAATGCAGAAACTGTGCTAGACATGGGTATTTTTTCTCTGGTTTCTTTAAAATCAGTATATTTATGTGTAAGTTTGATATTCACTCTACTTTCTAATTTCTTCCCATGTATTATTCATACATCCCTGTATCCCAGGGAGCAGGAGAAACATCGTGGACATGGCTCATCACAAAAACACATTCACTTCTAATGATTTATTTTCAATTAAGTTCTTTGCCACTTGTTATTTTGATGCAACCCGCTCTGTATCCACCTTGTATGGCTTTTAAATGCCTTGATTTGATTGAAAGATTTAACACTGATTTAAATTGAAGCACAGGAGTTCATTTGGAATCAAAAGGCATATAAATACAATGCCACAAAAGGTTTTTCTTTGGGTTCACTTAATTTCTTAATTTGAGAGACTAGGAATGTTAAAAATAAATAATTTTAATTTCCTAATTTCATAAAACAAATAGCAGGAGAGTGTTAAAACAGTTGACTGTGAAGCTGACTGCACAAGGTAAGTTAGTTACGCATAAAGTACCTAAGACTAAACAAATGCAACTTTCCTAAATACAAGACCCATTCTGAACCAGGAATTAAGAGAAGCCACAGGTATGTATAAGGTACTGTTTGTTATGTATGTCCTGCTTATCCACTCTGTCCTTAAACTATTCAAGTAGCATAAATCCATTAGATGCAAGATGTAAATCACAACAAAAACATTTAAAACTCTAAGTCCATTAACATTTCAACACCTTGCTGCTGTAGGCCCAGCTGCTACAGAACAGAGCACGTGCTGAGCAACACAAGGACAGGCCTCTGTGGGAAAGGGAATCCTAAAGAAATAGCTACTCTAGCTGTAGCTACCAATGAGTTATCAGTTGAGGAATCTGAGACAGGAAACAGAACTGTAGAATGTAAAGTCTGCATTTCAGTTCAGCTCTGAACCTCTGTTTACAAGGCACATGCACACACCTGTATGGATGCCTGAGCACCAGCTATGTCCTGAGCCCAGGGACATCCACAGCTGGGAGCTGCTTTCACAGGACAGGGAGGCCACACAAACCACAGAATAAACAGGGGTTTTCATGAATGTGTGCTGATGCACTGAGAGGAGCAGAGTTCAAGCCATTCTTACAGTGTCTATTATTTCATATTCAAAAGATGGACCAGGAATTCTGAAATTCAAAATCACACTCCTGTTAAGTCAGTGGCCTTTTACAAGACAAAAGAGGAGCCTCAGCACCCGGTTTTGGCAGAGACTCTCAGCTGGCAGCCTCACACTCTAAGAAGTGATGCTCTGTTTGGATAAGCAGCTCTAAATTGCAGTTCACCTTCTGCCATCTGGGCTGCAGCCCACTGCTGCTCCTGTAACAGTTTCCAGAGGTACTTACACTCCTCACTCTCCACTCCTGCATAGTTGCCAACTTCTTTGAAGCTGATGTTTCCCAAGTGCAATATTCCTGCCACTATCTGCAGTACCAATGCCTGCTCCTCTGCAAAGATCCCAATTACACTCATTGCATGCTGGGAAGAAAAAAAACCAAATTTGCGTCAGTCAAAGGCTCTTGTCTTAGAAGTCCTTTTAAAATTTTGATGTTAAACAGAGTTATTCAAAGCAGTTCAGATTCCTAAGGCAACCAAATTTCCTTAAAGCTGCAATGAAGTTTCAAAAGGTACCAGATGTCCTACTTCAGCATTTCTGTATTTTTTAAAATTAAATACAGAAGCATCTATACTTTTTAAAAGATGTATTAACAAAATAAGTTCCAGAAAAAATAAACACCTGCTTTTAAGTGTCACACTAAAAATAGTTTCATTGCAAGCTGGAAAACAACAAACCTAAGAGACAATGATTTTACTCCTTCTACTCAGTCAGTTTACTCACCAAGATTAAGAATTGTGAAGCTGTACAGAATGTCTCTAAAAAGCAGCCCAGTGTCTGGCTTAGGCTGTGAATTTCAGCCACTTACTAGAAAATCCCCAGCACTCCTGGGTTTTGGAGTTCAGAGCACATGACAACTTACAGAATATGTCTTTTCAACAAACTGTTTTTCTAAAATACCAAATAAGCTCCAATACAACAGTAACAATTTTTTTTTTAGGCCTTTAAATGTGCAACATATATAAATGTGTTAATACACCTAATTTAAATAGTAAATTCCTAAGAACAGGACACCAGCAGTTGGCAGGTGACACAATGAACTGGCAGCAGTGCTGGATAAAGATCCCTGATCTGTGTTTTCACACTCCCTTTCTCCAGCTTTTCAGCTGTACTGTTTTAAATAAGCATGGAAGGTCAGCCAGCACTGGGAACTCAGCTAAAGCAGGGCACTCTTTTATAATTTTCTGCTAATGCAAGTTCCTCACTGTGTTTGCATTTTCACATTTTTCAAACTACAGATTATCTGTACAAGTTAAATTTCATTAAATTTGCACCCTTTTGAAAAAAAGAACGAACTGAAAACACCTTTCTACAAAACCTGTCTTCAGGGTCAATATACCTCTTCCTCAGGGCAAAATGCAACTAGAATATCATATATCTACATTAATTTCTCATTCCAACATTAATAGATCAATGTCTTTGCTAAAAATGAATGGTGAAATGAACATACATCCACCACTATGCAAATCATGTGATAAAGAACTCACCAGTGTTTCTTGGAAATCTGATTTGTCATTGATGTCATCAACTTTGTAGGACCCAGAGAGACTCAGATAGTAATAATAGTCCATGCTGGTAATGCCAAGGCTGCTTTTTTGTTCTGAGGAGGCCCCTTCAATTAGCTGTAGAATAAAAACCCCCAAATTAGGTACCACCCAACAATCTCCAGTACAGATGAGCAGGTCAGAAACAGGTGACTGAGCCTGAAATTACTGGGAGAGATATGGCTGGTGCTGTGCCAGGGATGTATCCTTCCTACTTTCTGGCAACTGCTTAATCCAGAAAACCTAATCCCATTCCCATAAATGGTTTATTTCTAACTTCACAACTAATAAAGAGCTAAAAATGTGACTGCCCTGAATGTCTTCCATTTTCTTTAACTCATTAAGAAAAGACAAAGTGGGTTTTCTGATCCACAATCCTAAATCCTCAGGAGCAATGTGTTTTCCACACCTACTGCAAGGCAGGCACAGCTGACAGCACATTCAGAAAGCATCATCTGTGGCTCTCCTCAGACCTATGCAAAGGCTGTGCAGTCACCCACAGACATGGCTGCACCAGGGGGAAAGAAACCTCAAAACAGAGCTGTCAAAACCCCACAGTCTGTTAATCCTTGTGTAAAAAAACCTCTCCAGACCACAGGAAAAGCAGCAGAACAAGGCAAATTGTACATATACCTCAGAAAAGGAGAACACACAGCTCCTACAGCAACTCCAGCACCAACTTGGCTTTCCCTCCTGGCAATAGCACTTCAACTGTATGTGAAGCTGCCTACTTACAAAGCTCTGTCTTGGCCCTAGTTTCATAGAGCCTGATCGGCAGCACTCCAGCAGGTGAGGATAATGCACATCAAAGACCAGTAAAGGCCAGCAAAGACTTTTCAAATACAGAAAATGGGGAGGCTTGGACAATTCAACAAAGAGTTATCATAAATGTCTCAGAAAAATAAACTGAGAATCAAATTTCTCTTTCATAGGAAGTATAGGCCAGTACAGATATATATGTATAAACTGGCCTCTCATATATATATATATATATATATATATATATATATATATATATATCTATATAACATAGATAGATAGATCAGTTTAAAAAGAAATCTGCTGAAAAGTTCTCATTTTCTATTATATTCTCCTAGACTTTTTTTATATGGGAGTTCACCATGAATTTCCAAGCAAGGCTTTGAAGCATTGCAGTATTCTGTTCTGGACTGAAAGGCAGCCAGGCAGGTGTATGGCAGATGGTGTCTCACCATGTTATTGAGCTTCCCAGCAGAGACCAGGTTATCTTTGCAGTGTGCACTCAAATCTCACTGCTCTGAGAACAACTTTTCAATCAAAAGGAGAAACGTGTCCTAGATACTTTACATAACTCAAAAAGGACTTAGACACACTTCTGACCTGGTAAAAAATGTGAAAACTCCTCTCTCCAGGATTCCTCATTACAACTCGAGACTTTTCCAGTAGGAAGTTGGAGATTTTCCCTCCATCTGGTTCTCCACCTGGACTAAACTGTATTTCAAAGTATTTCCCCTGCAAGAAATAATTCAAGCTGTTAAATGATTAGTAAACGCAAATTCAAAATTGTGCATTTGTACTGTATTCCAAGCAAGGTTATGAGGATATTTCATCTTTATGGATACCTCAAGGTACAGCTTAAGCTTAGACTCTTGAACTACCACATCTTTGCTGCATTTATACAGCTTGACACTAACACATCCCATGTTAATGAAAACGCAGAGAGCAGATCAGTTCTCTTCACTGCTCAGACTCTTGCTTAGGACAAAGGAAACAGCAAGGATCACCTACACAGCAAGTCAGTTGAGCAGATTTACAACCAAGAGCAAACTGTTCTGCCTGGAAGCAAAGCAAAGCCATGACCTCTTGCTTTCAGGGAGACATTAATTGCATTAACACTCCTGTTAGCCAAGGAACACATCTCAAATTTTTAAAGCCTATGTGTAACTTTAAAATGGAACCTGTGGTGTGCAGTGAGCAGTAATTTCTTGAGATTACCTTGACCCTTCTGGAAGGACAGACTGAAGGTAATTCCTGCCTACTGGATATTAGTAAAGGCTGCAACCTTGGTACTTCAAAAGCTGTACCCAGTACATACACAGAAAGAAATGCACAACCTATACAGAATGAAACAGAACCCCTGACATCTACCATGGTTTAAAACACACTTTGTATCTTATTCAGATTTACCTCAGCTGTAGTAAATTTATATTATACCCCTGAATACTGTCTCTGTAACAGCACAGAACGTGGAAGAGTAAAGTCATCTCCAAGGTAGAGGGACTTACAAATCTGCTGGAGTTGTTGTTCCGTACAGTTTTTGCATTCCCAAAGGCCTCTAGTAAAGGGTTGGATTGTAGAATAATATCTTTAACATGCTAAAATTTTAGGAAACAAAAGAAAAGCAAAGTTTTAAAGTTCTTAGAGATTTACTAAAAAGAAAAAAACAACAAAAAAAGAGACATATAAATTATATATTAAAAAGGCAAAAAAATCCTGCATCTGTAAAAAATTCTCCTGATCATACAAGGAATAGAATCCAACAACTTTTCTTCCAGAGCTTTTATTTCCTATTTTTCAGGAAAATCCTACAGAATTAAACAAAATGCCTGGGGCTAAAATCTGGTTCTTCTGTGTATTGTTCTGCCAAACAACACAGCCGATAATTCATCTATTTTTTTCTATTATCTTCATTTTAAGCCATGCTTACATATGAGCATTTAATTTTTTTTACTTTTTTTTTTTTTTTGGGAGGGGTGTTGGGGGGGTTGTCTGGAACCACAACCAATGAAGTCAGAGTAGCACGGAATTTAGGATTCTTCAAGTGCTTCAGCAATCTCTTTTGGGATCACTGATAATGTTATCCAGTTGACTCAGAAAGCAAAGTAATGTGTTACTGTTGTCTCTTTATCTGGTCCTGGGAATTCGAAACATGGAGAAGGCATCAGCTTTGGTAAAAATGCAATGCACGCTGGGTTTTGAAAAGAAGATGGAATTTTATTTCAAAAGAAATGCTCAAGGCAACCTATCAACCTCATCAACTCTAACTCGGTAATTACTAGGAGTATTTTTTAATTCTGTACAAAAAGCTGGAATCTTTTAAACAAAATATTTACTTAAAAAGTATGGTTATATTTATTGCAAAAATAACACAATGCACTCTCTCTCTGGATCATTCTCTTGGTTACTGAGTTATTCTCTGCACTGGTCCCAGTGTCACTGTTGTGCAAAACTATGCAGAAAGAACACACTCAACATCAGAGACTGCAATAAAGCAAAAATTACAATAAGCACTCAACAGGAATGGACTGGTAAAAGCAGCCACTGCCTACCACTGCCTGTCAGTAAAGGAATGACACTGCAATGTCATTAAGGGAATTTTTATGGCTATTTCATCACCAATTAGCTTTAGTTTGTAGGTAGAACAGACATCAATGGTATAGTTATTAACAAAAGCAACTATTTGTTCTTTTAGGCAGCTTTCACACACCCCAGTTTTGCCTAGGTAACCTCATAAAATAAGATGATGTTTTCGCTGTGCCTCTTTGATGTATACACACAAATTAGAGATTTAAAGGAAGCAACAGAAACACAAAAAGCCAGGTCAGTTTTCAATAAAATGCCAACACAGGAGGAAAAAAACACAGATCTGCTAAAAGGATTGATTGTTGTTCCTAATCTGATTTAGAACAATTGAAGTACCTCTTACCACTTAACAAAAAAAAACCAAAAAAACAAACCAACAAAAAACCCCCCCAAAACAACCAAAACCAAACGCCACCCATCTTGCAGATGCAATTCAGAGTAATGGCTGCAGCATCCCAGCAGAACTGATTCTGGCCCTGGGGCTGTCCCTGCCATTACTCCCATGCAGCACCCTGTAGGTGAGCAAAGCTGCTCAGCACAGGGCTCTCTCTTTGGGGTCCATGTGCTTCTGGCTGTCATCCCCAAGATACCCAGGTCAAAAGAGCCTCTTACCCACCAGTGTCTGCTCCAACACCCTTTGTCATTCCGCCTCTCAACTGAGTCTTTAGTTTAAACTTATGCTTCAGTATTACTGTGTATCAACTCACCTGTACTTTAGGACCACCTCCTGAAATTTTGGAGATATAACTCATAATATAT
Organism: Certhia americana; assembly: GCA_018697195.1. Classification (NCBI taxonomy): domain Eukaryota; kingdom Metazoa; phylum Chordata; class Aves; order Passeriformes; family Certhiidae; genus Certhia; species Certhia americana. Next base: position 13,277,624 of record CM031866.1, read on the forward strand.
TTAGCAGCTACAGTCTTTCCAGCACCACTTTCCCCACTACAGAAAAAGAAACACAAAAATATACAGGTTAGTTTTTAAGTAACTCTACAGTGGGGTAATTCGGAGTTCATCTTGTCCAACCAAGGTGAGGTACCATAATTAAATACACCACGTTCAGACTGAGTAACCTGGTAATATAGACTGTGATAGTGTGGTAGCACCATACTTGGATATGTCTGTGAGTACAGAACTCAGAAGACACCACCTTGCACAGACACCAGAACCTCTGTGAGACTCCAAGGTCACAAAAGTACGAACATTGAAAAACATCAACTTAAACCAAGATGCTCAAAAGAGAATTGGTATGTTAAAGACTCAACTCCCATCTATGTTTAGGGGGATTTCAGGTCCTGACACAAAAACGAATTTGAAAATCTGGGCTGTGCCATGCCAGATACCTACTTCATTTTAGTAGATTTTTGTTTTAGGTGTTCCTGAATAAAATAATGAGGCATTATTAATCACATCCTGAATGACGGAAGAACTGCCTTCCTGTTCCTATGCCTCTTGACACAGGGTACAAGAAGTCTTAATATCCCATACTAGCTCTCACAATTCCTTCCTTCCTTCCTTTATAATATTTCACTTCAATGGTGAATGGTGTTTACAACATCAGAAGCTTTGCCTTCTTTCCATCAGTAAGTTTCTCAAGAGGGAAAGAAGACTGGCATGCCAGATAATCCAACCTCCCTTCACTTCATCCCTTAAACCTTCTTCCCTTCATCCCAACAGAATTCCTCCACACTTTGTAAACCTTGGTGCAAGTCAGCTCTGACCTTAATGCATTCCCCGTGACCTGGAAACTACAGGTCCAACCACACCAAAAAAGAACACACAGATGTTGGTTCAATGTCACAAAGAGAGCTAAAATAGCTTTCTCTTTTTTGAAAGTCTGTGCTATCTTTAAACTCTTGAATAATTTCAGTGAATGCTGTTGACTCTCCTATCCTGCGCCCACTTGTTCCTGGATATGGATCAAATGCACATCTTTTCCTGCACAAATTTTAGCTACATCTGCCAAAGAAACATCAGCATGTCCTGTACCGGAAAGGGACTCACTGAGAATGAACAACTCAGAGCTCCTTATCAGCATGACTAAGAGACACATTTATTAAGCTTTCATTCTGGAAAAACTCATCAAACTGCCAAGCTGCAAATGTAATTTTACATCTTTAAACCTTCCAAACAATATAGAAACACCAAAAGGCTATTTTAAATTATCTTCCCAGAAATGTTTTCATGCTTTTGTCTTCTCCTGACTACAGTTTTACAGATCAAACTGAAAACCTGAAAGGGTGAAAAAGTACTTATTGAGGATCCATCTGTGAAGCACAGACCATGATTATTATTATTCCTCTGAGTCACCTTTTCCCAACAACCAAGAAAGCTTGTATTATGCATATCTACTACATTCATAGGGACAGAGTTTGATGAATGGCAAATTGCATTTAAAAGTTCAAATCATGAGTAGTTCAATAATTAAAATAACATTTCTTCAAAATCTGCTGGCAGTAAATTTCTTCTTCCTGTTATAAAACCAGACAAACCAACTGAAGCTGAATCATACTCTGAGCTTACACATTGCAGTTTTCAACTGAGTACAGGGGAGGATCCAGGGCCAAACACTGAATGAATCTGATCAGGTGTCATTCATCACACAGTAAAAATGTAACACATTTCTGTAAGATTTTCTTCAGTCAATCCATTATCCTTCTCCTCCTTGCTCAAACTGTGTGGCTTGTATTTCTTACTCCATAGTGTCTGCCACAGAACTGACCTGGAGCAATAAAGCTCTGTTTCATTGCTAGCCTCTGTTTGAAAATAAGTGGTCCTTTCTAGTAAACTAATTTGGCCAAAAGATTGCCTTCCAGAATTTGCTTCAGATTTATGCATGCATACACTGTTTTTCAGTTTTAGGGTTTTATTGATCAAAGGCCAACAAATTGCTCCAATTAAACTAGAATAAATAACAAGAAGATGCATTATTTATGAATCAAAGTAGCTTTATCTGATGGGATGCCATCCTGCCCCCAGGAAAGCTCAGGTACTCAAACGGAACAGGGAAATTGTGGCATTCCTGCCAAATGGTTCTCATGCAGCTGCTTCATATAAATTTTATTGCTCTGCTGCTATTAAAACTATTTTAAGAAAATGCAAGAATCATCTAACTTGGTAGTTTGAAGTATATTGTAAGTATGGAGGTTTTTAGAGCTTGAAAAAATTCTTAAAATGGCTTAAAGTGGATTCTGGTATCAACAATTTTCTCAGAGACTTTTCTTGCTAAAAATAAAACTAGCACGTAGTCTCAATCACTAACAAAAATTATAATGCTTTGAAAGATACATTGTTTCTTCTAGCTCTATCTGCCACTTCAGAAAAATGATGTTTTCTTCCACAAAGTCAATTAATACTTTGCTGAAATCAGAATAAGACTACAAACACAGACGGAAATTTTTTTGCTTCTTGCTTTCTTCCCAGAGGAAACAATCAGTAATTAGAGAAGCAAGATCTGATACACCGCATCATCCTTCTCTCTAAAATTAATTTTCTGAGTGACATTTAATATGGTATCCATGGCTGTAGAACAATACAAGTGATGCTTATCTACATCACCAGGACAATGTAAAAATTTTAATACAAAATATTTATAAAGAACTCTTGGATCTAACAGTAAAGAACACTGTATATGTAAAATACACTGATGTGTCTGGATAAGATTTTTAGTTTATTTACACAGAAAACTTACTTTCTGCAATTATGTTCAGAGAAACCTCAGTAGCATGATTTCAGTAAAATATTTTTCCCTTCTGAATCAGAGCTTTAACCCAACTTCTCTTACAGTGTTAGACTTATGTTTCCACCACTTCCTCATTAAAATTCAGTCATCTTTCCTGTCAGATTCTCTCCAGGCACTTCAAAATGATCTCAAATGACTATTTGAGTCTTCCAGAAAGCTGAGATTTAGATCTGACTAAAAATCTCATACTGAATTTTGAACTTAATTGATTTAAGATAGACATGAGCTGTTCATTAAAAGCAGTTCAGGTGATAAATGATTTTTTCATTAAGACCTATTTTCAGTACATAAGATGTATTGTCTTTTCAGATATGCAGTTATCATATACTGCTCTCCTGAACTATAATGTTGCCACACAAATGGCAAATGTATACTAAAACTACAAACAAGAAAAACTGTTTTAAAACATCAGCAACATCTCCTGGCAAGGATCACAGAATCAAAGTGAAAGTAGTCCTCAGCTTTACAGAAAGGTAAAACCTTAACAACACTCTGAAGAAATGCATTTATTGCTACATAACAGAAAAATCACTAATCATAACCTCCACTCTCTCAGTTAAGAGTGCTTAAGAGTGCAGTTAAAAGCCAGGAGAGACAATCCTTCATAACAAAAATCTTACAGGACAAGTCCTTGTGGGTAGTCTGGAAGGGCTGTCATGTCATATGGGGGAGAAATGCCAATAGTCTGTTTTAATTGCCACTGAGGAGCTCAGTTTAAGAAAGGTCTAAATTAAACAGCATGCCTCAGTAAAACATAAACTGAATGAGAAAGAAAGTCCAGTGTTATCCCTGTGAATGAACTTCCTTGGCACTTCTGCCCATGCTCACAGAGCCAGGGAAGACCTGGGGGCACTGCTCCCTCTTCCCACCTAAGCACACCCTGCTCCTGGACTCGGCCCAGCCCAGAGGCAGCCTGTGAATAACCTCATTGTTTATTTACTCAGCAGCAGCCATGCAAAGCAGCTCAGCTATGATTAGACATGTGCACATGTAATTTCTTAATACGTATGCAAATAGGCTGGAATTACTCAGCTCATGAAAAAGCCTTCCCTGGCCTTGGAAAAGTTGTTTGGTGTCTGTTTTTCTTTTTTAAATTAGTATTACTACCATATGAAAAGAGATTATTTTTGGTTGCCACCTATTCAGCCTTTTAGAGAATTGCATTTTCTTTTAGATCTGCTTTCCCAGTTCATTCACTGACTTTTGAAGAGGATGAGTTTTTATACCAGTGTCTAAATGCATTTGGAATTAATGCCCAGCTAAGAAGTGTTCTGCCTGCATTAGGGACCCTCCTTCACCTGCCTGGAAACACACATCTAGTCTGTGGAATGCATGGCCCCTCCCAGGTTTGGAGGTAGATGCCACAGGTGCCCAAAGCACACGGTGGGAGGACTCAGCAGGTGTGCACCTGCCCCTTCCCCACCCTGCTTCTGTCTCTGGTCCTGAGGCTCCATATGCAAGAGAAGCCAGACTTAGCCTTTGTCATCTGGCTGTGAGTAGGGCCAGTCTGCACCTTATTTCTTACCTTTTCACTTTGCAAACCTTTCTTTACTGGCAAATCTGCTACTTCAACACGGAAAACCTTGGGTACTAGCTGGCTCTGTTCCTTCTGTTCTACTAGGGATTTTCAGTGGAGTCACTCCAAATTCAAACTAGTTATGAAGCAGAGATGCAAGAAGCACCTCACTATAACCATGTAACTATCACTCATCTTCCACAGGACAATTTTTTACAGCAAAAACTATGTTTCAATGAATACAAATGTTCATTTGGAACTGCTTATGCTCAGCAGTTTCTGTGGCATTGACAACATACATAGCTGATTCTCAGTTTTTTGAGAATGACCAGTTTAGGGGCAGAATAGTAAAGCCCCTGGCAGCTATTATGTGACACTGATGGAGTGGTAGCAGGCTCTAAGTCAGTCAGAACATTCATTTCACTCAAGAACTTCAGCATCCTGGAAGCTGCCAGTCTGCAGCAATTTCAGAGCCTTCTGATCCACACAATAAAATATAAACCAAGCAAACTCCATACTTCAAGAAACTTCCTTCTCAAGCCAGTCCTGGTTGTGAGAAATAGTGGTAACATTAAATCAGAAAATATAAGATGTATCTAAACAGTTTAAATCAAATGTAGTCCAAAAGATTAAAATATCAACCAAACAATATGAATTTAGTGAGCTATCACAGTTACTTGATTTATTATTTATAAAAAGAATTTGTAAGTGTCCTAAAAAATCAAAATACATCATAAAAACTCCTTGTAAGTCTAGTCCACAGTTTCTACAGAGTTTGTAATAAAAATATCAAAGGAAAAATAAATGTGTATGAAGAAAAGAAGTCTCTGAAATGTCCCTTGCAAACATGATCCTTCTGGTTTCAGTTTCGCAGAAGATTTTAATTAACACCTGCAGAGTTTGAATAGGTTGTGCACACACTGAGAGAAGTTTCACTCTGCACATACAAAATGCACATTCCAAAGAGCATTCAAGTACATCATCCAGCATTCAAGTACAAGAATTCTCATGTAAAATTAAAACACTAGTTTTTTATCTCAGATCTGCATCTCAGCTCTCTCACAACGTGACTCTCCACATGCACTGCACTGTGGGGCATAGCACAGGATCAAAAAGGGTTTTTATTCACAATCCACAACAGCGCAAAGATTTTCACTGTAAATTTAGCTTCATGTGAAACATCCCACTCTCTGGAATGTTACTTTATGCCAAAAGCAAAATCCCGATTTTACCCATTCCTAACAGGTCTCAATTTGACTACATGTGCCTAGTAAACTTCAGCAATAGGCATCAGTTTTCCAAAGAGAAAGACAGCTCAGGGAACAATTCAGGCATCCCACTGACAGGTGGGAGAGCTTTGGGCTTTTTGTTTCCTATATTCCAGGGGCCCAGGAGCAGGGAGGCCCTCCTTGGACCCAGCAAACTGTTCCCACCTGCTTGGCCTTCCCAGGTGTAAAATCCCTGCACAGCTCCCCCTGCTCTGGGGATGGGCAAAGGGCAGCTTCAGGTGCCCTGCACTGAACCTCCCCAGGGGCCCTGGCAGAAGGGGCAGAGCATCCCAGCTGCAGGATCCAGCAGTTCTTGCTCTCCACACGTTTTCTTTTATCACACACCACCTATATAACCCACAGATGAGAACAAAATGTATCTCTGGTCCCAAAATTCACTTTGACTGTCACCTAAATAATGCCTGTCATTAAAAGAAGTTGAGAAATAATTCTTCAGTGAATTCCATCACTTAGTAATTAAAATAGATTAATAGTGAAGACAAAATTAATTTCCCAGTATCTCTCGCCTTTTGTCTCTGAGTGAATGCAAGTAAAATTCCAAAAGGAACAAAAGACCACGATAAATGCAATCCATGTGGGATTGCTGGATTTAACAGTATCTGTGGTTGTACAGCTGTTAATCCAGCCCCCTCATGTAGTCATTTGAGCTGTTGTAATTTTGGTATTGGACAAGAAGCTGGCTGTGTAAGAGATTTCTTGTGGTTAAGCTATCATCAGGACTTGACTGGAAAACAAAAAGGAGGGTCAGAAAATACTTAGCTATCCCAGAAAATCCCAAAATGTGAAAGTGGATAGAAGACTATTAAAGATATAATAAACTTTTCTGTTTCTTCAAGTTAGAACACCATAAGAATATAAAATAATTTTTACCAATCTTTTTCTTACCTAATAATGACACACTGATTTTCTCTGTCAATAATCATGTTTCTGTACATGCTGTCTGCAAGAGCATAAATATGTGGTGGGTTTTCATACTGTGCCTAGGAGGGGAAATAAAGAATAATTTTTCATAACAGCATTAAAAAATGCAGAAAGAGCAAAATAAATTTGCATTTAAATAGGAAGAGTTATTTCTCTGGAAAAAATAATTCTGAATTGCACTATGTAGTGAATTTTCCCCAAGAATTCTTTGGTACATTTAATTTAAAAACAAACCAAAGTCTCTAGACTTTGCTAGTGAACTTTCTCTCAGCCGTAATTTCCTCCTAGAAATACCCAGTTCTAAAAATGGCTTCTGTTGGAAACATATTACTTGTCCAGAGGAAACACACACAATTTAAGCCTATCCCAGCAGTGGTCATGTGCTAACAATGTTCTCTCCCAGCACCACTCAGAACCTGGTGCCTCAGGTCCCATCTTCATCCACTGGGTCATCCAAACCCAAGAGCTTCCCTGAGTGAACACGCCCAACTCAAGGAGGAAATTGAATTTTAAGTCCCTAATGTTCTTGTGCTGACTCACTCTTCAGGCTGTCTTTTCAAAAGTAGCATCTGATTTTGGTACCTTACTTTTTTTATTGTTCTTGTCCAGTTAGAGAGTTCTGAAATCACAGTCTCCAAATCCACTAATGCCCATTTTGTGTGTATGACAGCTTAAAAACTGCCTAATGCAGGAGCAGGGACATGTCAAGGGCAGATACCCAATATGGATTAGAGCTAATCAATACAAGTATTTTCTTGAAATACTGATCTTACTTTGCAGGGAGTTTAATTTGAAGACTCATTCTATAGCAATGACTATCTGCCAAGTTCTCCCAGGCCAGCACAATACTAGAAACAAACCCAGAAACAAATGCTTCCAAGTGTTAAACTGTGTAGAGCAACATTTCCAAGCCCCTGAATACTGCACAATATTTCAGACTGCTTTACTTACTGCTCCTTGGTACATTTCAATTTCCTTTTCCCCAAAATATGGCATTTGCTTGAAAGGATTCACAGAGATTAATACAGAGCCAATGTACGTCTGCATTCAAAAGAAGTTAAGGTAATAAGAGTTTCATAAAGTATCATCTTACTACTAGTGACAAAAAACTTTTCCACCTATTACATAATACTTCAAATAATAGTAAAAAGCTCCACAGCTTACAACAATTGTTAACAAAAATTAAATTAGCAGGCTTACAAGAATATAAACATACCATTCAATTGGAATATTTTCGTATTATCTTATTTTAGGACAAGCTAAATACAGAAACATGTATTAAAGGCCAAAACATGACAAACTTTGAACAAAAATACAGAAAGGAAATGGTACATTTGAACTGGTTTCAGTCCTTTGTAACTGAAGAGGTCGTATTGTCAGAATTAGAAAATATTGGTTTGACCTTTGCAGAGTACAGTGCAGTGACACACTCTGATCTCACAGGACAGTGCTGAGCAAGCAGAGTCTGATGGAAACAGTCACTGCTGAGCTAAATTAGACAATTACTCAACTGCATGCACTGGGGGGAGCAGGGAGAATTGGGTAATTCAGTCTGTGGTGTTATTTTATCAGTGAAACTATTAACAGTCCCTCCAGTTCTCTCCTGCAGGCTGCCCCATACCAAGACACTCAATTTCAAGCCATTATTAGTTTTTTGCAACATTTTTAGTACAATATTTCATCATTCTGCATTCAGCTGCACATGCATTTACTACACAGCTGCACATTTCATATACTTCATTAAACCTTTGGAACTACAGCTGCAGTGCACACATAGGAAGCACCTGATAGTAACTCACAGGTATCAGTATCACTTACGTTGTAGTGCAGGTGTCATTAACAATCTGGAATTGCTCACAGGCAAACTTGCTATCTAAGCTTTTTGTACAAAGTAAGAAATTATCAAACCTATCCTGCTGGATTGTCCTATGTAGGAATCTCCTACTGTGGTGCTAAGGCACAAAAGGTAACGTGGTAGAGAAGAACTGTAATTCAATGAACATAATTTCTGTAATATTAGTTTGCAATGCTTTCTTCATACATTTTTAATTTAATTCAAAAAGAGTGACAACATCTGGGTCTTGGATATAATAGATCAATTACTCATTGTGTCAGTATAAACACTTGAAGTGACAGTTTTCTGTTGGTAAACAATACCAGCATTTTCTGGGATGATTCCGTCATCTCTGTACAATGTAGCACTGAGAAATGTTCATTCATGGGTGGACATGCAAACAATTCAAATATTCAAGAGATGATCTTCATCTTTGAATGAAAAGCCTTCACAGAACTGCAAAAGGAGTCCTTCCCCCAGCATGAGGGAAGACTGACCCCTCAATGTGACCACTGGTCCCCTTGGAAAACACTCTTATTTTGGCTTCAGATCATCTCCATGTTAAACTCACTGTTTCCATAAAAAAGAAAAAGCAAAAAGAAGCACTTCAGTGAGCAGAGGATCTAAACTTGTGTTTAGACATACTAGAACCACCAACACACATACTAGAAACCTCTGCAGTTCGTGATGGAAACAACTGCAACATGAACTTTCCTCTACCAGTCCTTAATAAATTCAGCTGCTACACAGCTCTTGATCATCTGAATATAAGGAAACAGACAGAGCTTGTATTTCCCCCCTTTCTGCTAAAATATATTAAACTCTCCAGGGAAACTATTCTCAAGATACAACCAGCAGTATGAAAACCTGGCTAAAGCAGAAGGAACACCATAAATTTCTAGTACGTAATCACTTTTTAAAATTTACCAAATTCATTACTACAGCTCATGTTACATTGTGAAAGCTCAAAATGAAATAGTGACTATTCTTATTTTAAGGAATTGCTTTCATATGGAATTTTTCTAAAAAAGCAAGCCTTAGGTACTGAAATCTGTTCTTCCTGTTAGGTTGCATGTTCAGGTATTTAAATTTTCACATTTTCATTAATCATAGAAAAAAAATCAGTGAGAACACTGAAGGTTTACAGATGTTGACATATTCACCTGTTTACACCATCCCATGATTCACAGTATTAACAGTTCCAGAGGAAGTTGTAAATGGGGTCATGTCACAGAAGAAATGCTATTTTGAAAGCATTATTATTTTGGAGGTATAGAAGACAACACATCAATAAAAGTACACACATTTAAAACCTATTAATTCTTGCTCTTAGAAGCAGAATTACTTCAGAAAGCTTCATGGGTCATGTGAATGTATAAATATAGGGAGGTACAATCTTCAACATATTAAAAAGAAAACCTTAAAATAATTTTTGCTATCTTATTTTCAACCCTCATAATTAGGTGAGTTTTCAAAGCCTTCTCTGTTATCATAGGTGAAGTGTCACATAAAATGTTCAGCATCCTTGAGTAATCTGCTTAAAGAGAATAGGTACATATAATTAGCGTCACAGTGGTTCAGCAAGGCCATGGGGCCCCACAAAACCAACAAAGGATACAAAAATATAATCATCCATGTATCGTTTCTTTAGGTTTTCCACAATGGAATCCTCAGTGATTTTGGAAAGCAGGACCATATCATCCACTCCACTATGCTTGACATTGTGGCTCTGCCAGTGGTATCTGTAGTGTCCTTTGCTGCCCTGCAGGAAAGCACAATGAACATCACAAAGGTTACTACATTTCTCATCAGCACTAAGTCACTGAAAACCATTATTCGAATTCCAACTTCCCAGATGGTTTTCTTTCATTGAATTCTATTCCCTGATCCAGACATTCTATCTATGAAAGCCCTCATAAATAGTGTCATCTGACTTGCTTCTGCACTGTTAAAGAATTGCACTGCCCTCCAAAACTAGAAGGTAATTCCATGGGGTTTTGTGACCACCTACACACAGAATGGATTTCAGATGGCAAACATTTTTAAACCTAGTGAGAAAAAAAAAAAGACATTTATTCCAACTGAGATGCAGCTATTGGAAGTAAGGATGCAAAAATTACACTCCTACATTGTAACTATTAGCAGTGAGGATAATTACCATCACCACAGTGTATTCCTCATCCTTTACAGTCTTTTAAGTCAAAGCTGCACATAAGCTGTTACTGGGAGGGAAGTTGTGAGCCTGCTGCAGTTAAGTATTCAGGGATGTTCTGCAAATTATGTACCCGAGCTTGGAGGCTGCGTGTCTTCACAGTCCCTTTTGATCTGTTAGTCACCATGCTTAAGTGACATCTAAATAGATACTCTCTCCCCACACTCAAAGATTACTATTTCAAGCTACTAAAACATGTGACATTTCATGCTGTAGCAGTTGAAATCGAAATCTGTTTTTCTTCCAGCTGATTTGAACAGTAGTTTTGTTCCATGAATACACCCACAAACAGATTTAAATCCAGTCGACATCAAGGCTATTAATTCAGCTGTAAATCTGCTCTCCAAATCCAAACCTATTTTCTACAACCTGGCAGACAATGCTAATGGAGTTCTGATCTCTTCCCTTTTTCTACTTAATTTCTGCTCACACAATATTAAAATTAGCGATGCTGGAATTACCACATTTAACGCTGAAAAGTGATCAAGTACACTGCAAAGGAAGGTGTGACCAACAAAATGCCAATTCTGCAAATTCCCCTTATTCTTTAATGCTACAATTTGTAATAATGTGATTTAACTACACTGCTCTGATGTATTTTATCCAGGATCAAGTCACACTAACCAGGATATAAGCAATTTATTATTATAAAGTACATGCATTTTTTTTTATTCTGCAAAAGTTTTACAGATTGAAGAAGAAAAATTAGGTACTATGAACACTTCAGCTGCATTGGTATTTTGAAATCAGCAACTTACAGAGGGGCAACTTTTGTGTGTACACAGTTCTGCAGGAGCAGATTACCTACACAACTGTACTAACACCAAGTGCTACACCAGGCCTGCAGCTTGGCTTCATGTTGACTGACATAAAAGACCAACTGGATTTTTATTTTGAGTTAAATTAACTTCCACTAAACTCTGCTACTGCAGACAGCACAGAAGCTGTAGGACTTATGTGTGCTTTCTCTTAAGTCTCCAGCCACTGCTACCCTGATGCAGATCTATTTTTCTGTATGTATCTGCAGATCTATGCAGTGCAGAAGAGTTGCAAACTTAAATCAAAAGAATGCTTTCAATTATAGCACAGCAGAGGTTAATATGCCTGAAAACACGATCTCAGTAATTTGCTTGAATGCCCACAAGTGTACATGAGCTTCAATAAAATAACCTTAAACTAGCTTAGCTTATGTGAACCTCATCAATCTTCTATCTGTACAATGGAAGCAGTGATCTGGAAGCATTGAGAAAACAAAGAATCAGTTTTTTAATTGTCATAAAACATATGACTGAAAGTATTAGTTGAAGCTTGAGTTTTGGAGAAAACAGAATTCCAATGGAGAACTGTAATTTCCTTCAGTGTATTCATTAGCTATTTGTGATATTAACTTGGAAAAAGGAACTGGCAAGATGGACAAAAAAGGTACAGTATCAAAATAAATATGGATAATGAGGTTGTTCACAAAGCTATACAGAATGTGGTTGAGTATCAGATAATGGAGTAAGCTACAGAAAACGTGTAAGAAATGAGACTGCGAAAACAATTAAGGTTCCCTTTGGAAGCCATGCCATCAGTCAGTGAGCTCAATGAGCACAAAGCTTGCAAAGCCACGGACAGGACACATGGAAAATGTGCACACTGTCTGCAAAACAGCAGCTTTATGCAAGTCACTGACTGTTGCTGACTGTGATTAATCCACACACAGGACGAGGCCAAAGGGTTCTTCCCCAAAAGCACTGGGAGCCAGCAGGGAAGCAAGAGGGCAGTGCCAGGACAGCCCAGCTCTCCTGAGAGCAGCCCTGCCCTGAGCTCCTGCCCAGCTCTAATCACAGCAGCAATCAAAACTGAGAGCCACATGACCACTGACACACTGCAAACCCTGCAGAGAGGCTCAACAAAAAGGCAGCAGCCTAAACAGTAAAGCAGTGGCACAGAAGACAGCTGAGAGACATGGCACTAAGTAGTTCACATTAAAATTGTAACTCAATTTAAATGGGAGTTTCATAGTAGTTTGGAATTACCTTTTTCCTTTCAAAACATGGCCTTACATTCAAACGTGCAGAGAAGCAGCAAATCACCACCAGATTATTGTCAAACTTCCCCCTGGGATCTAGAAATAAGCCCAAGCTTTAGTACTGCCTGACCAGCAGCGGTTAGGTTTTGTTCTCACTCCTCCTTGCCCAGGAAGGTAACACCAGTACGATGGCTAGGTGCAGTGGCTACCTCCTCTTCAGCTGGGCAACAAAATAGGGAGTGTTTTGTCTACAGGACACCACCCACTCCCAGGTTCTTGCCCTTCCAAGCAACGACTAGAGTCTAATCTGAATTTAGCAACTTCAGTCACTTCCATCTGGCACTGTAACCATGTCCAGCTAACAACTTACTGGTTTTGAAATTATTAAAAAAAAATAAATTAAAGTCTTCCTATAATCAATCATCTGAAAAAAGTCACATCATACCAGTTATAAAAGCAACTCTTCATCTTACTCCTGGCTGCATATTTCCCACAGGTCAAGGCTATATGCTTAAAAATTACACTAATGATTTGTTCTTATGCATATTTCTTGAGAATTTAAGGTTTTTTGGGTTTTCTTTTGCCAGAGCTTTTCATCATCCAAATAAAAATGCAGCACTCTAATCTGGAGACAATTTACACCTGAGCTAGTTCAAATGGTGTCCATTTGAACCTGCTTTGCAGGGTGCACTCGGGCTAATACACTCAGCTGCTAATTGCCCTCTGCTGTCCAGCACTCAACACACTTCTCCCTCCACCCTTCTCCAGACAGATCATCCAGATACCAAGCCAAGTCTCCTGGCCTGCTCGTGTCCTTCTTTTTCAGAAGGTTCTTCAGAGGCAGCAGCACAAGGCTAGTACAGCTGCCCCACAGGCGATGTTACAGCAGCCCCAGCCAGGACTTGGTAACTCCAACAGAGCTCCCGTGGGACATGGTAACACCTGACCAAGAGCTCTCCTGGGACACGGTCACACCTGACCCAAGAGCTCTCCTGGGACACAGTCACACCTGACCAAGAGCTCCCGTGGGACATGGTAACACCTGACCCAAGAGCTCCCCGGGACACGGTCACACCTGACCCAAGAGCTCCCCTGGCACACGGTCACACCTGACCCAGAGCTCCCCTGGCACACGGTCACACCTGACCAAGAGCTCCCCGGGACATGGTCACACCTGGCCCAGAGCTCCCCTGGGACACGGTCACACCTGACCAAGAGCAGAGGCCCAGCCCTGGGCCAAGCCATGCAGCTCAGATGTCAGCAGAGGGCTACTCGGCTTCTCTTAGGTTTTCTCAGTGAAATGTGTGATCTAACTGTACAATAAGTAAGCAAATAAAAGTCTTTGTGTCAGCACTAACAATGCCTGAGCAGCTGCAAAAAGATGAGTTTGGCAAGATTAGGAAAAATACAAAACAAACCAAAAAAGCAACCCCAAAACAAAAACACATCTCAACAGGCTGCTAAAAGCCGTGGAAGTGGAAACAGCAGCACGGAACAACCTGGCTGCCAGGCGTGCCCCAGGCTCTCCCCGGGCTCCCAACCCCAGCATCTGACTTGTACAGGGAGTGGAGGCTGGACTGACAAGGCTGCAATTAAAGGCGTGTACCGCACTGCTGTCAGCTGTTATTATTCACTCGGCCGCCGTCTTAGGCTCAAAATCTGATCTGCTCTGCACTGACAAGAATAACATTTACGAGTGGCAAGCTGACCCCGTGAGCTCAGGGCCTGCTGCTGGAGCAGGCACGGCTGCCCCGGGCTGCAGGGCCCCCTCAGCACCCAACACCCAGGAACCTGCAAAATCCACTCTGCTCTCCCTCTGTGCCTGTCCCCAAACACCCACTCACGAACAGATTAGCACAACTGCCACATTAATACCAAGAAGAGGGATGCAAAATATATTCTATGTACTAAAAACTGTCTATGCTTCCTGCACTACTTCTGGTACTGGCAGTACAATATGGTTAAAGGAGATCATTGTTTGGTATGGAATGAATAAATATTGAAAAGACACTTATTTACAGAATTTCTTTTTGCTGCCCTCCACCGTGTGTTACAGTAGCAGCTGCTGGTTTCTTATTTTTGCCTTTATTATTGTTTGTATATTCTTACATTATCCTAAGCAACACATACTTGATGTAGCTATAAAAAGATAAGAGTCATGCTGTGTCATAACATGGGTTTTCTTTTAACTGGGAAAAAAAAAGAAAATATTTTTGTATTTCAAGTTGTTTTAAAATAGAACATCTAAAAATAAAGCATAAAAATAAGGGATCAGAAGAGACTGTATATTCAGGGCCTGAGAACCTTGTTACTCTTTGTCCATCAGAACTCTTGCTAAACCACAAACACCTACATGCCATCAATAATCATTCTTCATCCCACAAAGGGAAGATTGCCACTCTGAATCTCTGACAGCTTTTTTCGGTAGCAAACATTGATGTCCCATCACAGTGCAGAAGGGATTCTCAGCCTCCACGAGGGAGTAGGAGTCTCAAGTGATCACAAGCATGACCTTTTCTTCCCCTTTTCAACTGACACAGTACTACTGCACAAAATCCTCATAGCTCCGGAACATGTGCCTACCTCTTTAGCTCAGTATTATGAATACAACAGTCAATGAGACACACACACACACTAGCCAAAGATAACACAACACTGACCAAGATGCACACCTTTTACCTGACATCATCAATGCTTCTACCAAAAGAGGCTTATCACCAGTCCCATACACACATAATTCGATTCATTTTTTCCAGCTAACAAGAAAACAAACCCACGGCTTTCTGCAATATCATCATCTGTCAAAATTAGCAAACTTTTCCAATCCACTTAGAGGAATCTCACATACTTCTAAAACGTGAAGGGGTCTGCTGTTCCCAGAGAATATTGCAAAAATACTTAATGTGAATTTTGGTTCTTGACTGGGATAATCAAAACAGAGAAGCTATAGTGAACAAATGTGCTCCAAATAGCTCTTGTATATCTTATGTTAGAAAAAATACTTATTGGCTGCAATGATGACCATATTTCTGAAAGGAAATTAAAGGAAGACAGAAGAAGCAGCAAGATGGACAAAGAAAAAAGGCCATTTATTTAAATGTAACATGAGGAAAATATTAAGGGAGACGAAAATAGGTGCTTAAAGATTTGAGGAAATAGCAAAGCAAAAATACTGAGCATCTAAGCAGCAGGATAGACATCTTAAACAGAGAACTAAAAATATAAAATATGTACTAAGGAATGGAAACTACTAGCAGGTTAATATAAAATAACCGACAACTAGGGAAATATTATACTGGGGAAAAAAATTCTGGGGGGGAAGTCAAGAGCTATCACTGTTTGCTCTGAGTCAGAGGTGGATTCAGCCCAACAGGACTGAGCCCAGAGCTGGTTACAGCCCAACAGGACTGAGCCCAGAGCTGGTTACAGGCTGCTGGAGGTCCCAGTGGTGCAAACCCATCAGCTTGTTCCCATCAGCTTCTGTGCAGGTGCTGCTGCCCCAGCAGGGCCTGGCCCAGGCCAGCTCCTCACCAGCACCTCCTGCTCCGGGCTCTGCAGCCAGCAGCAGCCAGGAGACAAGACAGCAATCAGAGGCGCTCACCTGGACAGTAAATACACACTCTAACACAACAGGAGTCAGAAAAACATGAGAGTCTACAGGATTTACTCATCATGCTCATTTTCAGGAGTCAGAAAGGACACTGGCAATCCTGTAAGATACGTAACAGGATGTCACCAAAATAGAAGTTACTTCAGTATCTGACCACAAGGCTCATCTGTTGCATCAATATTAACTTTCACTAAAAGTTTTGAATGATTATTTTTAAGGCGGCACAGCTACAGACAGACCGAAATAAGGACAGGAATGAGCTAAAAGTGGATCATGCAAACTTGCCTATGATTTTGAAATAAGTTAGATAGACTGCAGACAGATCCTAGAAAGTAGTTAATGAACTGCGTACTCCTGTTAGCTTATCCCACAGCTTGTTGGGTGGCTTTGTCCTTATGTTCCAAGAAGTAACTTTTCTAAGAAAATGCAATAATGTTAACAACTTAATATGGTTGACTTGCTCTTAGACATGTATTGTCTTACTTCACTTAACCAAACAATCTCCAGAGCTGCTCTAAGTCTGACTTGTTCCTCGCAGTATGAGCAGCAAGCTTTCCTGGAACTGGTGGATCAGTACAGGCACAAGTTGCCTTGCAATAACAGCTTTTAGTCCATGTATGTGTGCATATCCACCACCAATATCCCCCCTGTATTGCAATCATTGCACTGAGCAGCATTCATGCACACTAATTCTTCATCTCTGGATTGTATATGTGATTTACATCTGTATATACTTATGCAATTTAAGAAATACAAGAGATAAATTACAATAAATATTTTCATCTTGGCTGTGTCAATTCTTAAAGTGTAATGAAGATTTTGTGTGTCACTCTTCTCCATTAAAGACAGGTTTCAAAGGGTTTAAGCAATCATACACCTTATATGTCGTATTACTATGGTCTTTAATTGAAAAATGCAGTTTGAAAACTCTATCAGAAGATTCAGACAACATGCCACTGCCTCTGCTATAGCAGAAGACTGAAAATATTTTTCCTGGATCATCCTGAAACTATATAATAACCTGAAGTCTGTGAGTTTCCCATGTGCTCTCCAGAGGGAGGAATCTCAAGAGCAGTGTGACAGAACACTCCACGCGTGGGACCAGCACCTCAGCACATGCTGGAGTGGGGAGTGTATGGATGCTGGGGCTCCTGCACCGCGCTGGTGCCAGTGGAAACTTTAGAATCAAGTAAAATCCCTGGCACATCACAAAAATACCATCCCAGCCATATCCTGTTCTAGCTGATGTCAACACTCACTCCCCCACCCCATCTCGCAGCTTTTGGAATCTCAGGCACCAAGCTTTAGACCATCAGGCCACAATCACCGCAGTGAATTCCTTTCTGCTCAGTCACTGCCGCCTTTGTAGGGCTGCAGCCGCTCCTGCTCCCCCTCTGACCCTTGTGTGCTCACGGAAACAGACATTTGTTTCCTCAGCAGACGATACTGCCAGGCATTACCCTGAGAGTTTAAGGCCAAAGTCTGCTCCCGGCAGCATCCCCCAGCTGACAGTCCTGTGACAGAGGGTTTTACTGGGAACGCCAGGTTATTCCTGGGGTCCAGTGACAATTCTGGGATGGCTGTTCCCACCAGCAGGCTCAAGGCCGTCGATTATGCAGTTCACCGAGGAATCACCAACAGCAGCTTAGCGGCTGCTCAGCCCAGACTCCCCTCGTATCCTTTCCCTGTACCACAATGCCTTCCCATCCAGAAGAGTGGGGCAATGCAATATCAATATGATTTTTGCCTTATTCTTTAGCTGCAGGTTTTGCTTTATCTATGCAGAATACAAATTAAGAGCATTGCAATATTTCTGAATTGCTTAGCACTTAGATTGGTAACTCAACCAGACAACACCGAAGGATGAAAGGATAAATACATTTTTGCAAGTATTAAAAGGTGGAGAAATCATTTTAGAATTTGTAGGATTTCCAGGAAATAAAACAGCTCCTGTTACAACACCATTTAGATAGCACTCCACTGTAGCAGAAGAGTACCAGCTACATCATTTACACTCTGTCTGCACCTCCAAATTCATTTCCACTGATGTCACCAGCACCTTCAAACGACTGAAAAATCTCATTCCCACTAACAAACGTTTACATAATCAATTCAACGCTTAACTATAAGCAGAAAGATACCGTAACTCCTAAAGAAATACTCAGTTGTATTTTAGTTACACTTCTCAATAAAATGACTGAACATCTAGATTTTGTTGGGTATATTTGTCCTCATCAATTACTAATGGATTATAAGAATACAAAATGTTGGGCAGATTACAGACCATATTTTAATACTGCTTTTAACCAAGAATATCAAACAAGATGTTTTTATGAAAACAGTCTGATTTAGTTGAGTAACAGTATGTAGCAATTCCACAAAAATTGACAGACTAATTTCTAAAATAAGCATTAAATAAATCATCCTCCTGAATAATAAATAAGTTTAAAATAATTTGGAAAAACTACAGCTGAGTCTCTTTCAGGGTTTTTAAATTTTTTTTTCCTTTTAAGAAAAGCTGTTTTCAGAACTTTTTACAAACCAGAGGGAATATAGGGTTTTTTTCTAAGACTGTCATGTAGTCAGTCACATGCCTGCAGCAATTCAGGCTAAAGAAAAACACTCTTTATTGCAACAGGCATGATGAAACTGCAAAAGCTGCAACACAGCAGAAAACTGTGGCCAAGACTGTTTTTTCAACAGCATGTACCAAAAAGCACTTTCGTGCTGACATCACCAACCTTTATTAGTGCAAAGCACTGCCCAGAGTTGTAACATTTAACTGTTCTGATACCACAAATAAGATATGCAGTCAACTGCTTTATTTCTTAACCCAGGCATTAGCGAGGTCATGGGTTTCAAGTTCACCTATTTTTGAGGGATTTGCTTTGATCTTCCCTCTTGTATGCATAGTTTCAACTGGGATGAGTGAGGCAGGACAAGACAATCGCTGCTCTGTGTACCAGGGTGGAGCCTGGGATGTAGAGCTTATCTGCCACAGACACGGCTTGCAGAATTCCAATGCACGCTGCTAGGTTTACACAGGATTTTCCCAAGTAGGTGGCTTCAAGAACGTCTGCTTTCATGTTTGGTGAGAGCTAAGTAATCTGTTCTTGGACTGTGCCCAGAGGTGGGGCTCAGGGCAGTGTGTTTCTGAACAGGTTACTGTGCTGGAGGGGGCTGCCTGGACACAGAGAGCTCCGGGAAGTGCAGTCCAGGGGCGCTGGCCAGCTGTGGCACTGGGATGTGCAGGGAACAGCTGGAACGTTTCCCTGCTCACTCAGGAGTGAGTGCTCCCCACACACCAATATCCCCGGGGCACAGGAGCTGTCAACTCCTCTCACTGGGGACAGTGGCTGGAGGAGCGTGTTTGGGGGGTCAGAAGGAACTCCACACACTGGGGGAGGTTCTGATACAAAAATTGCTTTCTATGTTTATTTTAATTTCACAGAGTGCTGAGTAAAGGGAGTAAAAGCTTAAGGACTGCAGCAGCTTCCTGTTTACCTCTGGCAGCACTAACTGGGAGCAGCAGAGAAAGGCTCAGGGAGTGGTGCTCACTCACCTACAGCAGAGCCCACACCTGGGTGGTAACATGCATGTGGCTCAACATCAGTCCTTTTGATGAGCTCTCATGTTTTGATACTTGTGCAAAAATCAGAGTTTCCTTCAGACACTGTGGGAAATAAGACTACTTGATATGTTGACTAGAGCTTTAATTGAACTTCAAAATAATCCAACCTCAGTATTTATTTCAGTGTATTCCGATACAAACGTTTCCTTGGTTAATTATTACATA
The DNA here is from genome assembly GCA_018697195.1 of Certhia americana. Lineage (NCBI taxonomy): Eukaryota > Metazoa > Chordata > Aves > Passeriformes > Certhiidae > Certhia > Certhia americana. The sequence goes on from CM031866.1 coordinate 13,297,652, forward strand.
AATACAAACAAGAATTTGTTTGAACATTCCACCTCAGGAATAAGTTACACATCTTGCCATTGGACCAAATATACAAGTTCACTTCAACTCCCAAAAAGTTAATCAAAAACCAACAGGAGGCAAAATCTTGGGAGAAGCAGTAAACATCAGGCCCAACAAATCTCTCGCACTGTGCAGAAGACTCAAGCAGATACTAATCCACTTTCTCAGCTGTACATTCACCTCTGTCAGGAGGCAATCTCATGCACAGCTTCACTCATCCTTTGTCAGGGCTTTCTTTTTTTTACTTTAACCAATAACTACATTATGCCAGGGCAAGCAGGTCCCGTTGAGTGTCCACTGCACATTAACAGATTCTCATAACCAGTTCATCTTCCATATGCACATTATTCGTAAAGCTAATATTTGTCATTTTACTAATGTTGTAAAGCAGTTTCGACAATTCAGTCCAGGGCAGCTTTGAGAAGAAATATATTAAAAAAAAAACATGTAACACTCCAGTTGTATTGAATAACTGGCTTATTGTCATTTAATCAATATGCTAGTTTACTTCACTTGCTTTTATTACAGTAACTTTCAATTCTGTATGACAAGAATGCTGTTTTCTGAACATTTTTTAATTAACCCAGTTTGCTTAAGATTTCATACAGTTGTCTAATATCCTTCCTCTAAAATCCTATGCTTCAAAAAATTAGGCTTGTATCCTGGCTCTGCCAACTTTCATATTTCTGTAATTCACAAGTCACCCCAGAAAATTAAAAATCAATATACATGATCTCCTCTAGCTTACTGCACTCTCTCAGTGAAGCTGATATCCCAGAAAGGTGGAAGCAGAGAAAAACATTGCAAATATGAAGCATTCATTCCACCCTAGTGAACATCATGGTTATTAATGGAAATATGTAGAAAGTGTCTGGCCCAACATTTTTCAACACAACCATCAATAGCCAGGAGACAAGGCCTTCATGGTTACTATCTGGGCTGTGTTTTACCAATGCATGTGTATGAGCTCTGCATCTCCAGGATTCTTTTTTTTTTTAAACTCTGGGCAGCTCACTTAAGAGCTAAAGTGATAGTTCCTATTACTCTATGAAAGAGATTTTAACACAGCAACAGCTACTTCCCCTCTATCTTAAGTATGTAAGACTGTTTAGTGTTAATATTTAGCATTCAAATTATTCCTAAACCAAGAAAGCTAACAGAAAATTAATGTGGACATGTAGCTATCTTTGTAACTCTAGGCTTTTACCAGATGTGTGAATAAACACATTATTTACAAACAATCCTTCTTCCTCCATTGCTAGGAGAAACTGATGCTATCAGGTCATGCATTAGATTCAGACTCACAGATGTTGCATTGGCATAATCAGGCTCTGAGCACAGATGCCAGCCAAAGAAGCTGTTTCTCAAAACCTGTAACCTTATCACCGACTTGGCAGTATTATGGAGAAGACCAAATTTAAATGTCTTTTAGATCTTGCAATTCAGCATCAGCATCATAAATATACATGAGATTCCAACGATTTCTGTTAAAGGGGAAACCAAGCAAAAAGCCAAGTTTCTCTCTGAGGAGAAACTCCTTCAGACCACTGCAGATTAATACTCTAGTTTTATTTAAAAGAACCTCTGTAGTGGTGCAGTGTGATGATGCATTTTCTTTTCCCTTTAATTTCCTATTTCTAGGTCTTCAGTAAAATGCTAAGCTTCATAATGAAAATTCAGAACAGGTGAAATGCAAGCTAAACCACAAGGTTTCAAAATCAGGGTAATTGAGAAAAACAATTTAAGTCTCAGATGCTGAACTGTGGCTGAAGACTTTGGCTTGCAGCACTTGGACACAAATCCACATTAAACTTACATGCTTGTGATGTACCTTGCTTTCAACTTCTGGACTCATTCAATTTCAGACCTCTGACTCAAACCCACATAAACTGAAATAATACTGAATTAAAATATAAACTAAAGCCAGCTGAATTATTTTTTCATCTAAGCAGAATATTCTGATTCAGACAAGACAACTGCTCAGTGAATAGTCATTCCCTCCATCCCAAACAACCTGGACATGAACTCAGATTATCAAAATCCTTTAACTTTTGTCTGCTGCAATTCATTGCACTGGTGAGGCCCATGAAGCAGTTTTATTTTTTTTCTACATTCCATGTTACATGCAAGATCTGTGTTTCTTTAAAAATAAAGTTCTAGCTTACAAAGTGACTTGCACTCAAGTAGCTTTTTTCTAAGCTTAGGTGACAGCTTGAAAAACAACACACTTCTTATGACCCCATCAGGACCATGGGAGCAACTTCAAGTCTTTCAATCATGCCGTAAATGCTGCCTTTGACTCCATCTTGCCTAACAGAAATACAATTTTAAGTGGTGTGCTGAAAGAGCAACCCAAATGCAACACCTGTAGCTGTGCCTTCAGGCTGTACCAGTGCTGCCACACAGCCCTGGCTGAGCACCATGGCAGTGAAAAGGCACACAGGGGGACACACATATTCCATGAACAGGTACCCACTGCAGCTCAACTTCACCTTATTTCTAACTACCCTGTGCAGAATTCCATTAGCTTTAGCAAGTCATTCAAATACAGTTTCCTTCCACACTAGTTCCTTTGCCTTCCTCACACCTGACCTAGAAACACTGAGGCATCCCTAAGTTAAAATCACAGTCAGAAGGAAAACAAGAAATCTTGGGAGCATTCCAGGAGTAACACCAAAACCAACTTCTTAAAAAACACTGACACTTTTTACAGGCTCCCCCAACATTGACTAAGGACCGAACATGCTGTATTAGCATTTGGATAATCCTAAACCTGCAGACACATTTCCAGGGCTTTTACTCTAGTTGCTGGAAGGGACCAAGAGTTTTGTTCCATTTTGAAGTTGCCCAAGATGAATCTCTTAGTATGCTATTATTACCCAGCTACCCGGGTTTCCCCCTTTTACCTGTCAGCACTATTGATTCCTGTCTCAGCTGGGCTTTGGCTTCTGCAGCAGAGGGCATGCAGGGCTCAGAGGTTCCCAAGCATCATCTAGAACAGGCAGCTCCCAGTCCTGACTTGGATTCAGGCATCCCTCACAGAGGCTCAGCAGAGTACCAGTCCTTACATAAACATAGCTGAGACTTTGCCAAATGTAATTAACCAGAGGATAATTCTGAATAAAGGAATGTGGTAAAGTCTTTTTTTAATAAGTTGCTTGATGTTCTTTGGGACATAAACAGTGTGTAAACAAAGTTCATCATGAATTATTCAGCACCTAAAATACTGAAACTCATTAAGGCTTTCAAAACCAAAATTGTTCTAATTACGAACACACAATTTAAAAGGAACAAAGAATCATAAAACACCCAGGTATTTGTAGTAACTTGACAGTTTTATTTACACCTAGTAAGGTTTTAAGAATGAAACCATTTACTTCTGCAAAAACTATTTAGGCCAACTATCAGTTGCAGGACTTCACAGAAAGACAATTTTGAGGCAGTCTATCTGCTTTTAAGGATAGTTTCATTTTAAAAAAATTAATTTTAAAAGAAGAAAAGGACACCATCTACACATATGTTTTCCTCATGTACACATTTCAGATGACTAACTGAAACCTTGCGTTACAGATTCCATCTAATCTGTCCCACTGAAATGAAGGACAATTTGTTCCACTCCTTATAGAGCTAAATCTTCAAATATCTTCCAAGATAACTTTACACAAACACAGACAAAAGAGTATCAACAAAACTAAGTCCTGTAAGTGCAAATCCAACAAGGCCAGAGGAACTCCTTACACAGATGATTTTTTTTAAACAAGCAAGGTATGAAGGCTGCCAGCATTTAAACCAATCTGTGAGTCTTTGCTATGTTGCTACTGAGAATACAATTTTTAGTATTTCAAACTCACTCCTTGTTAATAACCCAAATAATGAACGCTATCAGAATCACCTATGTTAAGGAAAACCTCAGGGTTCTTTCTTTACATTTTTTCAAAATAAAAAAGAAAATAGCAACAGGAACGGTTCTTTAGTAAAATTTGTAAATTTACAAGCAACACAAAATAATGTATTATGTAAATTTATGTATTTATGTATTATGTAAATTTACAAGCAACACAAAATAACCCCTACAGTGGGTCCTGTTGTATTTAAATGCAGAAATGTAGTCCAAAGCCTGCGTGCACTGGAATGCCTTGTCTAGTTCAGCTTTTAAAAAGATGAACAACCCCACTTCACAGCTTCCTATTTAGTTTTTATATGCAGTACAGTAAGACCTTATTCTAATATTTCAGATATCTATTGATTTCATTTCATCTTAACTTACAGAAACACTGTTTGGTTTTGATTTCATTTCTCACATTTTCTCACATCAGTGAAGCATTCAGAGGCAGCTGCAGACCAGGAGTGAAGTTAGTCAGAAGCTCACAATTCACAGCCACATCATCTCCTACTGCTTCAATCCTGCCAGGCGCAGCACTACTGTTGGTAAGAGGAGCTCACCTGAGGGCACCATGCCCTATAGGACTTAAAGCATATGCTGGAAAAGGGAGTAAAGGCATAAGACAAGGAATGCTTTAGTCCTTTGAGTGAATCAGGTGGGATTTGAAACTCTGAAGTTGGGCATTTAGCAACATAGATTTGGGATTTTCATTCCCATACTCAAAACCTCTGCTAAGGCCATAGAATCATAGAATATCCTGAGTTACAAGAGGTCCACAAAAATCCAACTGCATGTATAGCATATCTTCAAGAATTCTACCACACGCTTGAGAGTGTTGACCAAACTCTCCTGGAACTCTGCCAGGCTGGTGCTGTGACTACTGCCCTGGGGAGCCTGTTCCAGTGCCCAACCACCCTCTGGTTGAAGAACTTTTCCTTAATGTCCAAACTAGACCAATCCTGATCCAACTTCAGGCCATTCCCTCAGGCCTGGTCACAAGAGCAAAGAGATCAGTGCCTGCCCCTTCTCTTCCCCTCACGAGGAGTCTGTACCTGCAATAAGGTCCCCCCTTGGTCTCCTCCAGCTTGAACAGACCAAGTGACCCCAGCTGCTCCTCACACAGCCTCCTCTCACCATCTTCATGCTTTGACACTCTCTAACAGCTCAGCAGCATGGTGCCCAGAACTGCCCCCAGCACTGGAGAAGAGGCTGCCCCAGTGCAGAGCAGAGCAGGACAATCCCCCCCTTGCCCAGCTGGCCATGCTGGCCCTGATGCCCCCAGGACATGCCTGGCCTTCGTGTTCAACTCACCATCAACCCTGAGTCCCTTTTTCCATCAACCCTGGGTCCCTTTTTCCGTGGTGCTCTTCTCCAGCCTCTCACTCTCCAGTCTGTATGCACATCCAGGGTAATTACCATACTTCAAATAAACCTGAGCACATAAGCCAGAAAAGCTTGTTTTCTACAAAACATGCACAGTTCTACGTATCATATAGTGAAAAAATACATCACACATTGGGCATGTGTGTGATGATCTTCAACCATCCCAGCCATCTGCCTGTGCCTTTTTCTTTCCTCTAAAAAACGTTAATTTGAACGACTATGTTATGCAGCTAAGCATGTCTCATCCAGTTAATGAAAACATCTCTTAAAATCTGTAGATTAAAGAATCAGACTATTAGATGTGCTTCTGCATACTCCTTGTGTCTGACTGCCAGAATCATCTTTTTCCTGCTAAAACACAGTAAGATGAGCAGGAGGCAGCCTGCAGCTATCTTGCTTTGCAATTTGCTCCTGTCAAATCACAATGCTTAGCAGGAGGTGATTTACATAGTGCTTGCAAGGGAGAGCATCAGGTAAAGCACAGATTTCTAGAGAACAGTAGTAATTTAGTCATGGATGAGTCAGTAATTGCCTGGTTAGCAGAAGGGCTATCAAAAGGGACAAAACCTTGCAAATAAAGAGTCAGAGGTTTTGGTTATTTGTGGCGAAAAAAGATGCCATGGAACATTTTGCAAGTAAAAGCTGAGTCCAGTTGTAAAGCAGCTGTATTGCTTTTAGATAGTGTTGACAGCAGATTCAAAAATGCTCTGCATCTTAAATCATTTGGTGACAGCTTGCATGACAAAAAGGCTTTCCTGTATCATCTAACACACACTTGTGGTCTATGGGATACAGGCAATACCTAACACCAGCTATTCCACAGATTCCTACTAGAGATCTATCCTCAGGGATGTTCTGCCTATTCAGTGTTGATGTACAAATTATTCATATCTTCTACTGTACTTTGAAAAATTGTCCAACACTCGTCTGTAGTAGCTGTAAGGACTACTACAAAGATAAAAAATTATTTGTAATTTACTGCTAAGATCACACGTTTCCTATACAGGCATTTAAGCAATGAACATGACATTCATATAACCATGTTCATGAATTAAAAATGTACATCTGTACATGCATTTTCATCTCCATGACCTTACTGCAAAGTACAAAATAGAACTTTTTGCCTTTATACAACATATTTCATAGCAAGTTTCCTTGTAGTATGTACTGCCAGGAAAATCTGCACTTTAAAATGAACCAGAAAAATGATCCAATGTTTACATACACCATTGCCTGAGCAAGTCTAAACCTGTTTAGAACTACTAGTAAAAGCATAACTCAGACATCACGTTACATCATTACAGATAACATTTAAGGGATAAAACCCCCAAATCACCCTGAAAGTCTGTAATGAAGTGGAGCATGTCCTTTGGCATTTGCAGCTGAAGACAAAAGACCTCTGCAAAGGCTTGCTGAGAGTTAAAGATGTAGAAGGAAAGGCATGAGGAAGGCAACTGTAGAAGGTGAGAGCTAAGACCAGGGTCAGGCAAGTATTTCAAAGCCACGTGGCTGATCTGTGGGCAGGAGGACAAATACACATTTCCTATATGAGGTTAGAATCAGAGAAGGTGTCAGACTGAACCAATTCCATCAGCAATATTAAAGGCTTATAAACAGATGGAAAGAGCACTACTAAGGCAGAGGTGAAGGAGCAGAACTTCACATGGAAATTGGAAGCAGCTTGCTGGACCAGGCTAGGCTCGCACCATCTTGCCAGCCCAGACCATTCCACCATTCCCTCTTAGACTTATTTCCCTTATTCTCTTTCCTCTTCAAGAAAGTTCTGTCACTCCGCCTGCTGTGGACCAAGTCACATTTCCCTCACAGAGGGCACAACACAGTTTGCATGTATCATCTGTCAAAACCAGCAGAGGATTCCAGCCCTCCCTCACACTACAGATAATTTAGGCTCCTAGGAGAGCTTCACAACACAGACCATGGCAGCAGTTAGGGACATGCCTCAGATATATTCCCCACTCTGTCCTTATTAAAATGGCACCAGAACAAAACAACACCCACAGAGTGATCACAAAGGCTCTGTACAGCTTTGGTGCTTTGGGAGGTTCTCCCACATTGTCACTCTAGAGACTGGAAGGCAGAACAGGAATAAGGGGGCAAAACTCTTTGTTTTACTACAGCTATAGCAGCACATGGATACAACAACAGAGAATGACTCCCTCCACCTGCCCGTTCTAATACTTACAGTGTCCTGACCTGCCCTGACTGGAAACACCACCTTAAAAACCCAAAAACTAGATAGTTTTAGTTCTTGAATATATTCCAAAGTCTTCAAAAATACAAAGAAAGAAAAATAAGAGCCTAGATATCTCACAGAGGTGTGATACAAAAAAAGTAGGTTGGTTCATTTAAATGATATTGATTTTTACTCCCCTGAAGAGTTTCAATTGGTTCAGTACAATTCCAAAACAAGCCCTAAAAGGACACAATTAGCTACAGAATGTAGTTTCATTGTTCACTGTATCCTGTTACCAGACTGAACATAATTTTAGCTACTAAATTTGAGCTTCTTTGTTTTAGCAATCAGATGATATTAATTTCCCCTTTGTTTTTTTTCTTTTCCTGTTTGTACACCTGCACTATCAATGAGCAAACAGCAACGGGATTAGTAATTTTATAGCTAACCTACTACTCCACACCTGTAAAGAACAGGATGATAAAATATTTTCAAAGGCTTGGGGCAAAGAAAAACAATCCAAAACAAACATCGTAACAACCCTGACTTCTAACTTTAAGATCTCAGTGTAGTTTCCAGGCAAAATAACCTTGAAATAAAAATGTATATTCTTCCAATATACTGTCTGCTTCAGATGTAAAATGAATGACCATAGCAACCTCACCACACGTAATTAACACTACAATTACTGACTCTCCACCTACATATTCTGAAGTGCAGACTAAGAAGTACTCCCCAGCATCTTAAGGGCTTCTGGAACAGTAAAAGTTAATAATGTTATTTGTAATTGAAATCTCCCCCCCCTCTCCCCCCATAGAGTTAAGAGCTATTTAACCATTTTTGAGTATCAGAGACCCAGTACATACCACAATAGGTGGGTTACACTCAAACTGACAGGACCAGTTTTGCTTGCTTTGTCCCTCCCAGGGCCAGGCTGGGCTCCAGCCACACTCAGAGAAGCCCCCTGCAAAGCTGCAGGGTAAAGTCTGCAAAGCTGCTTCATTTTAAATGGGTTCTGGTCTCACAAGAGACCTGCAGATGGGACAAGTCAGGTGAAAAAGTCACCTAATGGCCACAGGTGCAAAAACTTTCAGCCTGCTGTATTATTAAGAAATGAACTGAACAAAAGAAAATCTGATTTCAGTGGGTGAACACTCTCAAGGTGTGTCAGACTAAATAGCTCTTCATGACTAATTCATTAACTGTGGTAACAACATACTCCTCCATTACAAACTACCACCTTCAGAACATCCATCAGAACATCCTCAGTGTTTATGAAGTACCTGCCTATACTCTAAGGGTACAGGCTGTACTGTCAGTAGAGCCCAAACAGACTTGCTTCAGCACTTGTCAGCTTTCGCACCGTTAAACCTCTCTTCAGAATAAACAGCTCTTAAATTCCTCTTCACAAAAGAAACGCTCAGCTCTGGGAAAAAAACCCAGTTGTTCAAGTCTATGAACTTAACCTATGGCACTGAAACAAGGATTTAAAACTCTGTATTATGTTCTGTTCTTCTGGATCGATTTCAGACATTCCTTTCTTACTCAGAACTGGAGGTTTTTAGTTCTGTCAAGACTGTATCCATAAAGGATTCATTTTAGGCATTCTGACACATGAAGCTGAACTTATTTAGTCTCAGTTAAGTACAGACTGCAATAATTAAGACAAGAAAAGGTCAATCTCAGGACTAAAAAAGATTAATTTCTTCAGCCCTTGTTTGTCTTTTTGCTGGTGAATTGAATAGAAGAAGATAAGGTAGCCAGCTATTCCAGCAGGAAGAAGTGCCTACACTGTCAGTGATTACAAAGCTTTTCTGAAATACATTGTATTTGCTTCTTACCCAATATGGCTGTAATAGTGACTATTTAAGAAAGCAGATTTAGGGCTTGGGGTTCCCTCCTCACCCCCAAATCTGTACAGAAGACACAAGCCCTTCCCAGTAAAAGTTTCAGGAAAAATACCAAGGAGAAAATTAGGAGATGTTAGCAAGCTGATGTTCTAAATATTGTTTCCTTTTCCACAGTTAAATATTTGAGTGCTCATTTCACTAAAGTACTCAATAACACTAATTTCCAACACAAAATACACCACCACTACTAATGTGTAAACCAGCTGAAGCTCCACTGGAGAACAAGGGTTTGTAACCATGTAAATACAAGCTTTTAGTATTGTGAAGAGTCAGGCTCACCCATCTTAAGGCACCCCACCAGTGCCACCAACCATCACTGCAACTGTGGGCAGAAAACTGCACCATGCACAGCTGCAAGGGAAATGGACCCCTGTGACTCTGCCAAGAAGAAGCCATGGTTGGAAGCAGGTCAGATTGTCCAGGAACACTGTATCACCCCTCTCCTTTAGTGAGGGATGTCCATTCTGTCTAGAACAATACCAAATATGGGAATAAGTAGCCACTGCCCCGCTTCCTCTCAAGTGCTCCTAGAATGTACCAAGAATAAAAACACAAAGTAAACGACAGGAAGAAACCACTGCTGGTCATCAACTTATTCTGCATACTGAGATCAGGTCTCTGTGGACTGGGTGTGCTGGTATTTCAGGCATTAAGAACCCTGGAATCAGAATTCCTATTACCACTAGAAAAGCTTTAATAAACAGTACTCATGGGAACAGCGTTAAGACTCCTAGAGCAGTCAACTGGGTTACTGACACTTGGCAAACCAAGAACTCCTTTCAAGATTTGAACTGCCAGTTACCAACAGTCCTATCTATATGAAATAATTGATCCATTCTCTCTCTGCTACTGAAGTTCCACCACTTTGTAGCCTCACACACTTCATTACATGTTCCTGAGACTGAGGTCAAAGTCACTGGAGGCTGCAGAGAACACATACTCTGTGTGCCAGAAGGCAGCTTCAAGATAGAACAGATTAATCTCCTTTATTGTATGTACTTTTTCAAACCACCACAGAATCCATTTCAGTTTTATCAAATCTAAGTTTTGCCGATCACATTCCAGAATATATGCTGATTTGTTATTTAAAGCAAGTATCAAATTGGGGAAATTCTTATTTTCTCCAATACACTGAATCTAGTCTTTTATTGCTATGCTGATATACATTATAGAATGCTGAGAGACAAGAATGACAATGAAAGACAAATATCTAAGCTGCTTAAGAAACCAGGCTCAGTTGCTAGAAGCAGGTACTCAACATTATCTCAAGTTTCAGATTCTGGATACTCAGGTACTGCAAAACCCTCCTTCAGCTGTAGGTACACTTCTGACTTGCTCTGCTGAAGACCTACCCCTGCCTTCTTACCTGAAAACAGATCATGCTTCAAACGCTGTGGTTGCAACTCAATGCTGAGACAAAAAACAACTAAAACACAGCAAAACAGCAAAAGCAGTAGCGTCTCCTACAATGAAGTCATTCTCCCCACTCCCAACTCTGCTTCAAATGGAGGTTAATATTTTGCTCATTGAAGGCCAGACCTCAGCTCAGACCTCCACAGCCCTAACAGGATCTCCATTTGTTACAAAACATTGCAGTTCACTTTTTTCTCTGGGTCAAGTCTAATCCTTCTTAAAAAACCATAACAAATAGCACAGTCTGTAGAAGTTACTCCAACTTCTATTTGCTGGCAGTCTCTCCTACAACAAGAATCACCAACACAGGCCTTGGGTCCTTACAGGGCTCTGAAGCACCGTTCCTGCCAGGGCTCTGTCCCCAGCCTTTGGCAAGTACTGGCCACCAAAGAACCGAAGGGCTGCCGAGTCCCACCCTCAGCTGGGAGAAGAAGATCCCTCCTCATAGCAGCACTGTGTGCCAGTGCCACCAGTGCACCCAGCAAAGGTGGGGGCAGACAGCTGGGGTGATGAACTCCCAGCTACCCCAGGAAAAAGCAGGAAGAGATGCTTTGCAAAGCCAACAGCTACAGCAGAGCAAATAACAGCCAACAGTCTGGGTACAGCTCAGGATAGAATTACACATTTTTAGCTCTTTTGCAATAGATTTCTCAGCAGGTTTACGCTGCTTCTCTATAGCAGGAGGCTGATGCTTCCCCCTCCACCAGGGCCAAGCAATTCCAAAAAGGCACCTTACCTCAGTCTACTCAAGTCATTCAGCATACACAAAAACCAGCCAGGATCCCCTCAAAAACTAAACATATCCAAATTGCCCTACTCTTGAGAAGCTATTTTTGCTTTTCCATGGCAAAGACCAGAATGTTTTTGTAGGAAACTTTGGTTTGCTGAATCTAGCAATTACTAACCAATATAGCAGTTCCCAGTGTATACTTGAGGAGAGGCACTGAAGAAGGCTTTGGAGCTACCAACAACACAGTGGAAACATGACTGTGAGTAAGGCACAGTTTTTGAGTGGAGAAAATAAATCCAGCTGAAGTAATTCTGCTCTTAGTGGATGTACTATATTTTAATTGGCCAAGTCAAATATGTGTTTTCTTGGATTCAGGCAATTCAGAATTCAGGAACTAATTAAGTTTACATGTTAAGCGGAATATTTCATGGTACAGAAGTTAAATGTAATAAAACTATCCTCAGTAATATATCAGCTTTCATTGTAGCCAAATTTTTAATTCAAATTACAGCAGGAAAGAGATCAGAAGTTTCCTGACACGAGCAGTGTATTAATTTAAGCTGCTCTCATAAAAATTGTACTATGAAAAGTCAACAAAAATTATAGAACGAAGTATGATACAAGGGTCTAATATAACTATGGATTCCCATGACTAATTATTTTTTCCTAAATGATTGCATCCTATCACTGATTCCTTCAAAAACATAATCTATATTTAGCTACACAGCAGAAATAATTATACAAAATCCATGTTTCTTTTACCTTATCAGAAGATACCAAAGCTTTATCTACTAATTCAGACTATGGAGACAGCTTATACCTCTGTGCTCTGAAAACAAGAATGGGTGGGTTTGCAGCTTTATGTCCTTTCTGGAATAAATCTAACCACATTTTTAATTCCACGTTTAATTTAAGTATATATGTAGTATAAGTACGACTGTTTTCAATTACTGTTATAAATACATTTGCACATTTCTCTTTCTTTAGGTATGTACTGAATACAGGTAGGTATCAGTACAGAAAACCAAATTCTTTCAGAATTAATAAATGGACAAATAAAATGCTCCTCTAACAAAAGAAAGAAAACAAAAGATTAATGGAAGTTCTCCTTCAACATGCCTCAAAAACACTGCTTCCACTTAGCAAAAGAAGTATTTTCTGGATCATATATAAAAACACCTGCAATAAGTCCAAACCCCAAGCTATCAGGAGGTGAACATGCCAGAGTGTGCCAGAAGCAGCACAACAGCTCAAAAATGTTTACAATGCCTAGGGAAGCTTCTGCCCTCGGAATATTCCTACTACCACACCAAATCAGCTATCAGAGAATCCAGGACTCACAACACCAGGGACTCCAAACACATTGGCAGCATTAAACACTGCATCATGCACTTCTTTACAAAGTTGTGAATAACATAGGGTTGCTAGTTATTGCAAAAGCAAATTTGGAAGCACTTAGGCGTTTGTGCAGACTTGTATCCTTAAAGACAGAGGGGAAAAAAAAACCAAAACAAAACAAGATGAGACAAGTTCTTGACTACCGCTTGGCACCACAAATATACTGCTAACAAGAGGTTCCAACTTCCATCTTTCTGTATTTCTGCTATTAGCAATATCCAGCTCAAAGCACAGGAAAAGACATCAATCACTGCAAAAGATAACAGTGTGCCTTGGTAAACCGCCTAGAATTTAAAGCCTCACAAATGGTGTGGAATGTCAGACTGAAAACAGAAGATTGTCCTAGGGTGCAAGATCAAACATCAGGCAGCATATTTTATAAGACACAAGCAGGAAAGACTTTAAAGCTGTTGAGAACATTTTGCTTGTTTTATAGAGGGTATCAGGCAGCATTGTTCAGACTTGAATATGACTTCAACACTTAAATTAGACAAGGCTGACCAAGAAGTGGTTACAGACTCAGGCTCAGCTGATGACAGTGATTCAGTGAGTGGTTCTGAGCTGGCAAGGAAAAAAAGCCCCACACTTCCTGTACAGGGACAAATGCAGCAAGTCACTACGAGACTGCTAACCCTCTTTGAAGGATGCCAAGAAAACCCTCTTATTTAGACTTCAGATTGCTGAAAAAAGCATGAAAATGCTTCTAGAAGCACATGTTTTTGCATAAACTATTTATGTCCCCTTTTTTTTTCAAGGAGTCTGAAGAAAAACATCTATCATCACTCCGTCTCAAAGCCATTGCACTGATCCCCTGAAAGCCAGAAGCGGCTTTCACCGGACACTTCTGGCATCTGAAAAATCACACACATGACAGGAGAGCAGAGCACCAGACCTATTTTGTAATCCTTTTGACACCTCCAGGACAGTGTTGATCATGAAGCATACTCAAGATCTGCAAATATCTGGCTTTAACTTTCAAGTTGACATTTAGTAAGTTATGTTAATAGATAAGGCTTTGTACTTCAAAAGCACCTTGTAAGTAGGCTTCCCAATAAGCATCACTTCTGATAGCTCTGACTCATGCTCCAACTGCCAACACTGCTTTCCTTGTCAGCTCTCACGTTTGTTTTGTTTCAAAAAGCATTTTCAGTTTCAACTAAAAAAAATTAAATTCAGAGTTTTTTAAAAATCACACTTTATAATTTATGAATCCAATCCATGAGTGGTTTTAGTATCAGTTAAATACTGCTGTGGTTTTGGAAAAAAACCTTGAGTATATCCTTTTTCCTAGGATATCGTTTACGTTACAGAATCTTGGGTTTAGATGTACTTGCTTGTGTAGAGGACACCATCAAACCCCAAAGCAATTTACACATTTATATGAAGCATATTTAACAGAAGGGGCAGAAAACACCTGCGAGGTTCAGTGTGTGGAAAAGCTGTAGACCAGGACACCTTTTCTGATCACAGCAATGACTCAGTCAAGCAGAGAGAACGGATCCCATGCACTGCCAGGACTTGACTGCACACCTAGTGTCCTCAGGGAGTATTCACAGTTTTGAAGAAGGGAGGGAGGAAAGCAGTAGGTGGAGGATAGGAAAGCTAGAAGCTGTGGATGAGTCAGGAGAGGAGTGACAACCGTACTTCCTGGGCAGGACAGCAGCTGGCATCTCAGGAATGTGGGGAAGGGAGCAGGAGACGGGAAAGACTGAACGAGCCCAGGATGGTCTGACTAAATTATAGTTCCTCACACCCAAGCTGCCCCAGGAGGAGCCACGGGAGGCTGAGGTGAACATCTGAGCAAGTCCTCAGAGACAGCTCTCAGTTCTCATCTGAAGACAGAAAATTCTTATTTACTTCCTGCCATATTTCTCTGATATTTACAAGTACTTTTACATCCATAGTAGAAATAATAAAAGCCAAACAACACACTACAGCTATCCAGAGGCCTCTGACTACAGCAGTTCCAAGTCAGCAGGCACCCCATACACCTGGAATACTTCCCCATACAAAGGCAGTACAAAAACCCACTTCCATCAGAGTTGAAAGCAATTCTGGTCATTTGCTAGTGACCAGCACCAACCAGAAAAGGTCCTTGGCAGACCATAGGTAGTCAAGACATGAATAGCCTCCAAAAGATGAGAAAACGTGTGAGAGAACCTTTATATTGTTTTCCTTTTGTGCCGAGGTAAACTTTGCTGCTCATATTCCTGGTGAGACTTTAGATAGTAAAGTGACTTAACTCATAGAGCTACCAGTAATGCAAGCCAGCCCTTTCTCACCAAAGCCTGCGCCTGGATTTCCATGCTTTCAGAGGAACTGAAATATTTTCCAAATCCTTATTTTTGTAGCACACTCATATACAAACAGACTCCTCCCAGTTTCAAAAACTGCTGCAACTTTACAGCTTCTAGTCTAGCACGGTTAATTCCCAGAACAAAACCCTTGTTAATTAGGTGCAAAATCCCTTTCTAAAACAGTTCTTGATGCCTTTCAGTAGCCACACACCACCTAGATCTGGAATGCAGCTTTCTAAAAAAGGCAGACTGAAGTATTGCATTACAAGAGCGCTTTAGGAAACTGAAAAGGAAAGCAGATGAATTGTCATTTATAAGCAATTTATTATGGCAATAACCAGAACCAAAGGGTAAACAAAAGCCTGACAACTTGCAGGCCAATCCCAGGCTGGTCTCCATCAGAGAGCTACAATGATCTGGGTCAGAACTCTTCAGGTAACTACAGGAAACTTGCTCCCAGGATTAACCTGGCAAAGTAAGAACTGGAAGCCCAGGAAGAAAAATCACCTATCTTTTTGCTCCCTTCCTCTTCACAACGTACAGCAACTATGTTAGGCTTTACTAATATAAAGGACTCTTCTGTAACTCTGAAGATGTTTATTTAAATGTTCTATACATTAGTATCATTAAAATATACATGCATACTATATTAGAATACAAATCCAAACAGGCAGGAATTTTGTATTCCCTTATGCTGAAATTAGGAGTACTGAAACCTTTATTCTGTATAATATACCTTGGATAGAACAGTGCATGACCATTTAGATCAATGACACTTTTAGACTAACTCCTACAACTGAGAAGAAAATCAACTAATATTTATGAAGTCAAATTAAATTATTATAAAAGGTGATAACAGTTCTCCAAAGAGATGTACAACTTTTTTTAATGCTTCAAGCAAGGTAACCTTTCCATGTTCAGATAGGAACATTACTAAGATTTTACTGAAAACTCATAAAAGCTTAACATTCCACGTGCTAACCATGACAAAACTCATTTTAGCTTCACCCATGCTACATGTGCAGCAATGCCTTAAGAACAAGGCAGTGAGACTGGTAAATGTTATTCCTCTAAGTTAAAGTGGCTACAAACAGTTTAGTTAAACTACTAATAACATTGCCACCCCATTTCCTTCAGAATAAATTAGTTATGTATGTAGAACACAAAAAAATGTATCTGGAAGGCAAAAGAGATGATGAGAAAATTACTTAAGATATACATAAATATGCATTCACATAAATATGCTCAGTCTTCAGCTGCAGAAATTGCATTTGAGTAACATTCAGCATACATTAGTGTCTTCTGAAAAAGTGCTCTAACATACACAGCATATTTGTAATCATTCTAAAGGTGTAAACTAGAAACAAAAAAAAAGCATGCACACAATGCAAGCCTAAACAAAACACAGCAAGTACTGCTGCATTTCAGTATATTTCATATATCAGCCAGAAAGAAACATCATATAGATGGAAGATTTTCCATTAATGCACCTCTAGACATAATGCAAAGCACATGCTGCTACCCTCCCTAGTATGCCACATTTGGCAGAAAGCAAGGTTTGAGCTTAGGCTGCTGTCTGCAGTAGCAGACAGAAAATCACCCTTCAAATACAGAAGCATCACTGTCTTGTTTGTGACTTCCCTGCAGAAAAAAAAAAAAGACTTGAGGTAGTGTAAGGTCCCAGCTCCCACCACACATTCACTGTTTCAGGACTGAATCCTAAAGGCCAGCAAGTTCCCTCAGGCTAATCCAGTCCTTCATTTCTGCAGACTTTCATAGGCACTACATGAAATCAAGACATCCTCAGCTACTTGTTGGACTGGGCTATAAATACCTGCCCTCTTCTGATGTCAAACTGCTATAAAAAGCAGTTTCCTTTTTAAAAATCAGCCTTCCATCTTTGCTGAAGAGGTGGAACCAAGCAGACACCAAGTAAGCCCAGATAAAATGCATATACTGACTGCAGTATTACAGAAAATTGCTTAGCATTGAAATACTGGTTAAAGGTAACATAGAAACACATTGGGGTTTTTTAACGTAAGTACATTAGACAACCCTGGCTTGCTCAACAACTTGTGAGCTTATCCAGATACTGCTGATCCTGTTTTCTCTTGGGAGCTTTCTCTTCTCAGTCTGCCCAACAAATTGGTACAAAACCCCAGCAGAAGCACTCTGGGACAGAGATTATGTAAAAGCTGGCAAAGTTGATCACTGATGGGTTGTTATTGGGGTGAAGTGTTTATATGATTTTTGTGGTTGGCTTTTTTCTAAATATAGTAGCAGTTTATGCCTTAGAAAATACTTGCTGATTGAATTCAAAGTTTTATCCTTGGGGAGAGTCAAAGCCAGCTGACAGTACTCAGGGGAACAATCTTTCCCTGAAGAATGAAGAGCTACTTTACGTGAAAGGTCCAAGATCATTTCTGTAACAGATTGTGGAACAGATTCTCTGTCCAATTCGAGATCATCCAATGCATCTCCATGAACTCTACCCCATGACATGAAGGTTCTATCTCACAGTATAAAAGCATAAAGTTCAGCTGACCACATGCTTCCCTTTCGAGCAAGTTCCAGATCAGTTTCACCATAAGGCTTCCTGCATATTATGGATTGAGTCTTTCACTGGAGTGGGACTACTTGGCACTGACATAATGCCCAGTTTCTGAAGACTTAAAAGCTTCAGCTAAGAGACTTTTAGGATTTTTTTATTTTGAATTTAAAACATTGAAATACAAAGCTAACAAAATGGATGCATTTCAAGAGAAATATTTCAAGATGCCAGATGTTCCTTAGACTTGTCAGCTTTACTACAGTTTCGCCCTGCTGTTGCTCATTTCCACATTGTACTGCCACATACAGCCATGAAACAGTTCACCTATTCCATGCTTGTAGATCTCCTGAAACCACCCTGTTAACCTGACATAGATATTGATCTGGATTAAAAATAAACCAGCAAAAAGGAGCAGACACACTGCCAGGTGCAGAGAGCTTCACAGTGTGCCAGCTGAGCTGGGCGGGGCAGTGTCCCATGGCAGGGACTGGCAAAGGCACCAGTGACAGACCAGTGACAGACCAGTGACAGACCAGTGACAGACCAGTGACAGACCAGTGACAGACCAGTGACAGACCAGTGACAGACCAGTGACAGACCAGTGACAGACCAGTATCTGCTCTGCTCCATCAGATGGCCCCCGGAGTACCAACAGCACTGGTGTCAGTGGCAACAGCACCCTGCACTGGGGACCCTGTCAGAACAGGAAAGGGTCACTCTGAGTCTACAGTGAAGAAGATATGGCAGAAAAAACTCAATTTAGAAAACCCAAAACACTTGTAACATTCAGCTTCTTTCACCCTCCAGACATCAAAACCGTTAAGACAAAATTAAGGGGAATAATGTGAGTTTTTTATACAGCACAGAGAATGAGTATAAAGTTTCAGGATATTAGTAGCATGATTCATGTTCATCAGCAGTCACTTTAAGTCCTGCCAGGCAATCCTTCTGCCACATGAGTTACAAAATACTACCTTCTAATGACTATGAAACAATTGCTTGGGCATAATTATTTGAAAAAGCAGCACTTTCAAAAACTTCATCTTCTGGTTTTGCTGCAATAACTACTTACCAATAATCTAAAAATGCAATTCCTATCTTGTTGAGATATCACAGTGAAAAACTACTTCAGTATCAAATTAAAAACTGGAGAATAACAGTCTGAATGCATCCCTAAAAAGTGTACCTTGCAGAAGAGAGTAATCCTCTTACTTTGATAAAGTAAACCTCACAGACTATGTTGCCAGTTAGTTATACGTATTTACAAAAACAACTTTGATTAAAATCTTTGATCAAAAAGGAATGAATGGAGCCAACAGCAGATCAACAGACTGATCTCAAAGTATCACTGGTAACAACAGGCAGACATATCCGAAGCACCTGCAACAGACTTCCAACCCCATTTAACATGCCAGCAGTCTAAGCAATGACCCAGCCTCAGTGCCACAGGTGTCTGTGATACAGCAGGTACTTGAGGAGCAAAGATTAAGATCTGAATCGCCTGGCAAAACAATCAACCCCCAGGGAACACAAGCACCCATCTTATTCAAAGCTCCTTACCAAAAACAGGTTTATAAAAGCTAGTTGGTATCATTAACCCTGACTTCAAGAGAAGTTTTAGCTTCTGAACATCTGCAGTGCTTTATCTAAAACAAAGATTTGTGCTCCACTTCGGTGGGATGTACAACTTCACTTGCCTCACGAAGTCAAAGCAAAGGCAGTAAGAAAGGCATCCTTGAAAAGGTATTGGGATTGAAGCTCAATACACAAAAGCTATCCTGGTCAGTCCTTAAATCTTAACCTTAGTTAAGCTTTAGCAGAAATTCTGCAAAAGTTTTTGAAGTATCTTAACACTCAGATATTTACTACTCTGCTTTAGGACAGTTTTCAGCAAATTACTTTTTCAAAAGTTATGGATTTTAGCCCAGTTTATTACACATAGGATTCTTCACGACTTATTCTTAGTTCTTGTGTAACAAGTAGGCATAATCATTATTTAGATTACTTCAAGATGAAAGCTATTATCACTCATCAGGAGGCAATTACTAAAGACAAACCAGGTTCACCTGCCGAACCTCACTTTTCCCTCAGTCTAGCACTAAGGTGTTTTCCTGACATCGCGTCCCCCGGTCCCACCAGCAGCGGCGGTGCCCCAGCTGCCGTGTTCGGGAGCCGCCCGTGCGGCACAGCGAGCGCTCCCGCGGGGCCGGGAGAGGGGAGCGGAGCGACTCCGGCACCGGGCACGGCGGGTCCCGCGGGGCCGGGACCCCTCTGCCAGCGCCCTCTGAACCAGGCGTCACCTGTAGTTCCACTACGCCGTGGCGTTCCCCCTGCCACGGCACTCCTCCTAGCCGAGGACACCAACACCCAAAACCCCTTCGGATCCCAAGCGGGCGGGAGAGGGCGGCAGAAGCGGCTGGCGCTCCACAGGCGGCGTCGGCCCTGCCCGCGCCCCGCGCCGGGACGGGCGGGTTCGGGACGAGAACGAAGGCACCGACCCGAGTCCGCAGGCAGTCGCTGGCCCTCGGCAAGTGCCTGGCACGGCCCGGCTTCCCGCAGGCCGGCGCTGTTACACAACCGCTCCCTGCCAGGAGCGGGACACGGAGCGCTGCCGCGGCCCCTTCCCGGCACCGCGCGAGGGGACGCGACAGCCGCGCTCTCTCCGCCGCGCCGCGGGCTCGGGCCCCGCCACAGCTGCCCCGGCCCCGCTCGGCCCCCTGCCGACTTCCCCGCTCACCATCGCTGCTCCTCGGCGCTGCGCTGCCCGCGGCTCTGCCCAGACACGCCGGCGCCCCGGGACGGAGGGACGGGCGGGCGGAGGGGAGGGGGCAGCGGCTCCGCCCTCCCCGCGCGCGCAGCTGCCGGCCGGGCGGGGCGGGGCCGGGGAGGGCGAAGGGCGCGGAGCGGGGCCCGGGGAGCGGAGCGGGGCTCGGGGCCGAGCGGCACGGGAAGGGGACCGTGAGGGGACGAGAGGCACGGGGCCGGCACCGGGGCTGCCCGCGCGGGCGGTGTGTCCATAAATGGAGAACTCGCCGTGGCGCAGCCAATGGCCGCGCGCCGGGACGTCATTCCCTGAGGGAATCCCGGCGCGCGCGGCTGGCGAGCTCCGGCCCAGGGCCCGGGCGGCCGCTGCTCTGGAGAGCCCCGGGATGAGCCCCGGGATGAGCCCCCGCAGCACAGCGCTCCTCCCGTGTACCCCCAGAAATAAGGTGCTGCTAAGCCCTGGAAACACTGGAAAGTCCGATGCCTCTTGTCACCGGGTGGATGCTGAAACAAGTCCTACAGGCATCTCACAGACGCGAAACAGCCCAGGTGTCCGCAGGCATCTGCTCCACATTGCTCAGCTCGTTCTGACCAGAACACAAGCAGTGCAACTTCAGGGGCTGCGCTCTCTGAGATCAAACCAGTAAACCCGACCGCAGCTGACTACTGTAGTCCTGTTAACACCTCAGGCTTGAAACCCTGATGTTGCCTCTAACAGGTTTCTAACGCCACTTTTAAGCCAGGATATAAATAAAATGGAAACAATATAACGTAACAATCATAACAACAGCCAGACCCCGAGTCATGTGTTGACACTGCTTCCAAACCACTTTGAAAACCATTCCTAATGGGTTTCATCAATAGATTGTACTGGGATTTAGTTTATTTCTGATTAAAAACGCAGTTATTGGAAAAAAATGGAGTAGTTTGTACACAACATATGCATTCGATTTTCATTGTTTTTATGAACATATATAAATACAAAAATACAAAATAAAGACTGGTGTCCACACTAATTTAGAGATTAGGCATAAGCAGATTCACTCTGGCCTTTTGGGGGAGAGCAGTGCTCTGGGTGCACCGGGCCAGGTGCTGGCTGTGCAGCCAGACCTGCCAGTGCAGAGGAAGGACAGTGCTGTTCAGCACATGGCTTTGTCCTCACAGATCTGACTGCAGGACAGTGTGATGGGCTGTAGACATTAAACACAAGGCTCGTCAGGTGTTACAAACCACCCTGATGTGCACAATACAGAAATGGGACAAAACTTCAACTATTTACCTGCCCCCTTTCTTGCCCCACAGACTTTGGTGGTTCAGATGAAACACAACAGTCCTTTGGGCATGTTTCATCTTTGGTTTTGAAGAACGAACAAAACACTTCTCAGCTCAGTTGGGCTTGCACTGTACAATTACTGATCATGTGAAGATTGGGATTTCTATAGTGGATTGCTTGGATGTTGGCTGACATTGATAGGAGAGGTAGGGAATATTTTCATTGGGACAATGGCTGGGTGGCAAATATGAACTGCAATAGCTATTGGAGCAAAAATATATCTCATAATGCTAATAGTGCACAGAACTTCACAGGAGATAAGTTTCACACTTTGGTTTTCTACAGAAGGTGAGTACAGCAGTTTTATGGAAATAAGACAAAAATAATTTGCCTAGTATTTCATTTGAACATGGAAATGTTACATAAAATTATGAGGCTGATAAAAAGCAGTGAAAATGGTCCTGCAAGAGTCCAGACAGTGTATGTATATTGGGCCAACAGAAGATAGAAAATCAATACAGGTTTTGTAGGTTTTTCTATTTGCTTCAGATGTGGGTCTGTTTAATGTACAGGTTGATTTTCTTAAGACATGTATATTTGTATGTATGTATGTTTACATACATAGAAACATCTTTATAACAAGTTATGAATAATGAGAAACAAGCTTGTGGAAGAAAAGTTAAAAAGTACATCCACACTGGCCAGCTAATCAAGAAACTGGTCCTGAGTTCACTGAAATGAATGTGTTCTTCTGTGTCCATCTACTCTACAAGATGACTTCGAACAAAATTTCTGGAGCTGAAAGAACGAGTGCTGTCCATCTGCATGAACCTTTGCTAAGCACTGGGTGGACCAAGCAGAGTCTAATTCACAATAAACTCCATGCTTTTAAAAATTCTGCTTTATTTTAAAAATTTCTGCTTATTAGATAAGCATCTAATTCCCAAGCTGCTTATATCAACTGAATTATACTTGTTCAATAACCTTGCTCTGAAGCAGGGGAAAGCATTTCTCCTTGAATGTCAGTGGTGGTCTGCCTGAATGGTCTGCATGCCTGGGCTCCTCCAGCCAAGAATGTACAATTCATCTCTGAGAAAGGCAGAACCCACATTGCCATATTGAGGAGTTCCTGCAGAATAAGGAGGAACCCCTGTACTTTTAAATGATGCAAACAATATAAAACTTGGAAGTGGTGACATTTCTATCAAAACATTGATGTGGACAGGATACTTTTCAAAGACCTAACTTGAAAAGATTTAAGGAAAATTCCCTGTATCAAGAACTCCCATCAGGTTTTTTTTGCGTCTGTATTGTCTGACAGTCTGTCTGGTTAGTAACACCTACAGCTCATGCACAGAAGTGCTAACATCAAGAATTATTTTCAGGATATTTTCTAGCTGCAAACAGTTGTACTGCTTGGGTCTCCTGATACTGATCACTAGTGCTAAGTTTTGGGGAAGTATTTAAGGACAAGCTTCACCTCAGTGCCTCAGGAGGTTTATTAACTCAGTGTCTGGGCCTTGCAGGGGTTGGTGCAGGCTTGGCACTCAATGAAGTGATTTCATGGTGCAACTCACACGTGCTTCTCCACCTACCCACTGCCTGAGTGACACTGTGTGCCAGCACCAAACAGGGACCAGCCTGGTGCTAAACTGTGGAAAGACTAAAAATACTGAAAAAAGAACAAGCTCTCTGTAAAAGCCACAGAATAAAGCTTCCCTTGCTCTCCATTCTAAAAACATTACTGTAGCCTCAGAAAGAAATAACTCTTATGAGAAGTCAGTGAATCTGGAAAAGATTAGAAACTGTAAAGAAATAAGCACTGCTCTGACTGCTTTCTATCTGGCTAAAAATGACAGCAAAGGGAAAAAAAGGCATTAGTGCCTTTTCTCTTACTTAAAGACTATAATTGAAATGAGTTTTGTAAGTCACATATTTGTCTTCTGTTGACCAAAATAACTTTATTAATAATTTAATTAATGCTTGAAAGCTATTAAAATAAGGCTTAATACCCTTAACAACACATCATTCTTTTAATTAGAAAACCACATGATCTGGTATTTTCTACAAAGATGAAGGATTTGTGTAATAGACAAACAAATTATATTAGCTTACAAAAATTTTAAAAATTCAGTGTAGTTTTTTTTTTTCCCTGTATTTTCCCTCCTCCTTCTGAATTGTAACAGTTTCTTCTAAAATGCAGATGGTTACACTCTGCCTTCAGTTACACTTGGAGCATGTAGAATTCTACTTACAGGAAATAAAAAAATGGATTCAGCAATTTCTTCTTGTGAAATACAGGGAGGGAGAAACCAAATGGCATGTCTAAAACAAAGGCAGAATTCTATGACTTAAAATGTGATGAAGCCACTTCAGTGATTAGGACAGGTAGGAAAATCACTATAGCTTTCTTTAACTCTCTGTGCCTAAAAAAAATTCTTCTTTCCTCTCTGTTGCTGACCTCAAATGAGAGCAGCATTCCTGTTCAGAAAACATGCCCTTAACCTGTTCAATGTGTCCATCCAAAGTACCACTGGAATAAAAAGTACAGCAACAAAGTTACCAGCCCTTTTACATCTACTGCCTGGTTTGAGGCTTTTTGAGGAAAAATAGCACGTGTCTCTTTCACACTGGATCTGATTAAGAGAAGCCTCAGATATAAGAGATACTTAGAATTCATAGAGTTGAATTTTTCTCCAACTGCAAACCAAAACGTATGAATAATGCTGTTATTTGCAAGGCTGGTATAAACCTGGAAGAAGTCCACAAAGACTTGGTAATGAAGAATTCTGCCTCCTGTGTTCCTGTTACTGAATTCAGTTAAGCTATGTACGTTCACAACAACAAAATTACAAGGATTACTTTTTTTCCCTCAGAGGGAGATTTTTTGTAACATTACGTAAGTGTTTAAGACGAAAACTTCATGCTATGATGGGCAACCTGGTCCAACATCAAAATTATCCTTGCTCTGAGCAGGGAGTTGGACCATATTCCATCTGAGGTCCCTTCCAGCCTAAATTGCTCTGTTCTGTAATTCTGTGATTATTTAAGTGGGGCTCAATTAATGAGTGAGACAGTTGAAGACATCAAAATAAATTAATATTCTTGATATTGTGCCTTGATAAAAAGTTTGTGATATGAATTTGCCCATAAGAAAATAAATCTACATGTTCAGTATGAATTACACGGAAGATGTAATGATATAAAATACAATGCTTTGGTTAGAAACATCAAGAAAGTGACACAAGTACAAAAAATAATGATCTCTGATAACACAGGATGAAAAGAGCATCCATATGGGTCAAACCAAAGACCATTCACCTCAAATCCTGGTGGTGGGATGCCTTGGAAAGTGTAAGAACAGACAAGAATTTCCATGTCCCGTCCCTGTCTCTTGGCCTCCACTGTGGCCAGAGAAGGGCCAGAGGGAGAAAGCAGGCTGCAAGCCTGGAGGAACATTTTAATGATCTTTTCAAGACTGCAGTAGGAGGTACAAATGTTATGTTTTTAAATTAAAATAACTTCAATTGATTTATTTTTAACTAACAATTTGCTTTCAAGCCTTACTCTGCAGACATACATACTCAAGAAAACACTGGGTATCTGAGCAGTCCTTAAGCAAGGAAAAAACACTAGACAGGTACACAAAAAATACACGGGGACATGAAGTTAGTCTAGATATTTGCCAGGTCAGAGAATACAGCTGTGTACATCAGTAAGCTAGAGCAAATTCAGCAGAGGCCAGTGAGATGGTTGGGAGCTGGATCCCTGAGGATGCAGGGCTTGCTCAGCCTGATGAAAGCAGACTTTGGGGGACCTGGCAGGGCCCTCCAGTATCTATGATGAAGTCATCAAGATGGCAAATTTGGACTCTTCATAGTGGTGCATGGTGGGAAGACAACAATATAAATGTAAACATGAGAGGTTCAGACTAGGTATGAAGAAAATGTTCTTTCCTCAGCAGCCAACAAGCATGAGAACAGGCTGTCTACCTACCAAAGCTGGACAGTCTCCATCCTTGGAGGTTTTCAAGAGCAGGCTGGGTAAAACCCTGAACAACTGCATTTGGCCTCATCAATCACCTCACCTGAGCAGGAGGCTGGACAAGGGTTTTCCTGAGGTTCATTCTAAGCTGATTTATCCTACAGTCTTATGACTCTCAGTTCAGTTTTCAAAGGACCTATGGTTTTCTCTCTGGCCTGATCCTTTGATGTGGGAATTACTTTAAAATAAATAGGTTAATTGGAATGTGGATTCAGACCCCACCTTTCTTTTTACAATAGAGTGTGTATGGTATAACCCTTTTATCCTTCACATCTGCCAGATCCCTAGTTCTGCAATGGTTCTCCTATACAACAGTATGGGATGTCACATGGATTTTAACTAAAATCAGAGACAATCTGCTATTTCAGAGTGAACTGGTGCAGTAAGTTCTTCTCAGATTTCACTTACACTTTGTTTACCCAAGGTGGTTGTATCAAAGTCCAAGGAATGACACAAGCAGGAAACAAAAGTGAAGGCAGGCACACCCTCTGTGGACTTTGTTTTTCCAGTATTACTTTCTCTTAACTGACACACTTCTGCTGTGCAAGCAGATAGATCTTTGCTGTGATATATGAAGTTTTACTGAATCTCTGTGTTAGCTCTTGTTTGAAAATGTAAAATGGAAATTCTATCAACAGGACTAATGTTTGTCATTGATTTTAATCATGTGGTATTCTGACAGGATTTGATATACGCTCTGGGGAAAAAAAAAAAAAAAACCAAACATGTTTTCAGTCATAGTTTCGGCTCCTTTGCACCACCAGAAACTCAGAGTCACGGCTGTTTGTCACCGCCGAACTTTCTGTTTGGAGGCCGGCATTTGCCTGGGCGGGAGGCGCGGGCGCGGCCCCCGCTCCGTCCCCACCGCTTGCCCCCAGTGCCGCAGGAAGCGCCGCTCTCTGCGGGGCCCTTCCGTCCCTCCCTGCTTCCCCAGGATCGGGCACTGCCGGGAAATAGCTGCGAGGAGGGGGCGATGCGAAGGGCTCCCCCCGCCAGGGCGGCAGCGCGTTCCCATGGTGACGGCGTCCTGGCAACCGCTCCCGCTCCCGCAGCCCGGCCTGCGGCGGCCGCCCCGCTCCCGGCCGCTCCCATCCCATCCCATCCCATCCGCTCCGCTCCGCTCCGCGCAGCCGGCCGGGAGGGCGGGCGGACGGAGCCCCGGCCGCGCACCGGCGGTCACGGCGCTTGGCAACGGCCGCTCCCCACGGCGGCAGCGCGCCCGGAGCGGAGCGGGGCTCGGCTGGCGGCGGGGATGCGCGGGAGCGGCGGGCAGCCCTGCCCTGCCCTGAGCCAGCACCGGTGAGTGAGCGCAGAGGCTGTCCCGGCTCTGTCCCCCCGTGTTGCATGGCCAGAGTGCTGTCAGCACCGCGGTGTCCTGTCGGCTGTCGTACGCCCCGTGTCCCCGCAACCTTCGTCGCGTCCACCGGTGACCCCCGCACCGCGGGGTTGGGACCCCCGAGCCGCGGGCAGGGCAGGGCAGGGCAGGGCAGGGCGCTCGGCCTGGCGCCGGCGGGGCTCCGCCGCGATGCCCCCGCTCACGGCGGCTCGGCACGGGCCGCCTCCGGGGCCGATCGCACCCATTGCTCCAGAGGGCCCCCGACCTGGCTCGGAGCCCCGGCAGGGTCATCGCGCAGCCGGGGGAGTCCCTCCGGCACCCACGGCACAGCGCGGGTTCACGAGTGCCACATTGGCGCACGGGGGCTCGGCACGGCTCTGGCTCTCCCTGCCGCTGCCGGGGTCTGACCCATCCCTTTGCTGAGCTGCAGCACAGGGACTTTCTCGCTTACTCCGAAGCGTTGCCCCAACGCACTTCTGAGTAACACAGGGAAGGATCTGGCGGCTGCTGGGGTGGTGCCGTCACACGCTCCCCGTGCAGCGACCAAAGCGGTTTCTATTTTAGGAAGAAAAGAGTGATTAAAGTGTTTGCCTAGGCAGGTATTTCAGTCTGCTTTGATTCCCGTGTGACTTGTGGCAAGTCACATAGCCCGCCCCGTGCTTCGCTTCCTCACCAGCAACAGAAGGAAATTATGTTTTCAGGGATAATAATGCTTCCTACCTCACAGGCATATTGTGAGAATGAATGTGAAAAACACTCCGAGGTGCGCAGACATTACGGCATTAGTTGTAGGTTATCATGGAAAATGGGGAACTGAACATTACAAGTATGATTATCCTTCAAAACAGGAGAAATGGAGATCCTGCAGAAAATAAACATGCAAGGCAGTCTGAGAAGTGGGGAAGGGATGCCACAGCACAAATAGCAAGGAGTGCACTGCATGTTGCTGGAACTGTCTCTTCATCACATCCTATGAATGATTTTATTTTTCAAGCTTTTACACATCTTATGTCAGTGATTAAAAGAAACGCTAAGGAAGTACTCCACATTTGTATGGAAAATCTGCCTTAAGTATCAAGTGAACTGTTATTTTTGGCAATTAGTCATATCATTTACAAATAGGAAAAAACTTTTTTCTTGTCCATGTGACAAGTATATTTGGAATATTCAGTAATTTAAACAGTCAACCCAAATTTACTGGGTTAATATATCATGATTTAAATTGCTTATAGCAGTATCAAGCAGGAAACAAAATAATTTTAAAAAAATAATTAAGTACCTGTAACCAGTATTTCAACTGGTATCTTACTTGGCCCCAATTTACTGCCATTGAAAGAGCCATGTGAAATTATACTCCTCTGAATCTAAGCTTCAGAATATCTTATGGTTTCTGTTTACTAGTCTAAGTTGGTATTACACTCATAGGGAAGGAATTTGTCATTAGTTCTGATACCTGTTTTTTACAAATTTCTCCAAACTGCAGGAAAGTTTTGTACAACTGCCAATCAAGGTCTTAGATCCTTTCTGGCTGTTGGATCAGATCAAGATATCTGATGATAAGATGCTTCATTGTGTACTGCACAAAGAGAAATGAATGAGAAGTTCATTTGTGTAACTTTTGTTTCATATCCACACTTACTCCAGATATTTGCCTTAAGCTGCATTTTTTATGGTAGACTGGCAGAAAGAGTTAAGACTTCATGGAAACCTATGCTTAGTTTGCTGCAAACATTATTTTCCAACTGTTAATAAATGGGTACCGAAAGCTGTGAGACTAAAGCATTGTTTGACTGGTTTTTATAAGGTGTATTTCACAAAATTTCATAAAGATGATGCTAGACATACAGAATTTAATAATTGTTCTTTGTTTTTCTAGGTAGCATTCACTGCTTTGCTGCTGTGGTGCACATAGCTCTTCCCAAACCAGTGGGACAATTCCTGTGTTTACAGCTCAGTTGTGCTTAAAAGCTTCAGTGTATCAAGATGGTTAATACCTGTTAAGGCCCAGAGGTCTCAGGCCCACTGAGAACTGGGTGCCTGGTACAGTCTGGTGGTGTGACCAGGAGGGACCCCTCACAGAGTGCTACCACTCCTTAAAAATTCAACAGCTGGGAAATGACGAGTGTGAGGAACAGACTGAAGAACTGGACATTTAGTGTCTGTGCAGGACTTTGAATGCAGAAGTCACCACGATGATCCCCAGCTCTTATACTGTGCTTTTTACTTACAGCCATGTAAGAACCTAAACACGGAGGTAGGTATGGTTATCTCTCTTACATACAGGGAAATAGAGTCATTACTCATGGAAATAACTTGTCCAAAGTCAACAGGATCAGAGATTGAGCAAGGAATTCAATTCAGACCTTCTGAATTCCTGTCTGGTGTCCATGCTGCTCAGCAATCCAGCTTCTCTTAAAACTGTTTTTTTTCTAATTTGTAGTTTCTGAAGCACTGTTCTATAAATAGAATGCACACACTGTGACAATATTTTCTCTCTGCTTTCAGGCAGTGCTTTCATACATTTCTAAAGCACAAACATGCTTTGCATTTTGAGATCTCAAAGAGTAGCCCTATTGCTTCCTCACTATCAATATTCGACTATTGTATTTCCAGAACCCCATCTCTCTCAGATTGCACAGGATTTCATCAGCAATTGTAGGCTTCTTTTCATACATCAGCCTTTATTTTGCAGTGAGGATTTTAGGTTCCCAAGGAGATCAGGCTCAGGCCATACTACTTCTCTTTATACTTAAAAATGTTTATTTGTTTTATGTAGGGAAGATTAGTTGGATTTGATTGAGGCTAATACCTTTTCCATTAATTTCTGTCAGTGGATAAAGCTGCTGAGCCATGTATTGGTCTCACAGTAAGACACTAAAATATCTTTCTGAAGCTACTTAATAGACTTACTCTGCTGCAATATCTGTCACAGTCTGGTTAGCTGTGTCTAAAAATTAAAACCAGAATTTACATTCTTACCACAGAAGAATTTACTTACAACATAAAGTGTGGTCATTTAGATTTGAAGACAAATTAATACAAGACTCAATTTTGATAAACTATGCTGATGTCACACATTTTATTTAGGTTTCTGACTGCTGATGCTTTTATGAGGAAAACATCTTACCCCGAATAATCTGCTGTCATGAAACACTTGTATTTGATTCTCCAGACAATATTTTCTTAAGTTTTATGATCATCCTGTAAACCTTACTTTATTATTCATTGATTAATGATGTCAGAGACCAGTAGAAGATTGGGGACAAGAACTTTGTTTACCTCTGCCCTGCCAAACCAGTTCTGCCGGTCAACAGCAGATTTCAGTTTCAGGGCAGTCAAAATTGTCTTTTCAAGAGTCATCTTCACTATAAAAAGCTTTTTAGAAGCTTTTAGTCTTCATTCTTTTGAATTAATTTTTATTTGCATTTATTGCATTAGCAATATTTGAATGCCAAGATCACGGG
The DNA here is from genome assembly GCA_018697195.1 of Certhia americana. Classification (NCBI taxonomy): domain Eukaryota; kingdom Metazoa; phylum Chordata; class Aves; order Passeriformes; family Certhiidae; genus Certhia; species Certhia americana. The sequence continues at coordinate 13,328,333 of CM031866.1, forward strand.
TGTCAGCATAATACTACACTTCACTTAAAGGTGCACTGAAAGCAAAAGCTTTAATTCGTTTCAGTCCCAGATATAAACTATTCAATAATTCAATTTGTACTTTTTCAACAGACATAAATCATTGACCAGAGAATGGCCCATCGAAGCACAATCTTCCCAACTATTGCCCCTTCTGAAAGGTACAGTCTGGAATATAAAACCAAAAATCTTCATATTGCAGAGTATTATGCCTCTCTTAATTCCCTATATACAGTAATGCTGTGACCTGGGACTTCGGCATTAGCGTGGAGAGCAAAGTGGAATACCACAGACATTCAAATCATAGCCCAAATCACAAGTCCTTACTCAGCTTTTACTTAGCCATTTCCCAAAGAAATTAAATAGCTGAAATCTTACTGACTAGAAGTCCAAGAACACTTTAGCCAGTGTTCGAATAGCATGGAATGAGATGTGAAAACACAGACAAAAGTGACCTTTGTTGGAATCCTCATACATCTCTATCAATATCATCATGATCAAACTAAACTGCTAATTTGGCTCACTAGCAGGAAAAAACATGAGAATACACAGTAAATAACAGAGGTCCTAGAAAAAAGATCTCCTATTCTGAGGTGAGGTTGAACTTGTATCCCCCACTTATGCGTCTGAATATGTTATTTTTTACAGAACATAGTGGCAGGAAAAGGTTGCATGCATTAGCAGCCTCATTTTATTACTTTCAGCAGCCATGATCTCCACTGCTTTCCATGGGAGCTATGCAATGCAGAGCACTCTTCAAAAATCTAGATAATTATTCAAGATACCCAAATGTACGCCATTCTGGGGGGAAATGTAACTTCTAAGACTATGAGAAGCTTGTCATAATTTTGGTTTCACCTCAGTTTCTATGCCCACATATGCTCCTGTCCAGGAGGGGTAACAAGCTTCTGTATGGTATTACAAGGTAGAGACAGAAAAGGGACTGACACAAGCTACTCCTTTTAAATCCTTATCTGTTCTCATTTAATTTACAATACCTATCTTCAACTGTTACAGCTTTGATTAAGCCCGAAAACTGTAGAAAAAACACTACTTTTGAAACTCAGTAGAAGGGCTTGAGTTTGGATTCTTAATCAAATTATAGTTCTGGTTTGTAACTACTTTTATTATGCTGATGTCCTTTCCTTAAGATCCTATGCTTTTGTAAGCTTCCTTAAAAGAGTATGAAAAAAAGCCCGACCTGCCTTGGTACAAGGCACAGTAGCAAACACAGCACCCACTTCTTTGCAGCAGTGGGCACTCTCTCTGGGAGTGTTTTGGTGCTTTTCCCCAGCACTGCCAGTACTCAGATAGTGTCACACTGTCTCCAGTGCAAAGGCATTGCAGAGTTTTGTGTGAGAATTTAACAAGATGTGGATATTCTTCCCCTGTAGACGGGTGCGAAACATCCCGCTGCACAGCCAGGCACTGACAGCGGTCCCGCTGGCATCCGCCAGCCTGGTGGATCAGCTGGAGGACAGAATCCTGAGCCATGAGAAAACAACAGCAGCTCTTGTGGAACACGCTTTTCGCATTAAGGAGGACATTGTTTCCACGCTGCACAGAATGCAGAACAAAGGAGGGGGTGACCGGTTGGCAAGGCAACTCCTGGAGGAACACATCCGAAACATAACGGCGATAGTGAGGCAGCTCAATCGGGACATCGAGGTATGGCAAGAATGTTGCACAGCACTAATGCCATCTCAGCTATTTATTGCTGCTAATTTCCTAACGAAGTTTACCACAGTATAAGTAAAGGTCAGATAAGGTCTGAAGATCCCGTAAGCTTATAAATTGTTTTTACAACTTGAAAAAGTGTTTGCAAATTACATAATTCTTCTAGTGGCTATGAAAATAGCACAGGATATTAGCATATAAACACAGGAGCCTTTGTGGTTCTAATAAGCTTGCTTTCAAAAGCTGCACTGGAAAATTTTGAAAAAATGAATTAATGCGACACTAATACCCAGCTCAACTTCAGTCCAAAGGCTGTGCTGTATAAACAGTAGGAAATGCCTTCGCTCTATAATAAACTTTCTTTCCCTTCCGACTCACTGACGACACGAAGTAACCAAGCCCAAGTGCTCATTTTTATGACCTAATTGTAGGCAGACACATGACTTCATGTCTGACCTCTGCTGCAGTGAACAACAGGGGCGTGGTGGGGAAAATGAAAGGAGAAAAAAAAAATTAAGTCTCCATTTCACTGTCAAATTATACTTTATATACATTATGGTAGTTGCATGCAGATTGGACACTAATAATAAGAAATAATAGAATACCTAAAAGGCATCTGGTTTAGTACATTACAAGACAAAGCTTCAAATAAAGTAATAATAAAATGGTATCTGAGGATACTGAATTACTGAAAAATAATGAGTGACATTTAAAGTGTACATTAAATGTGACATACTGAGTTTTTATTTGCATATGAATGCTCTGTAGATGCTGCAGGAACAGATACGTGTCAGAGACAATCTCAGCTATGGAACAAATTCCACCCTGAAGAGTCTGGAAATGCGGCAGCTTTCTGGCCTAGGAGATCTTCGGGGAAGAGTTGCAAGGTAAAAGTCCCCATGGAAATGTGTTTTGGGAGTTAGCTAATCTTATTTTAATCCTGAAGTATTAATGATAATGGGTTGAATTCAACTTTGGCAAAATTCCAAGGATAATTTTGCTCTGTGTTTTCAAGAAAATGGATAATACTTTGCATTCCAGTATTACATATTAAATTTGACAATATCACCCTAAATTCCTAAAATTCCTGACATTATTTCTAAATAAATTACTTCAAATTCGCTGTGAATTTGGATTTGGTTCAGCTTTTAAAGAGTACTGTGGTTAGGCTCATGTGTCTTTGAAACACGTTAATTAGCACAATTATAAAGGCAGCACGGAACAATCTGCACTTGTAAAGAACAAAATAGTTGCACATTTTTGCATATATTTTAGAAGTAAAAATCTGCACATTGTTAGTGATTAGCCATATTAAATCCCACATGGACTAAATGACACATAAGGAACAGAAAACTATACATTAACAGAGGTTTTACAGGCTGCTTGAAGCTCCAGGTTACAATTCTGCAGCCACACAGACTTCAGTTGTGCCATCAATGACACATTTACAAACCCCAGCACAACAACATTTGCTTAAGTGCCTGTAAAGTTGAACACAAAAGACAGAGGATATGTAGAGCTACAGGAAAAGGGCATAACCTGGCCTACAGCTGCTTGGGTAATAACTTTGGTGGAGTTATACTTGTCCTCAATTTGATCTGTTATCTATATCATACAGGTGATTTTGCTTCCTTTTCTGCATGTCACCTAATCTAGTGAAAACTTTCAACACAAATAATCAGGTTTTCATTGAACTAAGGTTTTCTCATAAATTACTCAATTGTCTGAAGCTTCCACTAACTTTCATAGCCAATTTTGTAGAAAATACTTTCGAGAGATTTCAAAAAGAATTAAACATTTAGTAAGTTATGCACTATCCTTTAGCAAACACAAATGAACTAGTTTATTTTTTTCCAATCAGGAAATTGATGGAAAAACCTATAGAGAGATACACATATCTATCCTGCTGAGAAATCCCCCCCAAAATGTATATGCTTAGATCTTCCTGCTTCTTTCTATACAAATACTTTGAGCTCATACTACATTCTAAGAGTAGTTCTGTGTGGAGCAGCACTTACTCCAGCAGCAGGTGTTACTGATACCTTGGGAGGCAAAATGTGGTACCTTTACCCTCAGTCAGGGAACTCAAGAGAAGAAACTCATGCTGGCATGGGTGTCACTGTGGAGCCCTGGCCCGAGTACTCAGTGTGGGAGGGTGGGGATGGGCACAGGCTGTGCTGGGTCTTCTTCCTTTATTTCCTTAGGGCACCACCCTTGTGCTGTGTCTGGGCTACAATTTATCTGCAAATTGAATGAGATTATACCCATGTGCCTTATGGCAGATTGTGACGAATGCAGGTTATCTGTATTCATTCCCGTAAGAGAATCAGTTTATTGCCTTTTAATTGCTACCTTCCATTCTGCATTCTATGCTTCTATTCAGCATGCTCTCTCCAAAAAAAACCTGCAAAACCCCAGAAAAAAATCCGCCCAAAAACCCCACAACCCTGAATGAGGAAATAAAATATCTTCCCTTTATCAGAAAGCAATTTAAAGTAGTGATCTATGAGAGAAAGCTATTTGCCTTTATTTATAAACATATTCTATTTTGAAATAAGTGTTCCAGTGAATAATGATTATAGCACTAGCTGGAGATTATGGTCAAGACAGTGGTTTATTGTGCCTTTGGCACAATACAGAGACTTTCCCTGAGATAAACACCCTCTGATTACTTTAGCCAATGTTCCTTATATAAAATGCACTTTACTCACCTAATGTACTTTTACCTCTACTGCTGCTAGCTTCTGATGAGTTCAGAGTGAAACATTAGAAACATGATCAAGTTACTGTGGGTTACCAGCTTCCCATGCATCAACTTTCAGGCACAGTGAAGGTACACTGAGAGGCTAAGGCTGCAGTAGCTCTGAGTACTGTGTTTGCTCCAGGCTGGCAGTGTGCAGAAGGACAGGGGGAATCAGTTTAGACAGTAAATCCCAAAGCCTGAGCCCTTTGTCATATAATAACATTAGTGTCCATCTTAGGATTCTGGCCACATTTCAGTTCCAGTAATTTCATGCATGCTAAACATCCTATTCAAGTTCAATATTGGAAAGAGAGGTGTTTATTTCCTAACACCAACTGTTCTGTAACATGACAATATATCATCAAACAACTGCCTCATTTTTTCTTGAGGGCTGCTGCTGTTAATGATGGGAACAAGGGATCCTTACATGCACGTGCAGTTCTGAAGCACAGCTGCAAACCACACTCCCCACAGCCCTGCAAGAGTGAGATTCCAACATACCTCACTCACATCACAGAATTAACTAATATTGCTATAAGAAGATGACAGAATACACATTACAGCTCATGTCTCTGGATCCTTTCTCAATAAGCACAGTTTACTGATGAATTTGTAAAGTGTTATCACAGCCCTGAACTATTGCTAAGAATCAGAATTATTATTAGCTTTAAGAAGAAAAAATTACCTCTATAATTAGCAGAAAATTAGATCAATGCCAGTAGATTAAATTCTCCAGCCTCCTGTCCCTTATGTTGTCAATTTTGTATTATACAGATTTACCAATTCTTTTTCTAGGGATAACAGATCATAAAATTCATTAGTGCCTTATCATTTATTTAGAGAATTACTTGTGGATAGTGAGCATTTGTCTGGAAAGTTTAAATCCAGCAGCCTGGTTGGAACAATATGAGCAGTAGCTCTTCATAAAAGCTTCCTGAGAGCTGAAACATCCAGAGAAATGGCAACTACGTGTATTCAAATTGGGCCTACTTTGCATATATAGATGACTTTTTTATCTGCATTATAGAACTGATTCATTTCAGACAACCTGGACTCATTACACGTAGGCAGATTTTCCTGCTGCACAGATTATGAGTCTGATGCATCTGGGCTGCACCACACTGACAAACTCCCCAAGAACAATAAATGTGCTGCTCTCTGGTCCCTGCTGTGTGGGAGGTGGCTCTGGGCTCCCTGCCCCAGGCCAGCACGATCCACCAGCTCTGCTGCTCTTGCCCAGTGCCCCCACTGGGCTTTTCAACTTGCTTTTCACTACCCCTTCTCCAACTCCTAGTTTTTCACTGAAACACTGGCATTTTAATTGAAACATCTCCTGTTATAATAAACCAGGAACATTAAAAGCTCTCTCCTTACCATTACAGCATATGCATATAGCAGCCAGCTGCAAAGTACTGGCACAGCTCTTGCTTTGTCTATGCCCCAATGATACTGAATGGAGCAACTAATTGTCTTTTGTTTTCTTTGATGCTGAACACTAGTATTTTTTTCCAGGTCAAAACCAAGGTGTTTGCAAGGGTGTACAACAGATATAGAAGATAAACCAAAATAATTTGATCTATGCATACCAGGCAGACAATCATTTCACATAGTCAGAATCTTAACGATTCAGTTACCATGGAACTACATGAACCCTTTGACCAGATAACAGAATTCCATGAAGAAGAGACATGCTCTGTGATTAAACTCAAAACACTAATTTACTTTAAAAACAATTACAAGTGCCTGATGATTACATTTGCTTGAGTAGTTTCAAAGCTGTTGTTTTTTGTATTTTCTGCCATGTCTCAGAGAAACAAAACTAACCATTTTTTGGAGCCCACAACCTTTTGGTGACTAGATGCAAGATGATTCCATTGCTCTGATTCTCTCTGATTGTAACAACATGGAGAGATTTGGCTTCTCTCATCTTTCTAAAGAAACTGCCTGATGGTGAGCCCTACAAGCTTTTCACTGCTATGTAAACCTTAGCCAGGCTTCCTGCACATATTACTAACAGGTCTCACAATGCTGAACTGCTACACTAGAAATTCATTTCCTCAAGTTTTATAATGCCTATGTGCTATTTTACATTACTGATTATTTTCATATTGAGACTGTACCATAATAATAAGCAGATGCTCCGTTTGTCATTTTATCTGTGACTTTCCCTTCATGTTTAATGATAATGGCACTTCCTGTAACTGAGGGGATGAAAATGCATGTTGAAATGAAAGCCTTCAAACTGAAATGTGACTAAAAAGATGACGAAGTATGTGATTGGTTTAGGTAATAACATGCCTCAGCTTGTTCCTTTTTACTGCCTTTTTCCTCCCTCAAATTGTAACTGCTGTCTGTTCCTCATCAGTTTCCTATATCAAACTTGGTAACACTGATGATTACATATTTCTCTTAGCAAAAAAAATATATATGAGTCATACTTCACAGAGGTCTTACTCCTGAAATCACAGTACTCATATTTTTACAGCTCAGTTAATGCCCTTACTGCATTACTGTAGATGAAATCCACCTGATCAAATTATTTTTAAAATCTGGTAGAAAACACACATGTCCTGTAGCATATTTATCCTGAACATGTTACAGCATCGAGAAATGTTCCAATGTGAAGAAAGCAAACAATAATTATCATGTTCCAGGACTTCATTTTATAGCCTTTTCTGAGACAAAATAACTCTTGCTTTCAATGACAATTTATTTATTTACCTAAATAAAGATGAAGAATCATAAAATTTGCCCCACCTTGTTAACTACACATATTAGCTGTATACTACTATTTCACAGACAAAAATGCAAAGCTACAATAATGAAAAAAATGGTCCTCAGTTATTTAGGCTACTAATCATGTAGGGGAACTCATACACACCTTATCAAATATCTTCTGGAGTATGAAAAAAAGGCACAGAAAAGTTCGCTGAGTGCTAACACAGCCTACCCATATCATGTCAGTGCCAAGAACAATGGAATTTGTGTATCAGACCACTTGACCTCAAGGCCTATTTGGGAGCCCTTTGCTGAACATTATGAGTGTATTACCATTCTTAGAGTCTCAAGACACCTTTGGCTTCCCTAGCTAGCCAGGAATTCCACAGAAATGGCCAGTATGAAATGGATAACCTTATATTCTATCCGGCTGGTGCTTTGTTTTTTGTCTATTCAAACAGGTGTGATGCTGGGTTAGCCAGGCTGTCTGCAGAGCATAAAATTACATACGAAAGACTTCAGAGTCTAAGTAAAGACCAACACACCTCCAAGCTGATCTTAGAATCTAAAATCAAAGAGGCAGAAATACAGGTATGGTATTTAGACCAAGGCAATCCCTGTACAGGTAAGAGTTCTAGTCTAATTCACACAGACTCCATTACTGTTAATTATTATCCTGGGAGGTCACAGATTTACAAATGGAGAGTTGTATCAGATCCCAGTCCTTATTACATTGACCATTGGTACCTAGGTGCATTACTGTTCTGCTCTAACTGAAAAAGGCCCTCAATTTCTGCTGCAGCATGCTGTGTAGAAGGGATTAGTATGTAAAGGCACATGCTCAATCAAACTACAAGAATGCAAGCCTCTGTGTCTTTCGCTGTATGTTTTGGCCTTCCCAGGATGATCCTATATGTATTTGAACACAATTTTTGAAGGTCTGAAAACAAAACTGGCTTTGGGTTCTGTGAATCCATTAATCTGTCTGTCAGGTTTCTCTTCCATTGGGTTTGAGAATGGAAGTGAGCACTAGATACAAGCAGAGACTTGGAGACATGAAGAATCCTTTTCCTTAATGTCACATCTCAAGGCCTTCCCATTTTCTGGGTCAACAAAAGTATTTTACATCTTCATTTTGCGGTAGGTAAATGGCTAAAATCCACTTTGCCTTTCTCAGAAGCCTCAGTATAGTAAATTAGCATGCCAGGAGCATGTGGTCATGCATCTTGTAGTGAACCAGAACAGTATGCTTTGAGAAAGTGAAATGGTTGTTTTGGTGACAAATATTCTCTTGTAGTAATGACCTGCCCCAGTTAAGCCCAGCACTTCTATCACTGCAGTAGCCATTATACACAAAGTGATGGAGCATATCTGTCAGTACTGGTGGAGTGCTTCAGCATTTGTTTATTCTGATTGTGTGGCAACTTGGAGATGTATGGATCATGCAAATTCAGCTTTAATGGGGGCCCAGGCAAAAAATTTTCAAGGTGAAACAGTTCACATTATTTAAGGCAAAAAAAAATTACAGTTTTCAAAGTGCTGATAGTTTCATAGTGAGAGATAGTATGTTTTCATGATAAAGTAAAATATGCAAATTCAATAATTCTTGAAACGTTAGCAAAAGTGAGCTCTCTGTAAAACCACCTCTACTGTTATGAAAATGTCCCAAAAAATCTCTGATGAAATGCTGTTGAAAATAGTAAATTCTGAATTTTATTTCAGATTTCTCACCTGCTGAGCAGAGTAGAGCAGTCGATAATACAACAAGAAGCAAAGCTGAAGATTGCGTACAAAGAGAGCAACCAACAGCTGCAAGTCCTGGACACAAAGTAAGTGCCTGGGAAGCCTTGCTGCTGCTGTGTACCTTGAAAGTAGGGCCTCAGTTTTCCCACTTTGGCCTCATTTCCCAGTTTGGCCTCAGTTTTCTCAGTCTGACTAGTGTAATCTTCAGGCCTATAAAAGCAGGCACCTCTATGAATACATGTGCTTGCTCCACAGATATTACAAAAGCTGACTGTTAAGATGTCAAGAGGGACTTGCTTTCACCAAGAATTCTGCCCCTAATGTGGTTAGGTAATTCTGAGAAGTTGATTAAGTTCCTAGTTAGGTATTCAGGCAAAACTTATATTAAAGGACACAACTAAGGGTTCTTGTTAGAGTGGCCTGGTGCCTTTCTGCACCAAAGCAACGAATGCTGGAGGTGGCTGTCCAGAGCAGAGGAAAAAGTTCAACTGAAGCAAGCAGGAAGCAAGGCACAGCACAATAGCACAGAGTGCTATTGCTTTAAACTGGCTTCAAACATAAATAGAACTGAAATACCTAAATTATTAATGATAAGATACTCTGTACTACCAAGCATTACATGGGGGCATTATATTCAGCTCAGAAGTTAATTCCTCTTCAGGCATTTCATTCAGTAGCAGTCCTGGTATAAGCCACCCACATCCTCATTTCTTACTGCTTATCACTGTCCTCATGCAATCCAGGTTTCACATACTCACTGGAGAAAAGAAACAGTTTCACTGGCACAATTTGTTGGTGTAAAGTTGAGGTGGGTATAGGCAATTTAAGTGGAGCTACAGGAACCAGCATTGTCACCAGAGTAAGTGGCTACCAAATCTTTGCTTGGATTTAATACATATGGACATAAAGTTTATAATCTGAATGGATGATCATATTCCGTGTTTAATGTCACAATGAATTTCCATCTACTATGATTCAAATTTTTTAATGTGTTTCATATAAATTTGCTGTGAACTTTCACCTTTACTTTCTAAACCAGTGTTACCATATCCAGTTTATTAGCCTTAAAATTCAAAGGCCCACCTTAATATGGTGTGAAGAATGTATTAAATTGCCATTTTGTGTTTTTATGGACACGTTCATAAAACAGTCACTGTTGAATGACCAGTTCTTCTCTTTTGTATCTGCTAATTTCTATTGTGCTCCTAGATTAAAAGATGCTGTTGAGGAGCTCAGCAATCAGATTTTGTCTGCACGGAGCTGGTTGGAGCAGGAACACGGAAGAACTGAAAAAGAACTTGTGCAAAAAATTGACCAACTCTCACTGACTTTTAAGGAAAGCACTGTAAGTTTCATTTAAATGTCCTGTATTGCTCAGGAAATAATATTTCTCAGGAAACATTCAAAAACATTCTTAATAACTAAGATGATGTAATTGAGATATTATTTGAGTGAGATTTTCAGATAGCCTCAGAATTTGCCTAAGTCTCTTGGTCGATATCAAGTGTAATACCTACAACCTGAGAATCTTTAAAAGCATCTGGTCACTGCTAAATTGATCAGTACTTTAACCTACACTAATCCAGTAATTTGAAATTATTTTATAAAAATTTAATTCCTTACATTTTTGAATTGCAGATAAAAGATGATTAATCGGTGTCTATTTAATATTTAAAAAAGGTCACTGTTGTTCCACATGCAGAGTAAATCATTGAAATTCTTTATCCTGGCTCCAGGAAATGAGTGAGAGAGGTATTGAGATAAAATTCAACCAAATGGCAGAGAAAATTGAGAGAATAGAAGAAATGCAGAAGATAACCATGGAAGCACATGAAGCAAAACAGGCTGAAGAAAAGATAAATATTCGCATTGTCAAACTTCAAAATGAGATAAATGAAGATATAAAAGAAATGAAAGCTGAAGTTAATGCTGGTAGGACCATAGTTATCCAGTTGTTTATTTTGAATTTTGGTGACAATGATTGACTCATACTAATATGCAAAATGTCTTTGCGTGTATCAAAATAGTTTAAATACTTTTGGGGCAGGTGTAATGACTACACCTGTGGTATTAAGAAGGACTTTTCATTAAGTGTGAAAAGCAGAGCAATAAGGAGTAAGAAGAGCTTAGAAGTGCTCTCCCTAGAGCAGGCACAGCCATAACTGGGCTGCAATCAGGGCATTTCTGCCATCAGCACACAGCTACATCCCATTTTCCTTCAGAGCTTTTGCTGTGTTCCCAGTGCAAAGCAGAGTGGTATGGAAGTGCATTCTGATAGCAGTGATGTGATACTCTTGTTCCTCATGATGAATTAATGTAATTCTCACCTGCAATTAGGGTTTGCAGCTATCTATGAGAGCATTGGGTCTCTACGGCAAGTTCTAGAAGCAAAAATGAAGCTGGACAGAGATGAACTACAGAAGCAGATCCACCAAATGAAGCAGGAGGTTCCAAGATGGGGAGAGACTGGACCATGACTGCAAGATTTTGTCTGAGAGATGAGTGTTTACCTGGCTAACAAGGCAGGCTCTAGTGTTGTTTCAGTATGTAATGCCAATTACCTGCATGTACCAAATGACATGCTGCTGCTGCTGCTGCTGCTGCTGCACAGGTGTTTGCTCACAGCAGTAAATGCAAGCTGTTCATGGATAACTGGAAATGAGCCTTTGAAGCTGAGGTGCTGCTTTGCCACTGCACTACTCCAGTTGCTGTCAGGAAATTTAGCACTGTGTAAAACTGGAGTAATACATGGTTGAAGCTGGCACCTTGTTTGCTAAAGGCATTCCAGTTTTGCAGGCTTGATCAGGCAGCTATGTGCTTTTATATGCACCTGCACCCTCCCACCTTCAAAAAAAAAAGGCAAGTTGCTACCTTTTGCTTCATATGAATTTGGCAAGGTTCTCCACCTTGATATTAAGATAAACTACTTAGTTGAAATCAATGGATATTTTTACAGTGACTTTCTCTACTATTGACTTCCTGGGAAGATAAAATTGGCACTAAACAGACCAATCTTCAAAATCTAGACACCATCAGAAAATCTTCGTTTAGGTTTGCAAATATCCTGTGTGTGAAAACTAGGTAGTGTTACATAATGTAGTTGTAGACTAAGATGATTCATAAACAACATAAGAAGCTTAACTTAAATGGTCTTAAGTGTTGTAACCTTTTAAAATTAATAACCAAGGAGAGCTGGTAAAAAGGTAAAAGATGTGTATATATAGTATTTTTTACTGGGCATGTGTTCCTGTGACTTGCTTCATTATATTGATAAATTTTAGAAAGGTTTGAAAACTAAAGAGAAGGTGATAATCTAACCTAGTCTGGAGACTGTAATGTAAAATAAAATGCAGTTTATGGTTTCTTAGGAATTTTCATTGAAGTAAATTGATTCATCATATTTAAGTAGACTTTAATAATTTAGTAGACTCAAATTGCTAATTGCATTCACATTATTTCCAGATAATAATTTCCATTCCCAGCAGAGATTACATAATGAAAATCAGCACCCGTGTGGAATATTATCTAGATAGGAAAAAAAAGATATGTTGTTTTTACTTCTTCATTCATAGTATGATATATTGCTTCTCATGTTTGTAAGCCATGCAGGATTAAACCGTCATGAAAAGTAAGACTTTATCCAGCATCTTATTATTTTATACTATTAACAGTAATTAATATACAAAAAAAATTATTTCACAGAATTTACAGTACTGTTACCCTAAATAAATTAATAGCAAGTCTCTATGCTGCCCTTAATGAACCTTTCATTCAGCTACTATTGGAAAAATATATTTTTAGTTGGAAAATCAGTGGCAAATATCACTTCCATAAAAGACATTTTAGTCCACAGTGTCACCATATATAAAACAAACAAAGAATTATAAAAAATGCTTCAAGAACTTACAGTCATTAACTTCAGTAAGTCAGTGTAGAGTGTAAAAATCAAGTAAATGCATACATCTTTACAAGATTAACACCTAAGTTTATATTCACTTCCTCTATAGTTGAAAGTCATTGAAGTCTCAAAGACACATTAAGCATCTGCAGCTCTGGATTCCAAGGCTCTCTGACAGATACAATCCAAGAATACCAGAGGCAGTTTTATCATCATCTATGTCCTGTGAAATATATTTACAATGGCAGCTAAGGGAAAAGCCCAGTTTCCTAAAGAGAGACAATTAAATGTCTGTAGAGATTTCTCAGGAATTGTCTTCAAAATTTGACCTTACTTCATGTAGGTATTCTTATCCTTAAATATTTAGCCATGTGCAGTAGAAAAGCTATCACTGGTGAAAAGGAAATAAAGAAAGAAACAAAAAGAGACAAACCAAAACCAGAATAGTTTTTTTAATTCTGTAATTGGAAGTCTGTACCTGAGAAAACCTGTTATGATATGAAGAGCATACAAGGAATCAGAAACAATTTATATAAAACTTTAATAAGTTGTTTCTCTCGTAAAAATGTTGTGTGATTGATCCAGATATAAAACAACACATGAAACCCTAATCAATTTTACTTTTTCTGTCTTAAAAATGTTTTCTTTCCCCTAAATCTCAGCTAAAGCAAGTAAGTAAAAGCCCAACTAAAATAATACTCAGCCTACTGCCAAGCAGTTCTTCAAACTCCAAAGTGCTAAGTGGAGAGAGGCCCAGGTCAACCATGTCCTGTCAGCATTGTGTGCCAGGGAGTGCTCATATGTGATAAGTGAGAATTCAAGGGAGAATTTAAAGTTGCTTCTGATGATTGAAGTATCCTCTGATCATCTTAACATGTTAGGGCAAAATCCTCTCCTCAGACACAGCATCCCCTCAGGGGAACAACTGTGAAGCCATGAGGGCAGTGCTGCAGACACTGAGCTATGGAAGCTTCATTTTGTCAAATGGAAACTGATTCTGAAAACTGATCTGCAGAGATCCTGTAAAGCCAAATGGAAGGAAAGAGCAGTGCTTGAAAGCAGAGCTGCCCCTTTTAATTTCCTTCCATGCTGGCGTCCAATGGGATTCCTGTGTTCCAGTCCTTCAAGGACACCAAGGTCCACTTTTGATGGTGGAAATAATGTGCTTTCTTTGTTCAGCACAAGTAGCCATGCTATGAATCTTGGGTTTGTGCACCAAATGCAAGCCTGCCCAGCCCACAAAAGCAACAGGGTAGTGAGGCAGTGTTTGTGTGGATGGCACTTGAGCAACAGAATGAGACTTGGGAAAGCATAATACTAGATGTGCACAAAATACTATTGGAATCACAAAGTTCACTGACACAACCATAAACTCACTGAAGGAAGAACTGGGAGGGGCTTTAGGAAGTCATCCGCTCCACCTCTCCACTTGGAAATAGATCCAACTCTACCTAAATAATTGCCATAGGCACCTGTAACTTGCTTAGAACATTTTTTTAAGAATAAGCCATTGATTAATGCAGTTCATTGCACTGCTTAAAGAAGACTGCCTTGCCACCAAAACACCTAAACTAGGACGAGACATAATAGCCTTAAATTTCAAGCCCAGAGGACACAAAACCTTTTTTATTATATTCTTTCCTGCATGTTAATTAGTTTTTTAAGGCAATCTCTGTATAACAGATGATTCAAATGAAGCTTCACAGGGATATTTTCCCAATATTTCTTTTTTTTTTTTCTCCTTCCTACATTCATATAAAACCCACCAAACCAGCAACACTCAACCCAAAGAAACTACCACCACAAGTCTCCCAAAACAGCCAAAAGCAGACCACTTGCTCTCATGAAGTTCTAAACTCTTTTGTCAGCTATTTCACATGCATGAGGCTTAAATCACTTGCAGTGTGCAGACCATACTATTCAGTCAGCTATGTAGCACATACTGAATGTCATAAGTTAAACTCATTGGAAAATTTTTAACTTGGCTTTTACATAGCATGTGATAATGCAGTAGAACCATGGTACTGTGCAGTGAGGCACTTGGCTGGAATCAGAATTATGTCAGTAATTACAGAGCAATTGTGCTGTTTATACTCATTAAACAAACCAAAGGAATGGTGCAAGTAAGAAGTTCAAAGGATGACCCTAACTTCCTCATGCAGTTTTTTATGTAGTAAGTTTTGTGTTGTGGATACCTTTATATTGTGGATATCTCTGTCATTACAATCTAATATAGTTCAATGGACAGTTGCCATGTTAGAGAACAGCAGTATGAATGATAATGAAGAGCATTCTATTCCTGTAACATCAATTTAAACTGAAATGCAAAATTTTTTTCTTTTCTCAATTTCTGTGTTGTGTTCCACCTCCACGAGCATCTGGCCATCTGGGACAGAGTGTTCTCTGTATCTAAGAGTTAAAGTGCTCATTAGACATGTCTTCCAATAATGGAAACGTCTAATAAGAGATAGATGACAATCTGATGAAGCCCTCCTATGCGTAGGGGAGGAATTCCTCCCGTGACACTCCCCGTGGTGTAAGAAATTCAGAGGCAGATTTGAAAGAAACCAAGGAAATTGGACGCACGGCCTCTACTCAATTAGCCACAGGGTGTCACTGTTACTCTTGGCAAGTGAAGGGCGGGTCTCAATGTGCCTGTGTGATCCATAGATGCTGCAATCCCACCGGGGAGGGGCTGGAAGTATTTACCATGTATTTTGACAAAAGAAAAAAAAAATATTCTAAAGACATGACTCTGTAAAATCACAATAAAGGCAGATGATTAATTAAGTAAAATATTCTGATTGTGATGCTCCTTTAGACAAACCATGAAGAATGCTGAGCGGGGACCAAAGCTCTCTGCTGCCTGTTCTGTCAGTAGAACTCTGATCAACACAAAGCATTAAAAACCCCCAAACAAACTCCCAAACCCAGAAAAAAAATCGGGGACAGTTCTAAAGCACTAGATCTTAAATCATGTACAGCTCCAAGAGCAACATGCCTTTCACACTGCTGCAGACATGCAGAAGAAACTCCTCCAGCACTGCCTCCTGCTCTGAGACTGGCTTGGGCTGAAAGCACAGGATAACCTCAGCACTTTACCAGATGGAGCTCTGGACCCAGCATAAAAAGATGCTCTCATACATGCAAGGATTATCTCAATAAATAGTACAGTGATATAGCCTCAAACATTGTAAAATATTTGAGAAAACCATGACGTTTTTGGCACAGATCAGTGAAAAAATGCTTTGAGCTCAGTGATGTACAGGGAACCAGGATCAAGTTTAAGAAGAAAACTGAGCAGTAATTGTCATAATACAAAAACCTGAAATATGAGAGGGTGAGTAGGAATTGCTGGTGAGAGAGGAGAAAGGAGATTTGCTTCTAGTAGGAAGGAATTAAAATAAAACACATCATGCACTGCTGCACATACTCCAAACAGTTACTCTCATTAAACCTGACTTCAGCTTCTGCTAAGACTCATTTTCTAACGCCAGTGCAGTAAACAAGCTTCCATTCTATGTGATTGAAGGTGAAGCAGACTGTAAATGAAGACATATTTCAGTGCCTGTGCTGTCTCATTGTTGTGCTGCCACTTCCTGATGGTATCAGGACAGGAAGGCTGGCACCCACCCTGCCAGGTAGCCTTTGTGACCTTGCCATCTTTGCTAAGAATAACTTAGAGGTTCAATAATTGCATATTAGAATATATAAACAGCTGCATAAATAACACTGAATTTCCATGTTGTTCATGCTCTTTCATTCTTCACTAACTTTGAGAATTATAATTTCAGTACATTCCAAGTATCTTGTCTTATATAAATCATTAAATTCAAGAAAGGTATAATGATTCAAAGCAGAGCTTTTAAAGTGCAAATAACTGGAAAAAACAAAAGTTTAAACATACTTTATGCCATTGCCATGCTTTGAAAAGATAAATGCCAGCCTGTTTACTACTATAAATAATAAACCATGTTCACTTTATAAAGATCTTATGGGGATTGATCACTTTGTATCTTACACAAGCTTGAATATGTGAAGAGCTGTGACCCAGTTCCACATATGCTTTCCTTTGTGAGATTAATCTTCCTAAAATGAATGTGGCAGCTCACAGTGTAAACTGCTTGCTTACCTCTTTGCATGTATAATGTCTTATGTTTCAAAACAAAAGGGACTGCTGGTCCCTAGTATAGTCTCCTGGTGTCTTAGAATCATAGAATCACTTCGTTTAGAAAAGATCATTCATTAATAGCAACATCTTAACCATTATTTAATATTTTGGGTTTTCAGTTATTGTGGACTAACAAGACAAAAAAATGAATTGTACAACATTATCAGTGCTTATTTTAGTAGTATATTTTCCAGAGGGAAGGGAGATAAGGAAAATCCAATACTGACATCATGAGACAGAGCACAGTGGTGGGATTCTGAATCTTCTAGTTTATCTATAGCTCTGTACCCTTTATTTCAGTAAACTACTCAGTAGTAAATTAATTATTTACATTTACCAGGCTGCCCAGACTGCAATAACTTCCACATTATGTTAAATTTTAAAAAAGAGTAAAAGGCGACAAAGGAATTGAATATTATTCTGTCCCTGAGGCCCCACTGCCACCTGATGTCACTATTCTTGTCAGGCAAAGGCAGGCAGGCAAGCTGCATGTCTGCAAGAACTGACAGCTCTGGAATGGATTTCAGCAGGTAGGAAGCCCCAGGGAAAGTGATACAAATTATTTCACTAAGTCAAAAGATTATGCTTTATGGACAGCACTTGTTAAGACAAGTCCATTAACCAGGGCAAACACAGAGATGCAGTTAAGGGTGAGTCTCCTTGAGGTCTTCTGGGGATAGCTGGCACTGCCTGACACAAATGGGCAGGAACTCTACATGGCAAGCACCACAGCAGGGCAAAATGTCCTCCTCCCCTTGCATTACTGCAGCTTGGTTCCCAGTAAGGCACACTCCACTATTAAGACATCTGTCTGACAGACAAAAGCAAAGCCCAAGAAGACACCAAAAACCCTCATACAGTTACTGTTGGCTGTGAAGCTCCTCCTGCCTGTCACTGGCTCCACAGAGTCCTCACTGAGCTACAGGGGAACAAGTGAGGATTTGAGGCAAGATTTAAGCAACAGGGACAGGAATGGAATCACCTGCACACTGAGATAATCATCTGTATTTGCATCTGGAAAGCTCAAGGGAATATTACAGCATTGGAAACAGAGCAGCAAGGTTTTCAGTGAGCAGATATTTTAATTGTCATTCAGAAGTAGAAGGATAAATAAATAAAGCATCCAGCAATGCTCACTTGAGAGCCTTTTGCTTTACAAGTGGGCAGCAGCACAAGGGAGGCCTGAAGGAACACTGACAGAGGGTCTGGCTCTCTGGCCATGTGGTATGACTGTGATTAATTGCAAATTTGTTAACAACTTCAACTCATATATATACTCTGGCTCACAGAAGCATATAGTGGTTAACACTGAAATGTCTACACATATTTACATGTGGCATCTAAAATACGTCTTATATTTTGCACCTAAAAAAATTTGCCACTCTGTGCATGATGAACCTGGTTTTCATGAGCACAAAATATATTTTAAATACTTGGCTCACCTGGGCTGTCAGATTACCTTTCTCTAACTCTGGTTTTAATTATACTATTGGCCAACAACCCACCGTCCCAGAACATGTTTTATTCCCCCTAAGGTTTTTTGTAACAATCAGTCAAATCCCTATCTCTGTACAAGGTTTAAAAAAAAAAAAAAAAAAGGTATGAGAGAGATTAACATCCCAGTTTGGTACTGATAAAAAAATACTGCAAAACAGTGTTCCAGACAAGTAATGGTCCTTCATTCTGATTTTTCTTCCTTTACTCAAGGCAATTTAATTTGTATATTAATGGAGTCTGGTTAGCCACTATCTTTAATTCACCCACTGTGAAATCTGATGGTTTCAAATTCCCAGAAGCTGAAGAACTCTGTATGCATGTTCGTGTTGTACTCTAGTTACGTGTAAGCACACCAAATCAGTTTTGCTGTATGATAAAACAATTATCAGTTTTCCCTGTTAGACAGGGATCATAACAATTCAGGTTAGAGGAATGGCACACAATTAATTTTAGTCATCTCTCAAGACTACACAGCAGAGCTATGACACAACAAGTTACTACCAGTTCCCGTGTACCAGCGTTAACCATCCTCAAACCCCAAACTTTCAATTAAACCACAGCAGTAAGTAAATGCTATTTATACAAAGCTTGCAGCTTGACTGTTTTATAAATGAGTATGTGGGAAGCAATGTGAAATATCAACTGATAGTTAATATTTAAATTGCTGCTCATTTACACTTAAGGCAAGTTTCATTACTATTTGTAGAGAGTTTCAGAGTTCAGAATTCTGTGATTCACTTCAAGAACTTTTATAAATAACACCCTATTATACGGGAAAAAAAATAAAACCAACTTGTGATGAGTAAAACTCTCTCCCAGGAGAAAAGGATGTTTCTTAAAGACAGTGATCATTTTTTACTCGTGGAAAGAACAGATTCTTTGATCTGTCTTAAAAAAGCATTCAGAAAGGGGAATGCTTCTGTCCCAGATGCTTAACCTCACAGAATTCATCCAGAAAAGTCAGGAAATTGATTGTACATAGGATAATCTGTAGTTAGAAATTACAATGCCTTTGCAATGTTATGATTCACCCAGAGGGTGGCTGGGCACTGGAAGAGGTTCCCCAGGGAAGTGTTCACAGCATCAAGTCTGCCAGACTTCCAGAAGCATTTGGACAATGCTCTCAGACTCATGGGGATTCCTGGGGTAGTTTTGTGCAGGGCCAGGAGCTGGACTTGATGATCCTTATGAGTCCCTCCAGCTCAGGATATTCCATGATTCCACGATCATATACTTTAAATAGTGATAGTTTATGCCATACACATTAACATGCCTTGTTATTAGGACTCAATTCCACCAGTAATACAAGCATCAATTTAAACAATCTTACTCGTTTTTCCTAGTGAATTTTGAATCCATTTTTTGAATCCATTTCTATAAGGCACTCCAGACAGACAGGGCATGGATGCCTTTAGCACAAATGGAGAGAGAGGAGTACACTTAAGCCCTGCATGTATTCTCAGTATTTCCTCACCACTCTGCCTTGGATGGCTCTCCACCCATGTACTGCTCTTCTCAGAGCTTATTCCAAGTTTTCCACATGTAACTACTAGGCATCTTAATGAAACTGGGGAGCTCACAGGTCAGTACTACAACTTGGAATGAGCCCAGGTTCCCTTTGTTAGCTCCTGATCATTAAAGTAATGAAGAGGAGATTGAGAAACAGAGTTCTGCTAAATATTTTACCAAACTTCATTTCAATCCTATTTTGTTTCAATTTAATGGAATTTTCCTAAAAGATGACTCTCTAGAATCATGTGGCTCTAGCAAGATGTTCAAAGAGAAAAATTCACATCTTACCTGGCTGCCATCTTCTTCCAACTTGCTTTGTGTCTCAGTCCCACCTTTGACAAGGAGATTCTAATTTTCTTCGTGGTCTATGCAGTCTCTGTGGAAGAAATTCGATTCATTGAAAATGTCTTAATAACCCTCACTGGTTTATGAATTAAAGGAGTATGTTTCCTAAATTATTAACCTGAAATGTGCTAACACCAACAATAAGATGCTCTATGAATTCCCAGATGCGATTAAAACAAAAAAGCAAAAAGAACCCCAAAACCAACTGCTCTGCAATTACTTACTTTCTTAAAAAACAAACATCACTGAAGTTTAATCCAAAATTCAGTTAAGCCTTTTACTAAAGATAAACCACATTAGCTAAGCAGATACCAGTTCAACTCAAAAAGGGAAAAGAAATTGCACATATATATATATATATATATATATATATATATATATATATATAAAGAGCCAACACCGTAACAAAGCCAATGCTCTCAAGATAGCACCTCTGTCTCTTCTGTTCCTGTCCTTAATCCTAAAACCCAGTCAGTCTCCCTCAGGTGAGAAACGTGTCAGCATCCTGCCCTTTATCACCTGGGCAGTTCCGCATTCACAGAACAGCTCTATTTTCTCCTCCTCCTCAAGAAATCCTGCCACTTCCTCTTCAAAACTAGGGAAATGCTACAATGAAACTGGAATTTGGGGGTGAATGTAGCAACCCCACAATACGCCAACCACACAAACTGTAGCCCAGGATAAAAAGGCAGGAGCAAACCTAGAGCAGCTCAGGAGCTGTCTGAGGGAGGCACAGAGGGATTTCCTGGGCTGAGAGCTCCAGAGCAGGTCAGCAGTGAGCAGCAGCCAGCCTGCTGTGCAGAGAGAACCAGGATCACACTGGCAGGGCAGTGGCCAGGCCTCTGTCACCAGAGAGCCCCAAGCAGCCTGCAGCACCTGTGCCTGCCTTCCACACAGCCTGCTCAGCTGAGCTCCCTCTGCCAGGGAAAGCTGGGGAAACTGTCCTTGTAACACATCCAACTGAGCATTTCTGGACTTGGGCATTCACAGCTTCCAAATCAACAGCTTCAATGTGTCTGTTACACAATATTTGAACTTTATAAATTAAAATTAATACCAACGGTAGGGTAAAATTTTCAAATACAGTTTGGAAATTTATTACTTATTTTATTACCAAGAATAAAATGAAGCTAGAAAGCTGCCTAGAAAAATCACTTTTAAGCATTCAAATTTATTGTATCTCCCTAAGACTGAAGCTCCCAGGTGATCAGAATCTCTTTAAAAAGTATGACATAGACTCTAAATCACTGCAGGGCTTTTAAAAAATATACCATTCCTAACATTCTGTTAGGATCATCATCACGAGAACATTGACGTTTTTGATTATAAAAATCAGTACCACAGACAATCCATCAACAAACAGATAAATGAAACTCAAAATATTCAAGCCATCTCAGCGACTTACAGGCTACCCTTGCAGCCTGGCATTAGCAATGTCATTGTTGCCTCTGACCTGCCACATTGCATTATCTTCACAATTAACCAGGAATCCAGAAGAACAATTTTGACCACGATAAAAAGATAGCCTTGAATTACAGCCATTAAAGACCCATGGAATTTTTATTTAGGCATCCCAGAAGATTTTATAAGAGTAATAGCTTCAATTAAAAATTAAGGTTTACTTATGTAAATTAGCGAAAGCAGAAACACAGTTTTAGGTAAGTAAATGTTCAATGTAGAAGGCAAAACCAGAAAAATCTCTGAAATTTTGGTTTCATTAAAAGGCGTCTGGATATCCAAATATCTCTCGTTAAAAATGAATGTGAAATGCAAAAAGCTAAAGCTACCCTAAGCTTCTTTTTTTATTTGCCTGGCTCAGGTAACTGTGATAATTTTTCTCATGCTCTCATAGCATAGCAAACAGATCAAACTCTAGACCAACAGGGTTATAAAATTAAGGATTTCACTTCTTATATCTGCACTAGCAAGACATGCAGAAAATGATACTACTAGAGCGCTGTGAGGCAAAATTCTCTCTGAACATAAGAAGACATTTCACATCTGTTGGTCTAATTGGTCGGCAAATTTTAAGTCAGATTTCAACTTTATTTTTTATCATATTTTTTAACTTCTAATTAATCATTAAAATAATCAGTGGTCTAAAATTTCTCCTGCAAAACAAATGCTTAAGCAAATACCTGAAAGCTTATCCAAGCTTGAAAAATCTTCCTACCTAATTAAAAGCATTGAAAAAATCCAGACAGTTGCTTCTTCCCTCTCTGTCCCAATTCTTCCTTTTTTCATTCTCTCTATCATAATAAAAAGACATTTTAGAAAAAAAATGTCCATAATAAATGTATGAACTATCTGTGGTCTTTTAAATCTAGTTCAAGAAAAATACACTGCAAGCAATTTGCATTCACTCATGACTAACAAAAGCCCTTTTGATGTTATTGGAAAAGAGAGAAGTTTTATTTTGAGAGCTAACTATCACCAAAACGAAAGGCAGGTCTAATACTGGAAAAGTCTTCCCTCTGTGCATGTGTCTATTGTCGTTGCTCACCCCCAGCTGGCTCATGAAATGGTTCCTTAGACATCTGTGCTGGGACTGTTACTTGGTCATTTACTCTGCCAGGTTCTCCAGTGCTGAGGAGAGGAATCACAGATGACTGAGGGCTGTATTTCCTAAATGCTACTTAAACATGTGATTACAAGACATTCATTCACCCGAGAGCACCAGCCCCCACCTCTGGCTGATCAGCAGGGGCTTGTGTTAGGGGAGTGCTGGGCACTGGGGGGCTTGAGACATGTTTTGTCACCTCCCTGACAACACTGCTCCCCTGAGCCATGCTGCTGACACATGGTACACCCACCTACACCCACTGGCTTTGCAGCCGATGTAACACACAGACTGGCTGGGCTTCGAAATCAGCAATGAGTAGGGAGAAGTCCCACTGACTGTGTCACAAACAGTAACATCAGAAACCCAGCTGGAAGAGGCATCCACTACTCCCACACACTTGGCCATTCCAGCAAGCCTGGGAGCCAGCAGGCACCTTCAGCTGCTCACATTCGCTGTGTTTGGGAAATCAGAGCATGGCTGCCCCATGCTGCGCTGCCCATGCTGAAAAACACAGCCTCTACTCCTGAACATGCCAAAGCCACAGCCCATCTTCAGCACTCCAGAAACACACCAGTGAAGTCTGCATTTCTGTAAGGGATTCAGATAAAACAGATCATATCTAGTGGTTTGATTTGTTTTTTGTGAATTTTCCATCAAACCCTATATCTAAAGTAGTTTCAGTTCCCCCTCTGGAGGTCCACAGCTCTTCATCAATGAAACAATCTTGCAGCTGCTTTTAAGAGCTCCTTTGAGTCCAGTAAGGAATCTCATTTTGAAAACCTGACTGTCTCTAAAGGATCCACAGCCTCCAAATATGCTGTGTTCCGACAACAAAAATTATTAATTTTGGTTTCCACTCTCTGAATGCTATCATTTGCAACAGTTTCCATGAAGGACTGTCACCAGCTGGCTGGAGACAGGATTTTGTGCTGAGCCATGACTGGCTGCCACTCTCTGGTGCTGAGAGCAATGAATTCTTCTCTGAATTATTCTCTGGATTCCTCTCTGAATTTCTCCCTGTCTCCAGTGACTCACCCAGGCATTTGCTTTTTGTAGCCCTGCTGCTTCTCTCAGTGTGCTGTCCCAGTATAGAGGGGCAATTAGAGAAAGCACAAGACCTGATTTCAAATAGAAGATGATATGTAATGTTTGTTGTTGCACATGCTTGAAAAACATCAGCTTCACCAGTGATTCGTTAAAACAAATCATGTAAGGACTGGACTGAGGTCTGTAGTAGTGATACTGAGACTTTGCAGGAGAAGTAAGGAAGGAATATTAGGGAGTGCTGGGTTTATGCAAGGTAAGAAATACAATTGTGAATTTGTAATCCATGCATTCTAGGACAAGAAATAAAAAAATCTTTCTCCCCAAAGCCATATTAAAAATGTATGTGTTTGATGAACTGAAACTTAACTGTTATGATTCTAAAGGCCAAAATTCAGTGTTCTGTAGCAGATGAGGGCACCTTAACTAGTTTTCCTTTCAGAAATCTTGGCTGTAGAAATTTGGCTTTGCAAGACTAAACTGTCCCATGTCCCCTGCCTCAAATATAAGTCCAAAGTTAAAATTAATTTTCTCTCAGTTTTGCTACAACATTCTGTCTTTGAAAGGGTTTGAGCTTAGCTTTATGGTCAAAAGCCTTATTAGAATGGTCTTTACAGATCAAGTGACCATTTTTGTGGAATTCTTGTTAGCTATTTAAATTGCAGCAGATGGTAATTTTTTCAGGAAAGAAAAATTTCAAGTGTGTTGCTTTAGGACAAGATAAATAAGGTTGATTTTCAGATGCTTATAGATGAAGATCTGTTAAAGCTGTAGGCCTAAAATGCAGATTTCCTGTCAACATTAATTAGTTCCTGTGAACCCTAAATTATGTACTTGTTTAAAATTAACCAGAGTGAAGAAAAGCAGTTTTGTCAACTTCCCATTGTGCACACTCATCCAAAATGATGGCAAAGTGACTCTGTAAGGCGACTCATATGTCAGTGAGAAATGAATGCCAAGCCCTGGAATTACAAAATGCATCAGAAGGACCTGACAGAGTCTGATATGAGAGGAACAGTAATTCCATATACAAAGTGCAAATGTGTTGAGCATGATGTCAGTGAAAACATGTGATGTTTCTTTGGGCAGAGAAAAGCACCTGTTGGGTAGATATGCTGAGAAATCTCAGTAGTTATAGCATTTGAGATGTTTCTTTCACAGGAACACAGTGATGCTGTCACTGTTGTTTAATATGCTCACACTTCAATATGAGTGTATGGTAACACTAATAAAAGACAAGTATAAATTCTGAAAAATGTTTGCATTACAGAAATGACCACAGGTCTTACTCATTAGTTATGCAGTCATTAGGCAAGTTTATCCTTATTCCTCACATCTGAGCACTGTTGAGAAACACTCTCTGTAATTGCTTTTTACAAAGTGGCAGGGAAGCAGCTTTGTTAATTTTAAAAACCAGAATAGTCTGTGCTCTTCTTCATTCTTCCCAACAGATGACAATTTGGGGAATGGATCTTTTTCTGGAAATCACATACTTGTGTAGGAACTAAGACTTTGGGGAAGACACTGCCTTTGTGAATCTCTGTTCAAATTAGAGTGTAGAGAATATAAAGTTCAATCACAAAATTAACCATATTTCAGATCACTAATTCATCCTTCAATAGAAAACTCAACATCAAAACTACTTGCTACCTCCTGCAAGGAAGAACCATACAACATTTGAGGACATTTTACAGAAGAAAATCAAGCTCATCACATGTATGTTCTCAATCCTTGAGACTACTCATTGGGCAAAGTAAATAACAGAGAATAACTAATAACATGGGATGCAATTACTAGGACTATCTAAAAAAAAAAAAAAAAAAAAAAAAAAGGCAGCTAACAAATAAAGAGGTAACATTTAAGAAAATGTGGGCATCTAACTTGTGCTGTAAGCTGCCCTTTAAAATCCTAGCCTATTTTCTCGGAAAAAGAAGGAAAAAGAAGGAAAAGCAGATTATTTTCTGATATGGAGCCCCAGGTCATTGCAGTTGCACAATAATTAGATTCAAGTTAGAAAGTGCTGCAGTCACTGTAGATGGATACAGTATAAGATGGTCACTTCTTCACTATCAGCCTCTCCTCAGGGCTATCTTATCATCTACTGCCACATCAGGAAGAGGCACAATTTTGTTCATCTGCAAATCTATTCAAACAGAAAAAGAGGATATTTCTCACAATTCTGGGATATTATAAACCTTGGGCAACTGCAACATCTTGTAATGACTGCATAAGTCATTCTGAGTGTTCTTCAGTCCCTGGCTCTTTTCACTGACCAATGCACAAGATCAGCCTTGTAAACTGAACTAGGAGGATGGTCTTTGGGTGTAAACAATCATCTTCCAGTCTTGATGAGGGTCTCTTCTATAGACTCACAAATTCAGAGTCCTGTAGCTTTCTCTAGCAGTTCTAGGCCTTTCTCAGACTCAAAATAGACCTGAAATAGAACTTGAGTGAAGCCTTTTGTACACTGATGTATTTACTTTTTTGCTTATTAGATAAAGAAGCAGTAGACAGCACACCAGTACTAGATGCACCCTATTACCACACACATTTTCTATGCCTGATCTTGATATATGACGTGATCTGTGCATAATATTGTGTCCTTGAGCCATTGGTTATTCACAAACAGACACACAATTGGCTGTCTCTAATTATGTCCCATGTATGTAAGAAACAAACAGACATTAAGAACTTGTTTATATTCTGGCAAATACCCAACTGTGGAAGGTGTGCTGGGAGACCCACAATGGTTTCTACAGCCTGTAACTGTAAAGTGAATTCACATTCATCATTGTGCTTAAGAAGTTATCTCTGGGGAGGGCAAACAGCTGCCTCCAAATCACCTGGCTGGACAGCAGAGAGATAAGAACCAAAGCTCAGAGAAGAGTGGGCACTGTCTCCGGTGGGCCCTGCAGGCAAAGAAAGCTCTGCTGGCCACAGACTGCTTGCTTTTAAGTTGTAAACACCAAATTATACAGAGATAACCAGTGCCATAAATAAAGGCTTTTAGAGGACTTCAGAATACTGTTTTTCAACCTTTCTTTGCTAGTATCTACAAAATATCTATGAATGTTTGTGAAATTAACTTTTCTTAGCCAAGATGTCTACAGAAAGCAGATAAAACTCCTTTCCTGCCTCCTGAATTTGTGTGCATTCACAGCAGAAGCTCTGACTTGAAAGGTAAAGCCTTTAGTAAGAATGCATCTGATTGAACACAGTTTAATCAAGGACTTGAGGTGGTGATTACTATTAAAGAATATCAATACAATTCCTGAAGTGCCTTTAAAATTCTATTTGCTAACATCAGATGAAAATGAGGCTGCTGCAAACAAAATATAAATGAAGTTTTATCAGAGAAATAGTTAAAAATTATTTCCTCACTTACACTACAGGAATTAGTGATTTCAGCACCATCCCCTGAAGGGTTTGCCTTTCAAGACCTTGGGCTGTGCACGATGCTGACTGTGTGTTCATCATGGAGGGACGAGGCAGTTGTCAACAAAGCAAAGTGTAAAGCAAAAAATAAGAGCCAACAGTAGAGGTCAGCCATGAACTGTAGATTTCCTCATCATATTTCTTGCCTGAACAATTCATGCTGTTTACTGAACACCCAAAAATATCTAGGGCACCTGTGCCAAAACAGCGGTGGATAACAGTAGAAGGAGGAAAGCAAACGACCCTTCTTTCCGAAATGAGACACGGCTAGAATCCAGATACTAAGAGCACTGCCATGGGAAGGTTGAAGTACAAATGAATAACATTTGTTTTTTTCTGTGAATAACAGAGCTCCCCTAGCAACTTGCTCCTGTCTCCTGGCTGGTCCAAAAAGGTCAGTATCTCATGGAAAAAAACCCAAGCAAAACCCAAAAATCCATCAGCTATTACCTGGCGTTTGGAGAGTTAGCTTTACCACTTGCTGGTTTCTACTACCCTTGGTAAAATTGTCTGGCATGTTGGCTCATTTGAAAAGGGGAAGGTTTCAGCCCTGCTGGATGTGACAGCTGGAACACATGATGCACCAATTGCTGAACTACTCAGGTTGCCCCAACATCTGCTTTTGTGCTCAACATTTAAAAATACTTAAACAGTAGCTACATAAATTAGGTCACTGCTTAAGCCAAAATAGATAACATGGATTTTTAAAGCTTAGAATTAACATGGGCAAAATAAACTGCTCTTTGACAGTCATTTGAAAAACAAGCACTTAGTTACCTCTTGCAAATGACAATATTCCTCAATACCATTCTTTATCCAGTGCAGCTGCCTAGGACATTCATTTAATGTAGCAACTGGATTTGAAGGGCAGGGATTTGGACTGAAAGAAATAACCCATCCATGGTCTCAAAATTGCACTTAGAGTTGCAGATCGGAACCAGATAATCAAAAAAATGTGTTGAATTTTCTAGGCCTGTTTTCCAACTGTGGTGCATTATACCTGTACCAGGCAGGAACTCAGCCACCATTTTACTGTCATGTGTTTGTCAAGCACTAAACACAGTGCCCTTTAGCTATGGCTTTTTTTCCCGTATCTAGACAAAACATCCAGCACCTGTGCCCCCAGCCCTGCATCTCTGCTGGGGACTCAATAACCATGTGTGCAACATCATTGTGGCCATTGCTCTCCCCCTCTAGCTAGATGAGACCTAAGCCAAGCCGCTGGCTGAAGCCAGCAAGGAATGACCCTGCCCTGGTCCGTGCCCTGGCTGCCTTCCCCTTCCTTGCCCCCGGCAGGGGTTATCCTGCTCGGGGCACTCAGCTCCCCTTTGGGCTAACTCACGCCTCTCACAACAGCAGCAGCCGCTGGTGAAGGACAATGACCTGTGCCGAGGAGAGCCTGGCAGCGGTGGAAGGCTTGGGGGTGGCTGCTGCCCTTTGGCTTTTGGGGCAGCGCGGGCAGGGTGCGCTCCCCAGGGCGGTCGGGCCGGCTCCCCTGCCCTGTTCTCCCGTCCCCGAGCAGCCGGGGCTCCCCGCGGTGCCGCTGCGGGCTCGGGGAGGGCAGCGGGTGCGGGCGGGCGCGGCTGCCCAGCAGGGGAGGGGGCCGCCCCCGCTCTCGGCTCTATAATGCCGGGGCCCCCTCGCCCAGCCGCACCGCATCGCTCCGGCTGCCGCAGCAGCCTACGAGCGCCTCCGTTCCCTCCCCTCCGGCACGGAGACGCTCGAGGATTAGGGAAGGGAGGGAAATCCATCAGGAGAGAGGCAGGGCGCGGAGGCGGGCCGTCAGCATCCCTCCGCTCCGCTCCTCCCGGGTCGGCGGCGCCGTAGGGCGAGCTCCGGTGCGGGCGCAGGAAGGGGCCGAGTTGCCGGAGGTGCCCGGGGCGCCGGAGGCTCCCAGCGGCCCGGATCGGCGGCGGGAAAAGCCGCCGCTGCTGTTGGAGTGTGCGTCCCTCGCGGTGCCGGCTCTCCCGGGATGGGCCTCCAGGAGCTGGCGGTGTGGCTGCTGGCGGCGGCGGGGCTCGTGCGCGGTGAGTGTGCGCCGGCCCCGCGGGCAGCGCCGGGAGCCGCGGCGGGGCGGGTGGGGCGGGCGGGCAGGGCAGCCCCGCGTCCTCCCCGGCACGGCGGCTCTCCGGCCGTCCCCCTTCTGCCCTCGCCCAGCCTCACCGCTGCGGTGGGGCTTGTCCCCGTCCCGGGCCGCATTGAGGGCTGGTCAGACCTGGGACCTGCCGGGAAGGGACACGGGAGAAGGTCGGTGGGGATGGGGGAGCGAACTCTGTCAAGGGACTTAAATGGTGGCTGTCCCAGGGCAGAGGCTGCGGCTTTTTGTGGGGGTATTGAGGACTAGAAAATGGGGAAGAAGGAAGTCCATCTAGAGTGGGACAGGGAGAGCTCACATCCAAAGCACCTGTTTCTACCCTGTCGGACATTCCCCTTCATTCGAAAACTGCCTCTGTCTCTGGTCTACTCTGCTCCATTCATGTAGACCTGCTCCTTCCCTCCACAGAAAGACGGCAGAATAAGCATCCTCCCTGGATTTGAAGTGTAAAAAGGAGAGAAATCCCCAAATATTACCATGTATATTAACGTAGTGCTTATCATCTCTGCCAGGAGCCCCATACCCCACTTCATTTATAACTGCGTGAACAGAGAACAAAGCTGAGTATACTTGCCCTGAAGAGTTCTCTGCCTGAGGCACCCCAAGAGCTGTATTCAGTCTAACCTGTGGCCATTTTTCTCCATTGTCTTGCTGATGCCCTCTGCCATATCTCTGTTCTGCTTTTCTGCTTATAGCTATGCCAGGACAGGTGTCAAATCACAGGGACTGTATTTCCTCTTCATCACTTCTTGCTGCTGGACCGAAGGGTGCATACATTGAGAAAACATCGTTAGCATTTAGAATGTATCACTCCTGGCCAGTCAAGAAATGATCAAAGAGGTAAAATCCCCTTTACAGGCTGGGATGAACATTTGTCATTAGGATTTTGTTGCAGTCGCTGATGAACTATTTGAAATATAGTGACATTTTTTCTGGGAATGCAGCAGGTGTAATAATAGATACATAATATCTGCTAGGAGTGAAAAAGCATGCCTGAGCTTTTTCTGATGTAGACTTCTTATTATTAACCTTTCTATTCTTGTGCCCAAAGAGTCCCTGCAAGGAGAGTTCCAAAGGAAGCTTTACAAGGAGCTGCTGAAAAATTACAATCCATTGGAGCGACCAGTTGCGAATGATTCCCAACCACTCACTGTCTATTTCACTCTCAGCCTCATGCAGATCATGGATGTGGTAAGTCTGTAACCTTCTAAGAAACTGTTTCAAAGGGTGGATTTTTCCTCCCTAGAATTTGAGATAGTAAAGAAGATTACAAGAAATTGGAAAGCACAATTAATTTCAGATACAATGCAAAATTTTGTCTGCATCTTCAAAGAACTAAACTTAGAAGCACAATTTACCGATTTCTTAGGTTCACTTGTCAGAAAATGCCAACATTTTTAGCAGTAGAAAATATTTCAAGGGGAGCTCAAAATGCACACTTTGACTTTCAAATCCTTAACTGTCCTTAGAATCAACAAGCAATATAGTCTGGGAGGGATTTGCAAAACAAAGTTCTTGATTTCTGGTGGTCATTTAAGAGCTGCCTATTTTGGAAGATGGAGGGGAGAGGAAATACTGTCCAAAATCCAAGTTATGTTATTTCCTTGGTATGTAGACAAGATTGCTATATTCTATATGCTTAAATAGCTACTATATTTATAACCACACTTGACTAGTATATCAATAGGTATTCCTGTGCTGTACAATGCACTATAGGACCTTTCTGGTTGAAATACGACTAATTTAAGCTTCACTCTGTCACAATGGCACAGAGATGCAACTCAGTATATAAGTGGGTTTACAGTATTTAAAAAAAACCCAAAACTGAATTCAACTAGCTGTGATAACTAATAGGGAAGTTAAAGTCTTAAGAATGTACTTAACCTGGAAATTCCATTATCTTCCCATCAGATGCCTAAAGTTCAAGATAAAGAGTTAATTTCTTCTGGAGTTGTCAAATTAAATTAAAACCCATACAAAATGAAAGAAAAATATCCACAGATCACTAGCCAATCTGGGTGTAGCCAATGACTGCCAGTCTTGGCTAATATAATTTAAAAGGGAGATTTTGATCCTATGTGCCTTTCAAGAACCACCCTCAACAGGCAGCCAGAAACCTTAGTTTTGGTACTGGCTGTTTAGTTACAGCTCATTCTGCTCGCCATAATACTGACTGCATTACTTTTTCTGAGGTCTGGGATTGACAGCCAAAGAAAGAAACCAACCATGAAGTAAATTAAGCTTCATGCTATAAAACAAATGAGTTTTCTTCATTGTCAACAAGAAACAAATGCTGGTGGGAATGACAGCTACTTGCAATAACAATTACTGGTTTAACAAGCTAGAAACAAAACATGTCACCATCATACTTTGCTGTAGTTTATATATTCACTTTAATGGCTTCTCAGCTGATAGCCACTGAATCTAATTGGGAGTTAGACCTCTCCAGAGTCAATCCATCAAATTCCTGCCAGAACAGATTGAACCAGGTTGGATTCTGGCTGCTGTTATTCCTTAAGTGAAGTCTTTTCCATTCCACTCTGACTTTGCTGACAGGAAAAGGGAGCTAGTATATGAAATATTTTCTAAATACAATGGATGTTTCATACTTTATATTTCAAGTTTTAACTTGTCCTATTAAAACTAGAAATTTTCTACCCCGTGGTTGTAGCTGTTTTTCTTTTATTCATATTCCAATATGCATATGAGCATTAATATGCATGCTAATATCAGCAGTATATAATGTAGGACCTGTAAGTGCCCCAGCTTAGTGGAGTTCACTAGAAAATAGAATTAATTAATTGTCTAATGAGAATGCAAGCTGGCATAGTAAATTATACAAAATGTTTCTAAACGGGGAGCAAAAAGCAGTGGCAGCATGAGAAAAATAGTCTGGGGATGCATGACTGAAGAGGAGAGCTACGAAACTAAGGGAGTGCTTAGAGAGGAAGTGGGAGTACATGGCAGGCCTGAGATACAGCAAAAGAATTTGGAAGAGAGGTGGAATTTAGATGAAAGAGGATGGGATTCAAAATGGAAAGTAAAAGGTCTGAAAGAGCGGACTACTAAAAGAAAAATCTTGAGAGAAAGACTAAGGCATACCTTAGTAGAAGGAGAGGACGGGGGGGCTAATGGATGGTCATGCTTCAGTTCAGTGGCAGTAAAAATAAAGAAAAGGCTGATAGAGAAGCTACTCTACCTCTCACCTCACTGAAACCCCTTAATCTGTACATAAAACTGGTCTTTGGCTTCTGCTTTCTGGTATTTCAGTGCTGGCATGGAATCTTAACCTAATTTAGGCTTAGGAAAATTTCCAGCATGTACATTTTTGAGAAACAGATTATTGAAATACACTGATATGATATAATTTCCACACTGGAAAAAATTACAGCTGCCACATTTTTAACCACTGCATTGAGGTAAATACTTTCTAACAGTGTTGTTTTCTCCTGTAACATCCATCCCAATGATAGTATCAGAGGAGATCATTCAGCCACTGCCTGTTGGTTTGGAGGGAACACTAGGAATAAACAGCAGCAGCGCTGTTGCTGCTCTGCTGCATTTCACAGAGAATAGTGAATGGCATAGAAAATCAAATGCAGTGAGCATGAGGGTATGAAGTTTGTGTCTAGCCTGGCACTTTTACAATAGACATATCTGTATCAACTGTAAGTTAATACAATTAAGAGAAATGTATCAGAGGGTATTTCATCCCTAAAAGTCAGAAGATGAAGCCTTAGAAGTGGTCACGCATTTATACTGCAAATGACAGCTTTGAGACACAAGCATGAAGAACTGGAATACACTGAGGTATAGAGTGATAGTTCAAACACAATTTTTACTGCTATCTAAATGAGTAGAAAAATCACAATCTTATTTTAGTTTGGACACAGCCTCTAGAGGTCATCTTGTCCACTCCTCTACTGCAAAGATGTCTTAAATGGATCATGTTGCTCAGGAGTGTGTCCAGTCAAGTGCTGACCATTTCAACAGCAAGAGTTTTCCCAGCCTTCCTGGGCAGTCACTATTCAACTACCATCATGGTAGATTTTTCCTAACAGCATAACTTCCTATTTTTCAGCATGGGAACAGTACTAAAGAACAGTTCTAGAAAAATGACACACCTTTTCTTCTTCAGGAAAATGATAACAATAAAAGATTGTTTTGGTAAAGTATTACAGATTTCCTGACCGTTTGCAGCAAGGTGTGTATATTTCTGAATAGCTAGCAGAAAGCTAGAAAATGAAATCTTGGTAAACCCACGTGGCAGAACTCATTCTTAGAGTAGCAGTCAATGGTTCACTCTCAGTATTTGTTTCTCAGCTTTCTGGATGGAATTTAGAATTTTTACCAGCCTTCTATGGGGAACTTGGGGCAGCATTTTGGGAGTGTCCTAAGCTGATCTCAGCCTTTGCTACTGGAAGAAATATCTGAGTTCTGGGCTCATGCTCCCACAGCTTTGGCTTGCACCAGGGCCTCTCTGAGTGAGAGTGACCTTATCCTTTTTCAATGGGTCAGTTCTCTACGTGACCTGTACTTTGGCTTTAGATTAGCTTAAACTGTTCACAAAATTATCTGTGGTGGTTCTTCACTTAACACGTGAATATTTCAAAAAGCACAAGTGAGCTCTATTTCTGATTCAAGTTGCAAAACTTGTGAGAATGCTGGATCAATACCATCTTAACTGGGACTTTTTCAACAAGACTCATGGTGACAAACATTTTGGTGGGCATGAGTGTGACCATTTTAGTCTACTCTGATCATAAACTAGTTAATTTTTTAGAGTCAATATTTAATGATTTATTTAAGAAAGTTGAATTAAGCTACTTATGTACATGAATATTCAAATTCTTACTTACATTGCATAACACCATGTAGTCAGGAATCTTTCATGGTTCCTGAAGACACTTGCTGGCTAATTAAATCATTTTCTATACAACAGTTTTTGCTTATTTTCCAAATTCTCCTGGAATTTTTTAATTCTCCTTTTTTAAAAATTTCTAGTTAGGGGAAAGAACAGTGCTGAATAGTTGTTTGTATGTAGTGAGCAGCAGCAGAATCTCAAGGGAAATCCTGTTCCTTTAGGCTGTTCAACTCACTTGTGCAGACCAAAGGATAAATGAAAGCATGCAAACTTTTTTACATTTATCTGAACTTAGTCAAAGTTTGCTTATCCTACATTGCCCTTGGTTACTTGCGTGACTTAGTTTTATATATTCAAGGGCTTTTGTCCTTGTTTTGTTTTACACAGTGAAGTGATCCAGCTGACTACAATGACTTACATACAAGGCTTTGCAAAGCTTCTGCATGAGGATCTGCACCTCAGTATTTGCCATCCAATACCCCAGACCCACTAGGCAAGGTAGTAATGTCAAATATCTCAAAATTTTGAAAAGAAAATTATGCTGTCATTCAAAGAAGCAAAACAGCTTCTGTAAAGAAACAGACTATAAAACATCTTGCCCACCAAAAGAGGGGAAAAAAAGAAAAAGAAAAAAAGAAATTTAAATCTGGAAAAATGAATAAAACAACCAAATTATGAGGCTCATTGAAAAATGGTGCTAATGAAGTTTCTAAGCTGTTTATCAGACCTCAGCAGCCTCTTTGCAAACAATGGCTGTGGCAGAAGCTCATCAAATCTGCATTATTCTTTTAATTTTAGCATTCATTTTTGTACATTAGAAAACATCTCTCCAAGCTTTATTTTCTTCTCAGTTTGCTGCTTGAACTTTTTTCCCAGCATGCTAAAGGGAGAAACTGTGTGCCCTTTGATCTTGCAGCCATTTCCATTCCACCATAATTTATTCCTGAGAGTTTAAAAAACTGAAAAGGTGCTGGGATATGCCTTCTGATATTTTTAGTTAGTTCAATACCACGAAAGCTACTGGATTATAACAGAAAACAGTATTCTATTTTTCCATGAACTCTGAAGTACAGATCAGACAAGAGTCTAAAATACTCTAAAATAATCGATCTACTTTAACAAGCAGACAACACCTCTCCCTATCCTGCTATGGTGAGATATTAACATACTAAGAGAAACTTCAACCTTATTTCTGTGATACTTGTCCATCTTTCCAGTGCTTCTAAATATCTTCTGGATTTTTAAACTCTTCCATCAGCATTTTACCTAGTCTCCTCAAACAGTGTTAGATCTGGAAGATATTTTAAACACAGGAGGATGTGTAGGATGGAATGGGAAGCAATGAATGTACACTAATTGAAGGCAGTTTGCAGGAAGGAAAAAAGGACTGGCTAAAGGCTATAAAAAACCCTCCTGATAATAGTTCACTTGAGGACATTAGAGATGTTCATTGTATGTGAAAATCAGAACTTCTATTCTGCTTTCTGGTTCCACAGGAGATGCCTGAAACTTTTTTGTAATTTGAATCAGCTGAAGTTTTTCTGCTTGTGTGGGTTTTCTTTCTAATATGAGTAAAGCGAAGCAGTTTCTCAGACAGTTTTCTTATTCTTTGTGATATAAATAATCAGTTTAAATAATAAAAACTCAGTACCTCATATTTTGTTTTCTAATGGCATTGGTATGGACACCCCATTAATGTAAAAAGCAACTAAACATCTATTTCTATGTTGATTGTGATGAAAAGTGCTTGTAACCTTCCTGTGAAAAGCATGGCTAAGGTGCTATGAAACACATTCCTCTGTGACACTGCTGTAGAGCACAGGGACCACCACATAAAGCCTTTACATTTTACACAGGGCCTCTCACTAGAACAACAGAACCTGCAAAGCCATGTCATCTAGTAATTATTAGTAGTCCTCACTAATCAGCTAATGAAACAAAATTACAGTGCAAGATGTAATTCCTGGGAGTCAGATCTGGATAATACTTGGTCTTAACCAAAGCTTTTAATTCACAGAAGTTTGGGACTGAAATGAATATACTCCTTGTAATATTCAGAGTTGTTCCTCTTTTTAATAAAGACTGTCACATTCAAATACAAACAATACAGGCTCTCAGTATTTGATACACAAGTTCACATGTTTTGTTTTGACCAATGTGAATCAGCTTGTTATGGTCTGTGGTAATTCATATGGAAAGATTGAAACAAACGTATTTTTCTTCATAAATGTTCCTGTCCTTGGCTAGTGGAATGCCACTGACCTGCACTGGCCAAGGATCTGGCTCCCTGGAGTACAAGTAGTCACTGAGCATTTGCAGCCCTGTGTGTATGGTGGATGTTTCCCTGTGGCCAAGTTCCTGGGAGAGCTGCAGGCTCAGTCCCAGCCATGGAGGAGCCCTCAGTTTGGTCTCTGCTCACACAGACCAATTCCACACTCCATAAACCTGCTGCTCCTTGGGAAAGCCTCTTCTGTGCACAGAAAGGTGGGAGCTGCCTTGGTTCCTCCTGGGTTTGATTTGCCTCTGACTGCAGTGTCAACATACATAAGAAGGGAGTTCAAATGCCGGTGGCTGCCCCTGCTGAACCCATTGCTTTTCTGGGAAGGTTCTGGAAGTGCTGTGGGATGATGCTGTGAATTATGTGGGGAAAGGCAACTCCCAAGTAACCATCACAGCCTCAGCCCCACTCTTGTAGTGTGATCTGTGTGGGTCTACAAGTTGGCAGGAATGTGCTGAAGCAATTTTGGGGATGATGGCAAGGGAAGGCAGGAAGTGCTGCTAAATCAAGGTGGTATTTCTGTTCCTGTCTCTGCTCAGGGCTGCATTCTCAGAGCCCTGCGGATACAGTGCCTGCTTTTCTCTCGGCAAAGCACACTCTGTCAAAAGTTTCCAATTATTTATGAATCTAATATTGCTGACAGCAGTTGAACAAAGTATTGTCAATGGATTGGAAGCAAACAATTCTGTGTCTCTGAACAGCATATTAACATAAATACATTCAAATGTTAATTACTTCAAATATTAATTACTTCAAATTTAGATGATGTGAATTCTTCAGTTTCTCCTGAACTCTTCACCGTATTCAGTAGCCTGAATAGTCTACTAAACAATCCAACTGTTCCCAATCTAAATATATCTATGAGTTACAAAAATGGAAAAGAAAGAGAAAGAAAGATCTCACAATGGGTAGGCAGCAGGGAGCCCATTTGTACAAGCACTTATATAAAAAAAGAAATCTTTTAAAATTCACTTAGAATTTTAATTACTTAAATAAATTACTTTAGTGTGTTAACAAATTTATTTTTAATTTATTCAAAATTAAAGATTTATTTTCCAAGAATAATCAGAAGCAGCCTGAAGTAAATGTCTATTCAGATTTAACCTTCACTTGTGCTTGAATTTTCATGCCTGTTACTGCATCTAGAATTTGATTTGTAAAAAGGAAAGGCTGGTAACCCTGGCTTCAACAACAGCTAACTGTGAAGCACTAAGAGCATGGCATGAAGCCATGCTGCTGCTCATTGGCAGCAAGATAAGAATATGATACTCTCATCTCTCCCAAATCTTCTGGTAGTGATATGAAGCCGTATTTGCATGGTTTATAATCCTGTCTCTTCATTCCTTGTGTGCTTCTCATAAAAAACTCCCCTGAAGGGAAGATGATCAATAACCATGTGCAGATTTGGGGGACCCACACACAGGTTTAATTATACAGCACTGCTACTTTGAACTTTTATTGGCTTGTTTTCTATGTTGAGTCAGAAGTGTTTGCACATTTCTGTGCTTGGCATCCCCTTAATTACTCTCAGTAACTATGCAGGTGTGTGGGTTTAGGGTTTGAGAGGAAGGAAAGAAGCAAGGAATGATGCCTCTTACCCACCATCTCCAAAACAACTAAATGCAAGAATGAGGACAGAAAAAGTAATGAGCACTGACAGAGCTCAAGAAATTCAGATAAGCATTTTTATGAACTTTGGAGTGCTCACTCCATCTCTGTCCCCACAGACCGGAATAATCTTTTCACAGAGGAGAATTTGCTCTTTTGTGCTACGGAAAAAGCAGCCTGAAGGACCGTGTAGGTGTTCTGACATTTCAGTCATGACGCTTGTTGCATTTGTGAAGAAACAGAGATATGGTTGATTTCCATCAAAGTATTCCTCTCAGCTAAGCTCACAGCTTCTCAGTACCTTTGTAAGTGATTCTCTACAGGCATATCAGAGAAGTGGGGGCAGTATGGATTTTCATGAAAAACAGGAAAGGAAGACTCTTGAAAGAAGACTCTCAAATGTGTCTATCAGAGGATGTAGGGTAAGAAATAACTAGAACCTCTGTAATCTGATTCATCTTCTCTAGTTATTGAAGTGTCTTAGCAATACTTCTGTGTCAAGAGTTGCAGAGACATTCAGCAGGATAAGCAAAGCATTTTGTACCCTGCCCTTCATCAAGAAGCTATTTAATTGCCATGGTGATGTCTGTCCTGTATCCCAGACTGAACAGAGAGCCCAAGACATCCAAGATAATGGGTAATGTTATATATCACAGGAATTTTGGAGCAATTCCTCCTTGCTTAATTTTCCTATACTTGGGAAGAGGGATGTAGTATAGTTAGAGAATCTGTCTGGGACGAGCAGTAGCATTCTGCCATCAGATCCTCTGAAGCTGGCTTTACCTATGTCCATTTGTAGTGCACAGAGCTGTTCCTTGTGGTTGTGTAAGATGCCTCTGTCTCTGTGGCTCTGGTGCTTCTCAAAGGTTTCAGCTGATGCTAAATCATGGAAAATATGCTCTGGTCAGATGTGGTAATTTTTGTTGCTGTTACTCACAAAAATAGGAGAGATAAACACCAGCAGCTGGCTGGTGCTGGAGCTGTGTGCTCTGATCACACACAGGGAGAGGAAGAGACAGCTTTGGGTTCAACTCCTTGTTCTCCCATAACTCTTGTCTTCTCTCCTCAAAGACATAAAAAACACACACACTTTCCTTCCACTTCAGCCTGCTGGTATATTCAAGTGTAACAACCTGACCTTTCAATTTCAGTGTTTTGCAGCTAACTTTTAGGAGTATAAATCAAGTTCAGAGGCTTTCATTCCCTCTGGTTTTAGCACAATGTAATGAGTGGGGCTATGGGGGCTCTGTTGCTTGATCTTATCTTGTGGTACTGCTGGTAGTTCCCAGATTCTAGCATGTGTTCAGAGCTGGGATGCCTATCTGTATCAGACTGGCACTGGTAATCAGCACCTAGAACCAGTATTTAACACTAATTCAGGGTTCAGTCCTCTCAACAGGAGTCTGCTACAAAATACATTGGAATCAAGAATTATTTGTAAATAAAGCAACAGAAGACAGTTATTACTTTGTTTGTTTTCAAGAAATTTAAGCTCTTTAAGCTCTATGCTATATTCAAAAATTGAACTGAGTGAAACCTACAATTCATCACAGAAATTCATAAGGTAACTTGAAAAATGCAACTTGCTCTTCAAAGTATTTTTTTCACGCAAGATGTGCTGATGTGATTAGTTATGCTGTACTCTGCTTATCTCATATGCCTTATCCCTGCTT
The DNA here is from genome assembly GCA_018697195.1 of Certhia americana. NCBI lineage: Eukaryota > Metazoa > Chordata > Aves > Passeriformes > Certhiidae > Certhia > Certhia americana. The sequence continues at coordinate 13,368,215 of CM031866.1, forward strand.
GTCTTTGCAAAGATGAATGCATTCATATCTAAATACAATCGCTTGTTAACAATGATGTACTGAAAAAAAAAGAAAAAAAAGACCGACTGCTGTTACAATTACATCCCCATGGTAACAAAAATGGTACATCATGAAGCTCTCACACGTATTTATCTCAGCTCCTTTTTCCTGGAACTCAATGAAAGCCACTTCTCCAGCCCACTGCCAGGACAAAGCCCTGGTGCAGCCAATGACAGCACAACTCTCAGACCTAATAGAGCCTATCTGGAACACAAAGACCTTCCTGCATCCTAAGAAGGCTCCTCACACAGATGCTCTGCTCAGAGTTAAGGTCACTCTTTTTTGCTCTTTCTGCAGCAGCTTTTTTGCTGTGATAGATTTGCATCTATCTGGGGAGACCTGTGTATGGTCTGAGCAAACTGCCTTTCTTTCAAAGCACTATAAAGAAACTGGGGAGAAAGCAAATGCTTTTTGCAAAAGCATGTAAGATGAGTTGGTGTGGAGAAAATGCTCGCCTTTTTCAGACACAAACAGCCCAAGTTAAAAAAAAAGCAAAACAAGCAACCCCCCTCAGAGTTCACCTGAATTAGATTAAACAAAATAATCAGACTCCTTATCCCATACTCCAAACTCAATCTTAACCCTGGTACAATTCAAATGGTATTTTTCTAATTTTTAAGAAAAAAAATTGAGATATTCAAAAAGCCAAAAATGAACATCTACTCCTATCCCAGCAGCACAGAATGGTCTAGTAATATTTTAGCATTTTAACTTTAGAAACCTTTCAACTTTCTCAGAACTTTAGCTCTAAGCAGAAGCATACTTGTCTGTTGTATACAGGTTTATTTCCTCACTGTTTTGTTTCACTCCACGTACACCTGAACAGTGCACAGGACAGAGGAACTCCAGGCTTCCAGACCTGTGCAGAACATCTCTGAAAATCTCCATTTTTTTCAGACTTCCATGTAGGTCAAACTCTATGGTTACTGAAGTCTGAATTGTAACTATGGGTAAGCTCATGTTAAACCTTGTATTGAATATGTACTGGCTCAATTTTTAAATACAGACCAGAACTGTAAACTAGGGCACTTATCTACCACTCACACCTGGAGCTTTCCTTTCCTCCTCTCCCATTCCCACCCTCCCAGCTGCTGCATGCTTTTCCTCAGGAGTGTGGCTGAGTGACTTGCAGAGCATCCTCCTGCAGTTTCCTTCCCAAGGAACCTGGAGCTCACTGTGGCTCAAGCACAGCCTCTGCACCTCCTGTCCCAGGACCCCTGTACCCCAGCAGCGGGGGCTGCTTCCCTCTCACACTGAGCTCACTGCTCTGCTCAGCCTGGCTCTTCTCTTGCTAGAGAGGCACAATTTTCCTTGGGTTTAATTTGCTGAAAATGTGCTAGTAGGTTAGAGGGAAGATTTACAAAGTAATTTTAAAAAAATCCATTTGTTGATTTTCTACTCATATATTCCCATTTATAATAATTTAATTAACAAAAACCCCACAAGAAAATAAATAGTCTGAACAATTTCACATGTTCTGGATGGGACATGTTTACAAACTATCAAGACAGGAAAATGCTCAATGAACACTAAGCAGCATATTCTATAAAGCAGTTTAAAAAATACATGTATATACATAAGCCAGCCTGGATGACTGCATTTCAAAGGAAAATTATATAAGTAGGCTTTGAAATAAAGCTTCCATATATTGAACTTTAAACATTACAGCTAATTAAGGAAACATTTATGAAGATAGTACTTATTTTGAAGGTGAGAAACTGCACAAAATTGAAGTAACAATGCCAACAGAGCACTCTGCTAAGGAAAGGTAACTGGAGCTGGAATGTTTGGTTTATCCAGCATTATTTCTAGTAAGTGGGGCCCACTCCTTGATTTATAAAAGAAATAGTTCTAGTAAATAGGGCCAGGAAGATGAATTACTGAATGTAGGACACGGTTCCAAAACAAAACAAAAAATACATAGAATGAGAGCACAGCATCAGACCTTAATCCCAACTTGTCCCATGCAGGAAAATTCACTGGATTAACAATGGCCCTCTCCTACAAATATTTTAAATTTGCTTATAAATTTGAGCCTACAAATACAACAGTCATAAGCCCTAACAGTCTGCTTTTTCAGAGTCTTCCACTGCATTCTCTTTTCTCTAGCCTTGGTTCTTGTTGTTTTGCCACACCACCACAGGATTCAGACAGGAAACAGAGGAACTGTCACTGCATCTGGTACTGCCACTCTGCCCTTCAGGGTTATGGAACATGCTTAGGACAGCAGGCTGGTTTAACCCCAACCAGAAACTAAAACACTGCATGCAGTTACTCACTCAGGCCCCTCCCCTAGTGGGAAGGAGAATCAGGAAGAAAAGGTAAAACACATGGGTTGAAATAAGAACAATTGAATAGGTGAAACCAGCCCAAACCAGGAAAATGCTAAAGATTAGGAGACTTCAATAACCTTTATTCTCTGCATCACAAATTAATGGGAAGAGGAGGGAAACTATACCTGTTTCCCATATATGACAATTAAGTACCTCAGTTAGCCCCAGAATAGCCATTTATTGCCTTGTTCCTCATTAAATTTATAGTCCAAAGTCATCTTTCCTAAAATATCAAAAGAGATAATGGCAGCAATTTGTGCCAGTCTGTGTTATCTCTATCAACTAAACAACAAAACTCCACTTTTCCCAGTTAGGAGCAATTCTCCTGAGCCATTCTTTATTTCAAAGACCTCCAGCATGCAGACTGCGTGAAGAGCCATTCGTATGCCATCCATCACAAATCTAATAAACCTAAGAACTCAGTGGAAGAGAAGTTTTCAAATTTCATTTTAATTAACTACTCACATTCTAGTTGGCCTTTATAGTTTAATTCTTTGATTAAAAAAAGCTAGAAAAAATTAAACCAAAGATCAAGAAGCACACCAAGTAATGAAGATATTTTCAGGTTGGGTTTTTGAGGTTTCACTATAAAACTCATCTTAATGCTACAGGAAATACTTAACTAAATCCTGAGCACAGCTGCAATTATCCCTGAAGGTCTGAAGGAGCCAGAGTCTGAGTTAGTGGGTGGCAGGAGTCAGGCAGGTATCATCCTAGCTGTGAAGGTACCTCGGGCTAAATTTGCTTTGCAGTGGAATGTGGGAAAGAAGGTGATGTCCTAAACATCTTCAGCTTTCAGTAACATTACTAGTTAGGGGCTGAGTACAAACTAACAAAGACCAGCTCCCAGGGATTCTTTGAACCAAAAGAACCAGAGCAAATTAGCAGCTGATATAAAGGGAGTGGCCCTCATGTAAATACCAAAGCCAGGCCATGCAGAACTGGCACAGCACCCTGACTGTGCTGTTCAAGTTGGCAACAGTTGCCGTAGTTTTGAAGGAGCCTCACTTTCCCAGCAGGAGGCTGTAATCACTTCAAGATTAAGTCATAAATGCCAGAGCTCTGCTTTTACACAGAATTGTCACTGGTATGGCAAAAGTCAAAGCACCAAATAAAAATGTGTGTTTAAGTTTGAAATGGTCTCAAAAAATGTGGTGCAATAGTAAAAATTTATTCTTTTCACTTCTGACGTTTTATTGAAATTTTTTTCTGTCTTTTGCACCTATTTTTAAGAATTCAAAAACATTCTCTTGTCTGTTGCTGAATCTCACATACTGGATCATGGAATATTATTAATATTATTTGTGGAATGGTAATAACTGTTTTCACAACATCTTCTGCATAATTGGAAATATGTCTGTAAACTGAATCAAAACTATTTTACTGTATAAAAAGATCTCTTGCTGACCACTGGAGAGGAGAAGGGTAAGTGCACTGGCCTATTCCTTTCATGGTGAAAAGGAAGGCAGGTGGGAAAGAGGCATCAGGAATTCCAATCTTTTATGTCAAATCATGTACACTGACTTTTTCTTCATTTTTATATTGCTTGAACAACCTTTTTCACATTAAAAATTCTTTGTTTGGCATTTTTATTCCTATACAAACCTCTCCCAAAATTCTTAATTCCCTCTACTGCATTCTTCAAGACCAAGACTGGCTGCAGCTCCAGCCCATACCTGCAGGGGTATTAGGGCTAGTCCTTGGCCAGCAGCTGCAGTCTTCATTTCAGTGTCCCTGCAGAAGGACCAGGATGGCTTTTTCAAGTAACTGATTTTTATCCTCACCACTGAGATAGCAAAATTCAATTTTTCCTGCATGACTAAGAAGCCCTGAGCCACCTTTAATAGAAAAGCTTAGCTTTAACCTTGGCACACGGAGAGGATATCAGCAATAGACCTCCACGTTGACTCAGTGAGTGTGGGAAGACTGAGAGGTCACTGCAGTGCTCTCAGGGCTGCAGGAGGGTGAAGCTGGAGCAGACTCTGCTCTGGCCTCTCCTGCAGGTTGGCCACACAGGGAGCTGCTGTGCACCAGCACCACAGGCAGGGATGGGAAGTGCAGCCCTTCACTACTCTCCATGACTGCTGAGGATTCATCCTGCCATCAGGGCTGCCTGAAGTATGGACATAACACCAATCTTTTGTCACCTGGCCAGTTTATGAGTGCTTAACTCACCCTCCAGCCCATCCCCTCAGTACTAATCCTGCAGGGATTCAGGCTTTTTCAGCTGATACAGTTTAGTGAGCTCAGTTTATGACCCTAAAAAGGAATAGGAAGAAAATCCCAAGCTGTGTAAAGCAAAATGTAAACATAACAGATTTTAAATGATGAAGGGGAAAACGTCATTAGGCACAGGTAATTTGACATTGTGGATCAGAAGATGTTGAGGATGTTGAGGATGTTTAATGAACAAGTGCTGAGACAATAAGAGCTAATGAACTGACTAACCTGCTGGTTTCATTAGGATGACATTCAAGCACACAAAAATGAAAATCAGTAAAGAAAGTGCCTTACATGTTTCTTACTGGCTGTCAGGGTTTTGTTAACTTCAGACTACAGTTATTAGCTTCAGTTTTGCTAGAGGGTACCAGTCAGGAACATAAAATTATGGTGTAACAATTGATATCTTACAATGTTCTTACAAAGTCTTTGTTAAGGTTCAGAGTAATTGAAACCCATTTCAAAGAGCCATCACTTTTGCTGTAATTTATGTGAGATTAAACCACATAAAAATAAAGAACCTAAATTTGAAGTGCAGAAACTACAGCTCATAGATTTTAGTCAGGATATCACCTTATGCTAGTCACTGGGTAGTATGTATTTCTTGCTAGGTGCTGCACATCACTGCATGCCACTCTCTAGGCATGCAGTTTTATTTTAATTCTTTTTCCCCTTGCAGTTGCCACATAGCTTTTCTAGTGTGGATACTACATGTGCTGGAATCCATTTGAAGGTTTACAGATGTCATTACAGAGTTTATAATGTCCAGGGTAACACCTTTCACAACACGTTATCAAGTCTGTATCTCTTCTTTTACATATTCTGATGAACACAGGGTAACGGAAGGATAATTTGAGACTCCCGTAACTTTCTGGAAACTGTGTTTCCAAAGGTGATCAGTCCAATGGACTGTATAAATTGAAAAAAGCAGACAAAACCAGGAGTGGGAACTGGAAGAACCGAGACTTTGAAGGAAATTGCACTGACTTGCAGAAATTATTACCTCTACGTTCAAAAATGAATGAAAGACCATTCGAGTCTCCTGATGTCAGCTACTTTCCCTTCATTAACTGCACTGCCACAAAATAACATGATAAGCAGTCCAGTAGCAAGTTGCCATCTGTCCTCTCAGATCTTGATGCAGTTATGGATAGAGATGACCAAAGCAGCCTCCACCCACCTCCCAACGTGCCAAGGAAACCTAACTCCATTATCAGGGCTACTTGGCCAGTACTCTCAAACAGCAAGTAACTTAAAGCAGCTGGTATGGAGGAAAAACCACACCAATCCAAACAACATGATAGTGTCTGGTTCTCATTCTCTGTTGGGAAGATTCTCCAGCATCTCAGTTTATACTGTAAAGCAATTTTTCTTTCCTCCTTTATAGCAGAAAAGGTTTGTAATAGGAGCTTTCTTGTTTGTGTGTCCAAAACACATGAAGTGTTCTCTAAGTGTTTACAAAATGAAGTGACAAAAACTAGTGAAGGTCTATGAAGCATTTCAAGCCCACCCATCATTTTACAGGGAGGTACTGCACAACTCTGTTGAAAAGAGTGTTACTGCAGTTTGCTGTGAAGCATTTAGAACAGTGTCCAAAAAAACTCTCCTAAGCAGGGAGAAACCCTGCAGGATGTCTCCTGACCCAACATTTTACCAGTTTCACTTGGTGAAATGGTGACAAACCCTCTAAAATCAGAACCAGTCCTCTAATGATGGATGAGTCAATCCAATAATGACTAAAATGTTGGAAATTGGTTGCTCCAACACACAGTATTAAAAACTCAAACCACTGCTATAAACCAAGCCTCAGCAGGCAGTAAAGTTTTTATAGCTGAGGAGCAATGGTAGGATTTACGATTCAAACACTGATGGAGACTTAAATATAGTGATCCAAGTGGAAATCACTTAGTTCATATGTAACCCCCTTTCAGGCTCTAAATGCTTCAGCTAACAGAAAGAAATACCATGAACACAGCATGGGCTGTCTTCATTCAGGGCTTTTCTTCACAGTCCAAGTCACATTTCAGTCAGTGCTCTCAGAATTGTCTCTTTGAGCTAGGTTTGAGTAAAAGATGACATTTCAGAATAACTCTTGGCCTTCAGAATATGTTTGCAGAGTGTCCTGCATGCCAACCTGTGATGGCTCTGCCATGTGCCTGCCAGTGGCAGGCAGGTGAAGCCTGCTGCCAGCAGCACAGCTGATTTAAAGCTGTCCCACTCAGCTCTGCTACTTTGAGCGTTCTGTGGCAGCTCTCTGTCCCAGGTCTGTGATGTGCACTGATAGTAGAGTTCCTTCCTGCTATTCCCCAAATAGTTCCCATGCCTGTGTTGTGGGCTCAAGCCCTCCCAGCAGATCCCTGCAGCACAGCATCAGCTCAAGCACCAGCAACACTCTGGCTTCAGTACAATCTCTTTCTGGATGCTGAAAAGGGCTTTTTTGAAACACCACTAATTTAAAGCTGGGGTGATTCATGTGTAGAAAGCGGTCACACTGGGAATAAAATGAGAGTTTAACTTAGGATTTAACCATGCAGGAATACATGCCATTCAGCTAATAGTCCTAAAACAGGCTTCCTGCAACATAATGGATTCTGAATTGCTCTGCACCTCTGAGTAGCCAGTTATGCCTGTGCAGAGAAACCACCCAGCAGTGATGCTCTCAGCTTTGCTCAGGTGCTGAGCCAGGACACTGCATTATAGGAACTTGTCATGTTCACCTGGGACAGAGCTTTGAGAAAATGCTATTGAACTTTAGAGGATAAGTTATCACTGTCAGCGTTTCCATCTCACATAAAATTTCCTCTGATGAATAGAAACATGTAGGCTTTATACGCCCTGAACTGGCAACCCTTCCCAACAGACTTTAGTTCATGGTGAGCTGAATGATCTCTTTAAGATTGTTTCTTCATTCATGAATTAAAGATCCCATACAAGCTAGTTTTGTAGTGCTTTAACACTATAAGCAGGTTGTTGAGAGAGGTTCCAGATTAATGTTTATACAGCTAGAGAATAACAACTGCTAGTGCAAATTAATTAATGCTTTGCCTGGCTGACATCTGCAGCAATTCCTTCACCAGGCAGATTCAGTGGAGCTTAATAATGGATTTCTGAAACCAAACGGTTAGAGACCTGTTTCCCCAGGATGCCATTGAAATGAGTTGTTTACTTCAGATATTTTTGAAAAAGGTTCATGGAGGTGATGAAGCAGAAAACAGAGAGGAAACGTGCTGAATGACTAGCTGTGGTTTATGATTATTTATATTTTTTATTTACGTTTTGTTTTAAAGCAACATAGGAGTGTGCATGAAGGTAGACTTTATTCATGCAGACTGCCATCCTTGTTTAAAATCTTTCTATTTGTACATTGCACCTTTAGTTGTGATTATACACAGCCTAGTAACACTGTCATTTACTGATGCTGCTCCTCAAAAAGTTTTTCTTGCTTTAAAAATGCCATTGTCCCTTGCAGATATTTGATTTTACATGCTGTGCAACTTCCTACTATTGTTCTGATGTAAAAATGGCTGCAATGAAAGGTCTCTCAGGAGTTCTTTTTGGTTAGTAGTTCACAAAACAAGAGCAGAAGAGGAAAAATATTGACCTTTAGTAAAGTGTGCTATTAAAGAAAGGGTTTTTTTTATTGTATGAAATGTGATTAAACAATTTTGGCCATTTTTTTGGCATTTAGGAATGACATTTAAGTTCAAGAGTGACAGATTTAAGTTTAGAGGTCTAGACATATGAACAACTCCGGCAGTTGAAGCTGTACAGGTGACTGAATTTCCTGTGATACTTTCTCAGACTGTAAATGGAGCTTTGACTGGTGTTGGGACAGAGATTGCATGCTCAGATTGGAAAACATGGAATACTGACTGCACATATAGTATATTCCATTAGCTTCCTTCACACAACCCAGATGGATGCTGATACAGTACCTCCACAGAAAAAGGTCACCAATATTTTCCTGTGTCTAAACAGTAAAGAATTAAAGTTTACAACTTCAGCATTAAAATGCCTGCTGTGACACCTGAACTTACATCACACAGTCACAGGAGTCCACAGGGAAGGCCTTCACAGAATAATAATATTCTGCCCTGACAACCCAATTTTCTGGTAACGCTTTTTGTACAGTTCCACTGACACGAGTGGTGCTACTTGCCTGTTAAGAGGCTCCTCAGAATGGCCTCAACACCTCTCATCTGAGCTTAGCCACCCTTTGCTCATCACTTTTTCTACTGCCTGCTTATGTCTGGTGGATAAGGTTAATTAGTGAGAGGGCTGCTCCTAAGAGAGGTGATTCAGGCAGCCCCTACTGTATTCTGCTTTGCATTTAGAGACTTTCTATTAAAAAAAGAGCCCCAGGGAAGAGTCTGTCAGGATACCCCTAGAAAACAGTTTGATTGATTGTGGTAATATGAAATCGAAATTACAAAGTACCTGTGAAAACTTTGGTTCCAATATGCGAGTGGCAACGATTCCCATTGCTTTGAAAGGTAGTTTAATACAACTAGTTATTTTATAATAGCCTAATGTATTTAACAGTATTATTTTATCTGTATGGTACTAAGCTGTAGCTTATTTTTTTCTTCTTCCTCTCCTCCTTCCCTCCAGGATGAAAAGAATCAAGTACTAACAACAAATATTTGGCTACAAATGGTGAGTTTTGAAACAAAGTATATTTGTTTTTCCCCTTCCGTCTTACAGTTTAATCTGGCGAGGGGACTGAATTTTAGAAACCTTTCAGGTCTGTAAGAAAATATGAGTTCCTAATTCCATGTCAGATTTTCTTTGCTACTATTAGATACCATAGCAGAGAACTTTTTCCTCATTAACTCATGGCCAGCATTGCTGGGCAGGAGTCATTTTGTACTCATCTTTTAATAAATGGAACAGATAATAGACAATTCAAGAACTTTGAGAGTATTTTGAGATTGTTTTCTCTGAAAGGTTACATTATGACTCAGAATTAACAAGGTACTTCTTTAGCATGCTCACTCCTGTGGAGTCCTAATGCATCCACAAACATTTCCACCTCTGCAAAGACAGGGTGACATGGAGTTTTCTCCATTTATAGCAGCATGGATGAGAATTTGCCATTAGTTGAACTCCCATCAGTACTACAGAAACTGAACTTTGGGTTAAGTAAAGGAAGTTACAGAAGATTTCTATTACTCCAGGCAATCACACGGCTTTTGCAGGAACTTTACACCTTTCAGTTTTTTTTACCAGCTCATTCAGTTTAAAGGCATTATTTTTTTCTTTTATTGTAACATTTTAGACAGAGCCACTGACTTGCACTGGGGTAGGCCTTGGGAAACAAATGAGAGACCATTCTGATGACCTGTAAGTATGGCTACTCCATATATTCACAAAGAAAATCTGACATGGAAGAAGTACTCAACTCATGCTTTTTTACAGGTCTGTTGTACAGCAAGATTAAAACTGTCAAATATGTTTTTGGCTTTTAGCTACAAATACCATAGTTCATATGACCTCTTACCAGTAAAAGAGACAACAATTTGTACTCAAGAGGCGGTAATTTATTTGCCTTCTCTTTTATCTCACAGCATCCTTATCCTCTCTGAGTTTGTTTTCCCCCCCTTAGGAAATTCATCATTATATTACACAATCTGTATTTCTTTTGATTTATTCACCTTAGCAGATACTGGATATGAAGGCCATTAATGCAATGAACAGATCACTTGGTTACTACAAGAAAATGTAGCCACTCCTTATGGCTTGTGTACACATAAAAATAAAAATGTTTGCATATTAACTGTCTATTCGTGGTGTTCTAGACAGATTCAAAGCATGCTTAAGGCATACATATGTAATTTTATTATTCTAAGTGATCTGAAATAATTTTTTCCCTGAAATCCCTCTCCACTGCATTCCTTGATGTATATGCGTGTATAATCAGTAATGTATCTTAAGTACATTTAATGTAATTATCCCCAAAATATTTAAATACAAAAAGTAACTTGAGAGAAAGGAGAATAGAAATCTAGTATTTATACATGCAGACTATTTAATTTGACCACTATCTCCACAGCAATACTGTTCAGCATCAAAAATCTAAAACTCCATCTAAGTTATAGCAGGAACCTTGCTTAATCACACAGATTGGTACTAACCAAAGCCCCCTGAGCTCTTTGCTATTTTAATCCAAATTAAAGGTGCTCCAGCTCCTTTAATGGTAGCTCTAAAGTTAAAGCAAAATGAAACATATCATGCCCTGCTGGATAGGTGAGCACTTTGCACACAGGGCTAACAGAGCAACCGTAAAATCTGTTTAACATTATCTCAAACTCAGGCCTGAATATTAAATTTTCTGTTGCCCTTGGACTGTCTCTATGTCACTCAGCATCACCCTGTGCTGCAGTGTCGTGGCCATGGAAACTCCTAACGTAAGTTGGGATAGAAGTGATTGGATGTGTTGATATCCAGGATGCATTCAGCTGGCAGTGAACACAGCCTGCCAGTCCTAGCCCTGCCACCACGAGTGAGAGTGACCTGCTCTGGCAGCTCCTGAGAATGAGTCACCCAAAGCCACCAGAGCCACAGCTTACAGTGCTTAAACCCACACGGATTATTTGCTTACATTGCTGGCCTTCAGGAAAAACAGATGTATCCTGGCATCTCAGGACTTCTACATTACACAAAGATGAAGTGGTAAAAAAATTACAGTGACATTTGTCAACCAGGAAGTTCATGTAAAACAGTTTACTGGGAAAATGCATGTAAAACTGAAAAAATATGAGAAGCAGTTGCTCAGCTTACAGAAGCTGTGTATAGATGTCTGTGAGCAATGCAGTTTCTTAGTATCTAGTACCTTAACTAGAGAACTGTGAAAACAAAAACTATGAAGAGTGCCAAATAATTAAAGATTTCCATAAAATACTATTATCTGTAAAGGTAAAGGAAAAAACAGTGCACGACTCAGATCTTTTGTCTGGTTTTGCTGCAAACTCATTGTAAAAAATTAATGAGATGAACATGGAAGCACAGGCCAAGAATAAGTACAATAAACACTTCACAAAAGCTGTATGATGAATGCTATTAGTAGTGTTGAATGCATCAAAATGGTCATTTATGCTGTTGTAACATATGAGAATGTATTTGAATACCTGCAGCATAAGGCTAACTAGGGACTTGGTGTATTAACCCAAAACTTGCCTATGACAGTAATGCAAGGAATTACATAGATCAGTTTGATGTGAATTCTCCACGAGAATGACCGATAACATTTACGTCACAATACCCACTGGCAATTTTTCCTGACCTTAATGTCCATTCAAACATTTTGACAAGGACCACTAGACTGAAGGGGTAAGTGGTATACATTTTACTCATCCATTTAAAAGTTTACATTTAAGAATTTAATACTTGGCATTGCAACGGCTTGGTAAATCCAGACAAGTCCTCACTGTAAGTTACATGATGCCTGCAGCCCAGGTGAAGTTATCGTAAACAACATAATAATGGAGATACAGAGAAGTGCATTATAACGAAGCATAGACATAAGAGAAAATTCTGTAAATTTTGTAAAACAAATTGAACTTTATTCCTCGTAACCTTGGTGCACAACAGAAACCACCCTAGCATCGTGACAAGTCATTTACACAGTAAGGAGTGATGTACAACCTCAATTTCAGGAAAACACAGCAACTCATGCTACTATTTCTATGGAGTGCAGCTTGCTGGGGCTGCCACAGTGCTCAGCTGGCTGCATTCTGGGGCTCTGCTCTGGTTTATGGCTGTGCACCACCATATGTTTCAATGGCAGAGTGTGGAATTTAGCAGTGCTGAGCTCAGATCAAAGCCCTGTTGGTGCAACTGTGCCAGCCTGCCTGTGCCAGCAGGCAGGGCTGGGCTGAGAAGAGCACAGGAAGCCACCTCCAGCACAGAAAGTGCCAGCCAGGGAGGAAACTTGTGGGACAGAGCAGTGCTACAGAGCAGCTGCCTCAGAGTTTGCCCAACGCCAGGCCCCAGGAGCTGCCAAGACCTTCTGCTGGCATTAACCTTGTGCCATCACAGTCATCTTCTGTCAGCAGTGAATGCTGGCTGCTCTACCCCATGGCTATTAGCAAGGTACTACAACCTGAGCATTTCCAACCACTGAAAACAAAGTTGTCTATGGAGATAAAGATAATGGAAGATACTGTATTAATTATAAAAGCAGTTCAATCCCAAATGGGCAACTGAGACAGCGTGAACAACAAAACACAAGCACCCCAAATCTCTTATAGGCTGTTATGTGCACTGCAGTGTGAATTGAAAATGAGGGGTTTATGAGTTCCATTGTGCTCTAGGTGGCCTAATTCATTCTTTCCAAACATTTCAGTCCCTGAAGCTAAACAAGAGAACACCTATTGTTTCAGCCCACCCAGTCCCTAGAGAACTACAGTAAACCAGTAGATGAGATGACCTAACTTACTTTTTGTGTGTATGGCTTAGTACTGGACAGATCATTATCTACAGTGGAATGTGTCTGAATATCCAGGAGTGAAGAATGTCCGTTTTCCTGATGGGCTGATTTGGAAGCCAGATATTCTTCTCTATAACAGGTAGACCCGCTTTTCTTTGTGTGTGTGTGTGGGGATGGAGGGAAGATCATAGAACGGCAAAATATCCCTTGAAAGCTCAACTGCTCCAATCTTTCCTAGGAAAGGGAGTCTACATGAAGTTTTCTAGCACCCTATTCAAACACAAAGATAAAGCAAGGGAAACGACATAATCATCTCATCAAAACACCTAGATTTTTAAATAATTTTCCAAAACTTTCTAGGTATTTGGAACACTGGAAAATTACCAGTCGTCTGCTCACAGAACAGGACACATTTGCAAATACTTTGTGAATGACAACGTTGTCTCTACAGCCATTCTAATTGAGTAGCTTTTATGAGATGGTGTTTAATGGTATTGATAGTGATAATTTCCTATGAAATTTTTTGGTCTAAATGGTAACTGATGAATTCAAATCTGATGTTTGCCTGCTTGTCAGGGTTTAGTTTGGGTTTCACTACAGGCAGAAGTAATTTCCAGGAAGAATCTTTGCATTTTTCCATGTCCAGTTTTGGTGTTACTCTTTCCTCCTGCTACAAAAATAGCTGGGATATTTGCTGCTCTCCTCATCAAACTCTTCTGAGCTGGGCCTATTTCAGGGACAGATTGCCATCAATCCACTGCAGAACCTTTGGCTGACATTGAGAGATTCTTTGGCTATGGGGACATGGTAATTCCCATTGTGGAATTTATTTAGTTCAAAATATAAAACACTGAGAGCTGCCTGTTCTATAACAAGTTGCCTTTTGCTGCAGTTGTGGGCCTGTGTGCTGTTGCCCAGGTATTGGACAGAGCTTACATCTGCTCTGTACCTGGAGCACTGGCTCTTCTGAGGTAGCCAGGGTACACTGTTTTGCTGCCTGTGCAGATGACATGAACCTTTAGTATTCCTGATGGCATTCTTTCCTTTGTTTCTCTGCCATATGTCTCATAAGAACACACCCTGCTGCACTTATCAACCTGATCCCCCTTCCCACCTCAGGAGCTGCTTTTTGTTGCAACAAGCTCTAGGGCATAGCTGTTCCCAACATCAGCTGCAGTTTTGCTCCCGTTTGCCTTTTGGCAATGCTGCAGTCCCAGGTGCTGTAGCAGTGTAATAATGGGGTAACAGTGCCAGGGGCAGCATCTGCCAGGCACTGGGGCACTTCCCTAGGGCCTGCACTGTGGCAGTGCTTGTCCCAGAGGTACAGCTAACACTGAGTGACCTGAGGGGAGCTCCAGTGCTTTCCACCATACTCAGGGTAACTGCCCAGCAAGGTTACTACTCCTGGTTTAAACATGGCAAGCTGTCCACAAACCAGCCTAAAAAACTCCTTCAAATGCTCTGTGCACAAAGCGGAGCGGTGTGATACCTGAAACAGGTATTTTTTGAAACATTAATCTTAATGCAGTTTTCAATGCAAATTTGTTTTGTTGAGCAGTTATCCCTAGCTACCTTGATTCCATAAATTACAATGTTCTTGGGAAAATCTGACAAATGACAACTTCATTTCCATTATCCTGATGAATGACACACTGTGTACATCATAAAATTGGTACTCTACAACAGCAATTTAATGATTTCCAAAAAAATGAGTCATGACAATATTCTTCCTCAAATACCTGAGAGAGAATTGCAATGTGCTTGATGATTTAGGCTTCAGTATTTAAGTATATCCAAAATGAAAGGGTAATATTTTAGAAATTAGTGATATTAATATATGCATGCTAACTGTAGCTGGTTTATAGAACGAGAAAGGTCACAATAACCTGGAAAACTGAAGCCACAATTTTTCTGTTAATACAGGTTTTCAAATCTTTGGATTGTTATCTATGACTCAGTCATGAAATAATTATTCTACAGTTTCTCTATTACAAACACATATTTAAGCCAAAAATCTTATGCACAGTTTAGTCAGAGAGGAAAGCGATTTAAAATAAATTCTTATTCCTGTATGAAATTACATTGGGAATATAATGATGTTCCCTTCTAGTGACATGCCATTTTGAGATAGATGCTTTCAATTTCTATGCTTCACTAGGGACATGCATCTGCAGTTACAGAGAAATTAATGAACTATAAATTCACTTTCCATTTTAATGAATGCATGTTTCACTATGTCTTGAGTTCTTACACATCTTGTTGCAGCCTAGTACAGAGAAATTGTGGCAGCTGTATTAAATTTTATATTCAGTCTATCATGGGGAGAGCAGGGCCAGTTCATCTGTAGTTTTTCTGAGGAAAGAAATTCTATGCCTTCGTACGAATTCCAGGATTGACTGTGTTAGTGTCACGTGGACTGTCTTCCACTTTTAACTACACGTATTAAAAGTACTCATTTCTGGTGGAATTTTTTTCCAAATGGCCACATAGTGTTCAGTACTTCATAGAATAACAATTTCTGGAAAGATGTCTCATTTTAACAGTTTCATTTTTCTAATTTTATAAACATGAGGTTAGGTCCCAGTGGGATTCTAACTGCTAGATACAGCCTTTTTTTCCTCAATGTCCTGTAATCAATATCTGGTTTCAAGTGATTCCTGAAGGAAAGTAGCAGAAATGGTTTTCTATCATTACATTATATTTCAGTCTAGTCTCTTCGAGCTACTTAGTGCATTCCCGATAAAAGTATTTCACAAAATGATTAGAAGCACGGCATAGAAAAATACACACTCCTTCTCCAGAAAAAAAGAATTTCATATTTGAATCTGACTCCACTGGCTATTCTTTTAAGAATGTGCCTATGAAAGACAAAGTCATGTGGTAATGAAACCAAGGTTCCTTGATCATTTGTGTTCTTGTGAAAATTCTATTTTTGCCAATTACCAGAAACAGAAGCAAGGTCTTAGAATCAGCTCTCTAGTGTTTAACTGCCTGTGGAGACTCCAGAGGAAGAGAACAAAACCTAGCCCAAGAGTCACTAATTTCCACTTAACAAGTGATTTGCATGGCATGGATAATTTTATATCCTAAATTTGATTACTTATTTGAATTCCATCATCTAACCCTTATTAATTTCAAGTCAAAGCAATTATTTGTCTAATACAGAACCTTGTTGGAACACTTTAGGTCTGGTTTTCTAAGGAAATGAGATCCATGCCCCCATGTGCATGCACGCCTGTGTGAATGTGCGTGTGATCTTACTGCTCCCCCACCCCAATATCCTCTACCAAATCTGTCAGTGCAATCAACAGAGATTTTTGCAGCACCAATTTCTTAGAAATATCAGAAAAACAGGCAGCCAAGATGTGGAGGGAGAAGAATGAGAGCTCCAGTTGGAAGAATAGCTGCAACACAGACCAGGAGAATCCAGCCATGAGCTGTGAAGCTGAAGGAGTGGCTTACACTGTTCAGTGGCCTTAGAACTGAGCTGCCTTTGCCCCTCCATGTTAGAATCAGACATCATATATGCACAATACTGAGACTTCTTTGCTTCTCTTCAAAGTTCAAATTAAATACTTGCAAATATTTTCAATACTTGTGAGCCTTCTGCTCACCACAGGAAAAAGTGCAGCTCCAGACAGGCAAGTAATTATTTGGATTTCGCTTTTTCTTGTCTCCAAATTCCACAAACCAGCCCAGATATTTTTTTAAATCTAAGTTCTTCAAATACATAAGGGGGAAATAAAATAAAAATTTAAAAATTAAAATTAAAAACGTATAAAATAACAGTTGCTTTATTTTAGCTTCTGAGACACAAAATTTGCATCAGAATAGATCAAATATTAAATTCCTCTTTTAAAAAAAGAATCAATAAGAGTTTTCCTGCTAAGAAACACCTTTCAATATACTTGATTTTCTGGCAGAGTTATAAATATTTCACTTTATGACCATCTCAGATTTTTACTCTGTTTTTTTGATGATGTCTTAAAAGGTGATTAGAAAATTATGAGATCCTAAACCACTAACAGGCAAAGAGACATTAGAGACTTGTAGTGTTGCAATCCATCTGGAGATGCACAGGTTTTGAAAGTCCAGATTATTGCAAGCATCTGGACCCTGAGGCCTGTGTGACTCCTCTGCCCTGCCCAGTACAGCTGGCTCTGCATTTGCCTCACTTGCCAACTCACCCCAGAAGGTGATATGTTGGAGATTACAACAGCACAATAAATACAGTAGCCCATGTCTCATTGTGTTTCCCATATAGAAGCCCTTAAAATGTTAATGCCTGGTAAATGCCTTAGACGTAGTGCCAGACAGAATCGAGGTATTCCTTGGCAGTAGATGCCAATTCATAACTTGGAGCACTCTCCAAATGACATTATGATTCTTTTTTCTAGGGACTTGTAAGGACAGCACACCAGGGCAGTGCTGGCCACACTACTACACTGACTCCTCGAATAGGGCTGCTTTTTTTTCTTGTCTGAACACAGTTTGTGGGTTCTGAGGTAGATAATGAAGGCTGGAGCTGCATTAAGGGGTCTCATGTATGACATGTACTAATAATGTTCACCCATGCAAAGAGGCAGGAAGACACAGACACTGGAGTATCCATCTCCTCAGTATTCATTAGCTGCTGTTAATGTAGACAGCAAGAGAACAGATTTCCCTGTACTGTTGCTTGAGAAGTTTTTAAAAAGTGCTTACTTTCTAAAAGGAAATCAATAGAGCCAAGGCACTATAATGAATCTAGTGGACAGCTGAATGGCAAGAATGAGGTGGCTGACCTTCACTTACAGTTCTTAATCAGGAGCAAACCCAGAAGTATCAGGCCAGTTATTCTGAGGCCACAGAAAACTGATGGCAGGAAAAAAGCTGTCAACTTTTTGAGGTGACATAGTCCTTTTATGAGAACAGATTTGTCTTAGACATTCTTCAGCCAGTCAAAGAGCAAATAACCCATTTTGTTTTTCCCCTGTTCTAGTGCTGATGAAAGATTTGATGCTACTTTTCACACTAATGTTTTAGTCAATTCTTCAGGACATTGCCAATACCTGCCACCAGGTAGGCTGTTTGCATGTCATAAATTTCAACAGATTATTTGTATGGTGTGGTTTCAAATTTGCCATAAATTCTCTTACATTTTATTTGTTCAGCTAGCATCATCTGATAGATGTAAGCCTAGATAAATTACAGTTATTTGGCTAAAATCTTTGCATGAAAGCCATCATACAAGATACATGTTTTATTAAAATTATGGAAATTCTTCTGTCATAATGCACAATTTCAGAAATTTGGAAGTCCTTACTATAAAAACATGTTGTTTATTAAAGTCTTCGTAATGCCTCAACAAATTTTTATTACTTTATTTTACTGTTTCTTTTATTAATATGGCAACTTTATAGTAAGATGCTTAGTAACATCTTGGATGCATTTCTATTTGAAATGATTCAATGAATGCTTCATCAAAACAATTTTTGGTCTGGATGTATAGAAGTGGAACACTGTTTCTCTTCCCCAACTCAATTAGCATAATCATTAGAATTAACTCTTCCTAGCATCTGAATTTTGCAAACTACAGCAGTAGAGCCAATGCTTTCCAGATAAATCAGGTTTTCTGCTTAAGATGTCCAGAGGGCTTTCAGGGGTTTGCTTCTTGATTTAAGATGCTCTCTTAATGTTCCATTTGGTGGGGGTTTTTCAGTTCAGCTCTGAAAGCTGCAGAAGGACAGGATCTGACTCAAGTGAAAAAGAAGCAGCTAGCTGTCCTGAGTAAATTAAGATCATATAAATATAATAAACACTAAATCAATGTTTCAGGATTTCTTACTTCAGTCAGTAAAAGAAATAGAAACCGATTAGCTATTCTGCTTCATTTCTTCCTGAAATACGGCATGTAGAAATCTGAGTTTTTCTCTGAATATTCTTCCACTACGTGCCAAAATGGAAGAGTGTCTTTAAAAACAGTTCATAACATCAATACATTAGTGGTACAGTTCTTTCCCTTCTCTATAACTGACTTTGCTCTTTACATATCAAGACAGGACTGAGATTAAATATGCTTTATAAATGAAAAACAAAAGGCACAATGTAGAGCAAGTCCTGGTTACAAAACACACACAATGAAATTTTGTGGAACAAGCATTTAAATTAAGTGTTCTTGTTTAAAATCTCACCTAGGCATATTTAAGAGCTCATGCTACATAGATGTGCGCTGGTTTCCATTTGATGTTCAGAAATGTAACCTGAAGTTTGGATCCTGGACTTATGGAGGCTGGTCCTTGGACTTACAAATGCAAGAAGCAGATATATCTGGCTATATTTCAAATGGAGAGTGGGATTTAGTAGGTAAGCTCTTGATTCCTTACACTTACACTGAAAACCTGCAGCCTTGTCTCCACTGCTGAAATGGATGGAGTAATAATTGGGAAATGAAGACAGAAATTAAATTAAAAAATTACCTAGCTAGTGGTATTTGAAACTCTTGAGAACAAATCTCAGATGCAAATCAACATAAAAAAAAGAGAAATCTGCTGCTTGAGTTCTGTATCTTTTATCTGATTTTCCTTTATCATCTGAGAAAAATGGGAATTAAACTAAGTAGTTTTACCTGTAGTAAAACATGGAAAACTATATTTATCATTTTAAAAAATAAACACTACATAATATACAGTTTATTCACATTAATTTCTAGTTTTCTTCCTCTTTTCTCCTGCACAGGAGTTCCTGGGAAGAGAACTGAGAGCTTTTATGAATGTTGTAAAGAACCCTATCCAGATGTAACCTTCACAGTTACTATGAGACGTAGGACTCTTTATTATGGACTCAATCTCCTTATTCCTTGTGTCCTGATATCAGCACTTGCCTTGTTGGTTTTCCTGCTTCCAGCAGACTCCGGAGAAAAGATCTCACTAGGTAAAGTATTAATAGGATATTGTAAATATGACTAAATCAAAAGAAGTTGCCTTTTAAAGTTTCTTTTTAAACACTCTTAGGCAGGAGGAATAGTTTGTGTGTCCTGTTCTGGCTCACAAGCTGTTTTTAGTGGTTGATGCTGAACCAGCAGAGGCATAAACAATTCCTGAGTACCTTCCTTAAGAAGCAGGCTTTAATTTTTTGACATTCATTTACTGAATTAGATAAAGCTTAAGTTTACAAATACACATTTGAACACTTTAACACTGAATTATTCTTAATACTTCCTTTTGATATTGAGTTGTATTAAGAGCCTATGGTGCCTTCTCAGAAAGATTGATTCTAATTGCTCCTATTTTAATTTTATAGTGAATTTTAACATAAGCAATGGTTTGTGAAACAAATCTGATTTTGAGTACTTGATCTTTAAGATGGAGTTTAACTATATAAAGAAACATTTTGTCCTATACAAAATTAAAATGAAATAACTTTTACTAAGTAAACATTACTGTTTTAAGGTAGAAAAATTAACATTTCTCATAATATGGTTTAATTAAGGAGTAATAACTTCCTTAATTAAGTTGTCCTTCTCCATATTTTCAGATGAATTCTTTGTTCCTTAATCCTTTCCCACCTGAGAATAACTATTGTTTAAGTCTAGTTCTGAGAAAAGAGTTAAGTCTTTTTCCAGAAAGATGAGAACTCATCACTGAGCAACAGAAGTCAAACTCCAAAAATCAAAGTCAAGACCGCTTAGGCATAATGCCCTGCAGAACCCAACACTAAAATCAAAGGATACCAAAGTGTGTCCAAGGCAGCAAATCTGCTTTTGAAGAAATTTATGTATTACACCACCTATAGCTTCCATGACAATTAATCAAGTGTCACATGTTTAAATACTCAGATTCACACCATGTTTCTAAAGCTAATACAGTGCAAGAATTGCTTTGATTTGCCTCAGTTAATTAGCAAATGATGGTAAAAGTTGAACCATTACAATGATGTACAAATATCCATGTCTGTGCAAGCATTGGTACCAATTTGGCAGTGCCTTTCCTCTGAACTTGAGGCAGTACAAGGAAGGACTTCTAATGTGCTGGAGCAGGGTTACAGTGGGATTGCATCTTGCAGAGAGTACTCCTTCAGATTAATTTTGTTTCTCTCCCTCCTGTAATTACAAGCTACTGATATGATTTCATACTTTACATTTATCTTTCAGGTATAACAGTTTTATTGTCTCTCACTGTCTTCATGCTGCTTGTGGCTGAAATTATGCCAGCAACCTCTGACTCTGTGCCCTTAATTGGTAAGCTTTTAGTCTCTTGGATTTTTTTAGTAAACAAGGTGCAGTGACTTTGGACAAAGGCCAGCATTAAGGCAAATCACCAGCTGTACAATGGATGACTGCAATTGAATTACAAAAATATTGCCAATTGATGAGAGGCTCTGATGGGTGCTCTCTGCTCTGAATGAAATAGAGAACCTATGTGAATTTGGGGAAAGCATAAATTAATTTTAGAAATTAATTAATTAATTTAGAAAGAATTAATTTTCCATGGAAGAATTTTTTTCAGTTTTGACACAATTGGTCAGATTGTGTTCTGTAGACCTAATTCCAATGGGGAAATTGGAATACATGAACTAACATAATTAAATCTTCCCACTGTAATTGCTCAAAAAAAAAAAAAAAGGGAACTTCTCAAAACAAGTACTAGTCAGTATATATAATAACGCTGAAAGGAAATTAGAAGGCAGCCTGTGTTAAGGTTTCTCAGAAAAGGCAGGTGCTCAGTTCCACAAAAACAACAGCTAAACACTGGCTATCCCCTCAAAATAATGTCAAATCTCTCTGCTGCTGAGAAATCTTTCAAAAGCACCTAGAGCAGCACTACACTGGAAAAAACCCTAAATGCTATGGATACATAAAAAACCACCCCTTATTAAAGCTATATCAGCCAAAGTATGTTCCTGTAATTATTTCTTTATTTTGCAGCTCAGTATTTTGCCAGCACTATGATTATTGTTGGTCTTTCTGTTGTTGTCACTGTTATTGTTCTACAATACCACCATCATGACCCAGATGGAGGAAAAATGCCTAAATGGGTAAGGTTTGATTTTCCTTCATTGTCCATTGCATAAAAGTTCAGCTCAGGGATGTGATAGAGTAGCTA
The DNA here is from genome assembly GCA_018697195.1 of Certhia americana. Lineage (NCBI taxonomy): Eukaryota > Metazoa > Chordata > Aves > Passeriformes > Certhiidae > Certhia > Certhia americana. The sequence goes on from CM031866.1 coordinate 13,390,339, forward strand.
CTGGCCCATGATTTCATATGTTAAAAACATATAAACCCTTCCCACATATATTGTCTGGAAAAGCAGTTTCACCAGAAATGAGGAGTCCAGACACATTCCATGTGGTTGGTTTCTTAGAAAATGCTTATGTGCAAGAGAGAATGAATATACCTCCACTAACTTCTCAAATCCTTCAAAACAGCTACATGCAACTCAGGATTTTGTTAAAACCTAAATATATAAATGAAATTTATTTTAAAATAAGGTCCAGATGTTAGAAGTGAACCAGGTAGAAGAATAGATTAAGGTGTTGATGGAGATGATAAATGCATGAAATAAACTACTCTCAAGGTGCAGCAGTTGCTACATACTCAGCTGCTGCCCAAACAAACATCCATAGCCTAAAGAGCATCTGTTAAAGATGGCTGTTAAAGTGGAATTTTCTCTGAAAATCGTGATCTTTATATCTCTGTTCAAGAGCATTTGTAAAGTCCAAACAATTAAAGTACTTTTTTCTAAGCACATAAGACTTTTTTAATAATGTCCTTCTATGAGGGGTGGGGTTTACAGAGAACATTGTGGTGATATTAGATTACTACACACTGCTGTCATCAGCTAAATGTCCCCTCCTTTGACTTCACCCAGCTCACGGCAGCATCAGGCCTTTCTGAATAGGGAAAGACCTTTCTTTTTTCTTTCTAGAACAATGAATTATTATTATCCTTACTAGCTGGAAAGAATGTGCATACAGCAGTACCCTGAGGACAAGAGATAATGAGATATTCCCTGGCTTGTTCTGGGGTGGAGACTTTAAAATACATTTCAGTGAAGACAATAAAAGATAGATTTCTTTAGACATGGGTTTGATGACCTAAAGGGGACAACGTTTAGAGCTGAGCAAAACATCCTCAGAAAACAGGGTACTTGAGGTTGAGGAGTGAGTTGTAGTGTTGAGAAGCTGAAGTCCAACAAACACTGTTTGGACACCGGTGGATTTTGGATCAGGCCCTCAATTAGCGGAATATTATCCTTCTTGGTGAAGCTTGATAGCATAAAAAAAGTAGTAGGGCAAGATCTGTCTCTGGCTGGGATATTTGCATGGATATAACATCTACTCTGAGCAACAATCCACAGTCAGAATAAATGGACCAAATCTAATATTAATTACAGGAAAAGCTTTGCATATTATATGATGCAATAATATTTCATTAGAACTCTGAAAAACAAATGCTGGAAAGAGCTCTTAAAGACTGATTTAAATAAATTACAGATACTTTCATTTGAGGTAGAACAGTCTCTGGCTTTCCTGCACTTTCTGTAAGGCTGGATTAAGGCAATGTGGAAAACAGTGAAATGATATGCACAGATTAAACCCGGAATATATATATATTTTTTTTTAATCAAAGTAATTTTTCCATATTTTCTTCATGTTATATCCAGATCTCTTTTCTAAAATCTGCAACTGACTGTTGTGGACACAATATGAGAACAGAATTATAACATTTTAAAGCTCAGTGGTCCAGTCCATCTATTTCAGCAGCCCCACCCAAATAGTACTGGATGTGAATTTAATATTAGAGCACAAATTAGAGAAAAGAACTGCAACTTTATCAACTACCACCCAAAGCAGTGTTCCTCATACTATTAAAAAGGAACTCTTCTTCAGTAAGATTTTGGTTTGGTTTTGTCCAATCCATAGCTTTTAGTAAAGGTGGAAAAGGCTGCCACGTCACTGTTCAAGTGTCAGGGAGAGTTAACACTGGACACTCCCATCAGAGGAGGGAGGAGTCCCAATACTGATCATCAGCCTGAGGCAATCTATCACTGCTAGAATAAGAAAAGAACCCCAGTGACTGGTAAATTCATCAGCTGGAAAACTCCAGCACCATTTTCTAGAATGGAGTGCAGGCTAAGTAGAGACCATGGACCAGTCACCCCAGCTGCTTGAATACCAACAGCACCAGTGGCTGTGTGAAGAGATCCTTATTCTCAAAATTTTTTTCAGACAAGAATCATCCTTCTGAACTGGTGTGCTTGGTTTCTGAGGATGAAAAGACCGGGAGAAGAAAAAGTGCGTCCTGCCTGTCAACATAAACAGCGTCGCTGTAGCCTGTCCAGTGTGGAGATGAACACTGTGAGTGGACAGCAATCCAGTAATGGCAATATGCTGTACATTGGGTTCAGGGGGCTGGAAGGGGTTCATTGCACACCCACCACTGATTCAGGTGTGATCTGTGGGAGGATGACCTGCTCACCAACCGATGAAGAAAACCTGCTGCACAGTGGTCACCCGTCTGAAGGTGACCCAGATTTGGCTAAGATTTTGGAAGAGGTCAGGTACATTGCAAACCGATTCAGAGACCAGGATGAAGAGGAAGCCATTTGCAATGAATGGAAATTTGCAGCCTCTGTAGTGGATCGGCTCTGCTTGATGGCCTTTTCAGTCTTCACAATCATTTGTACAATTGGTATTTTAATGTCAGCACCAAACTTTGTAGAGGCTGTATCTAAAGATTTTGCTTAACTCCTAACTAAAACCTGCTTCTTCTCTGATTGGTATGTAGCAAATAAGAATGTGGGGTCTTTTGATCGCTTGTTTTTAATGAGTATAATGCCTCTCACTGTCTGCTTTCTTTTGCCCCCCACCCCCACTCCCTGGTCCTGAGTTCCTTTTGGAAGAATGGCACCAGTTCAAAAGGGAAGCCAAGAGTCTCTCTGGGCTGTGTCTATGTAGCTCCTCTGAACTTTTGTGGAAAATGCCAAAAGGCTGGAAGTCCCTTCAGAATGATAGGGTATTCCACCACCACCTCTTACACATGCTCAAACTGGCTGTTCCAAAATAAGAGGTAGGCAACGCCAGAAATAGCACTTCTTCCAGGCTTTATTATAAAGGGTAGAACATTCCATCTTATCTATTTGAATGACTGATTGTAAAACACTTAGGAGAGGATTAAATCCAAGTGGCTGCTCAAGCAGAGAAAAGGGAGAAAAGCCTTATGTAGCTCTTCAGCTCCTCACTCACACCCTGTAACTCCCTCCATGCACTTTGTATACAACATACATGACTTTCAGAATGTTGAATTTGTCTGAGACACCAGAAACCTGAATGTTCAGAGAACACATCACATAATGTCCTTCATATCTTTCTGGATTTGACCTACAAATTTAGTTTGAATTCTAAGACAGGCTTCAACAGTAATTGTCGTAGTATTTCCTACTTCCTTCTCCCCAGAAAGGCATTCTTTCAACTAATAACCATTTTAACTATCAAAAAGAAAAATGATGGATTTAAGATGCCTTCATCATCACTTGTTTAAAAAAACCCAACCTCCATGCATGTCTCTTTACTGTTAACTGGATTCCAGTGTGGGAAAAGTAACTTAATGTCCTGTACAGGCTTCAGCATAAATGAAGAATCTAAAGAAAAAAAATGCCATTAAATTCTGACATCAAGGTTTTCATTTAAAAATTAAAGGTTAGAATTGTTGTATGCTTAGCCTTTTATAGATCTCCTTCTGCTGAGTCACTGTAACATTGTCTTTACAAGAAAAACTGCACCTTTTCTGCTCAGTCTGTAATCAGACGAGAACTAATGAATAAAGCTTCTTGCCTCTGATATAAACTATTAACTGTATAAATATATGTTTATATATACACACTGCAGATATATCCAAAGAAAGGTAAAAACTTAAATACAAATTTTACTAAGTCTAGACAGACTTTTGCAAAGGCAAAACTAGTAGTTCAGGACTTTGTTATTTTTGGTTCTGAAATTCTCTTATCAATATATGCTTAGTTTTGATGTCACTTTGATGTCTTAATTAAAAAGGCTGAGCTGAGAATACCAGGACCTGAAACCTTGTGTGTACAAAAGAGCTGAGAATTAGTTCTTCACTGGCACACCAGTATTCCTAACCAGTGCTATAAGTGGTAAAAGATGTGGGAGGGGATTAGTTTAGCCCTGGTTGCTTCCTTTATCTTACAGAACCCACATTTTTTGGCTTCAGAGACACAAACAGAGGCCTGTTGTTGTACCATGAAGTTTACTGTGAAATAAACTCAAGGCCTCAGTTTATCTCTTAAGATTGATTAAAATAAAGCATCTGTAATGCTTATCCTCCCTAGGTAATGATTTCCTTCTCAGAGTCAGCTTCCTTGAAAGCAGGAGAACCAAATTTCATGGAAAGCAAGTCCAGAGGCACCCCAGGTACCACCCTTCACCTGATTGAACACCTTGTACAAGCACTTTTGTGCCTGATAAGCAGGAGAAGTGAAAGGCAGGCAAGATATTTCTCAGTTTGTGAGTTTTGTTTTCCTGAAGGTACATTCTGAATCTCACACAAGTGCAACATTCAAAACCTTCTTGTAACTTCATCCTGAAACCATGTGTCAGAATTACTTGCAAAGAAGTTATGTTTTCAGGAACAACTATTAAGAATAAGCCTTGTGATGATTCCAGCAAACAGTTTCTAATCTATAGATTGCACATGAATGGGAAACTATGAGTGCAAACTCTGAAATGCGAGTTTTGTTCATTTGTGAATAACTGCACATATCACGTGGCATGTGCTCCTCTTCTGGGTAATCTTTCTAGGCTAGGATTCCTGATGAGAATGTTTATTTGCATTGGTATTTTTTCCTGCTGCAAGTATACCTAAATAGCTATGTAGAGTGCTCCATTTAGTCTTTGTAAAGTTTTGGAGTCCTCTTGGAGAATAACTTTTCAAAGAAAAATTAAGACTTTTGAGGACTTCCTTGTCCAATGGGACACAACTATTGCACTCATAGTACATAATGCATGTGGTATAGGAAGCATGAGAGTCCCCCTCTTTCCACCCAAATCCATTTACAGTATCTCTGGAAATCATCTTTCTAAGTACAGGAGGATGGAGGAAGCAAGCTACAATTTGACAGTAAACTTCATTTTCAGTGACAGACATGCCTACCCTTAAAAACTGGAGAGTTTGGCCTTATGTGGAATCCAGCCAGAGTCTGTCCCAGAGAGCTGGTAAAACTGTCAGAGATCTCCAGGTGCTGATGAAGGGGCTGTGAGACACCAGCATTCTGCCCACACTGCCTTTATCATTGGCAGGGTCAATGAAAATGCACCAAGGGGACAAGGGAACCCTCATTTTCCTACTGTTGACACAACCTGTAAACATTTGGTAATAAGTTTACTACATATTTTACGTATAAGAGTGACTCCTCCATTATGTCATTTGGCACCTCTAAGTTAAATTTTCCTGTAACTGAGCTGAGCAAAATCAGTATGGTTCTTGTCAACTTGTGTGTGTCTTAAATATATTTGTGTATGTGCTAAACAATATTTTGATCTAAATGCTGTGAAAAAAAATATTTATTTACAATTCTGGGCATAGACATGGAAATTAAATACAGTATGTTTATATAATATTAAAGTCTACATATTGATGGTAAAGATCTGTTATAATCTTAAAGAGTCTAGATAGAGAATGAGAAGTGGTTCACCACAACTAAGATATGACTTGCCTGACAAATTCAAAAGCTCACTCTAGAGCTCAGGTGTCATGTACAATACTATGTGTGAACAATGTATATTACTTTTTCTGTTTTTATATTGAAATGTATTGAATATTTAAAAGACTTTTTAATATTAAAAAAAATTATTTAAGTGTTAATGCCAAGAAAGTTCCAAACATAAAATTTTAAAAACTTAGTTTTAAATACAGATAAATTATTTAAAAAGTATTTAAAATATTAGATTATTTTATATAGGAATTGATAATACTACGCAAGACTTTTTAAAAAGATTTCTTTAAATTCTCTTTACATTCTCTAGCTGCAGGATGTAATCTCAGTTCACCTTGACAACTCAATTTATCTTCTTTAACAAGACAAGAAGGTAAACCAAAGCCCCGGATTTTCTTTCCTTTGTTTTACCATTTTTTACATTAAGAAACATTGCATAAAGGGCATTAGAAAGAGATGTTACATCTGTCAGGTACTGATTGTCATATAAGCAACTCAATGCCTTTTCAGTCCAGTGCAAATAAAAGATTTAGATCAAGAGACTTTTGATTCTTTTTCATTTTGCTAACATGGAAAAAACTCAAGTGGTAGCAGACATGAATAGCCATAAAAGGAAGAAAGATTTCTGGTTATATCAATCTGAGATGACAGAGTTCTTTGATAATTAAATATAAATTCATATCCTCTTGCCAACCAGTCCCACACCAAACATATATTACTTCAGTCTTATATAAGCAATCAAAGTTAAGTGAGAAGGACTGAAATACCATGCAAATTTTGGACTGGCCTCAATGCCAGCATTAATTTATTTTTTGAAGTTTAACACAGAAGAGAGAAAAACCAAATCCATACCAGCTGAATAAATTGTTGGTTTTGCCAGCTGCAAAGTTTGTTTGTTGGCTACTATTGAAAAAATATTAAATCAGCAGATTATCCCTCAGATGCAAATAGATGTGTCATTGTAGTTTCTTGCAGAGAGATGAGTTTTCCTGCCCACATATTGAAATAGCGTCCTTTCTTTACAACACCCTGCTGAGCATGTGCCAGAAGATCAAGGGCTGCTGAACACAAGACTCCATTCTCTTCATGCTTCCCTAAGTAAGGAATAGCTGAAGAAGACCGGTTTGGCCCAGGGCTCCACAAGAATCATACAAGGCCAGAGTTGTTACTGACCCCAGGCTGTCCCTGGGGAGAGCTGTCACAGTCTCAGTGTCAGATACTCAGGTGAGGCTGGTGCTGCTCATTCTGCCAGCGTGCCCCACCCTCTCCAGTGCTGAGAAGCAGGACAATCTGTGTCACATTTACTACCAGACTCCAACAGGTCCAACAGGTTCAGCTTAAAACACAGCAGGCAGGCTCCTGGCACTGTCCATGGACCCCACCATCACACACACTCCATCTCAGAAGCCTCTGAGCACTGTGTGCTCCTGCTCTCAGGCATATGGGTGGTTCAGATGCAGACTGAGAGCTGCTGGGGTTTAGGAGCTTATTCATGAGCAGACCCAAAACCATTGCCCTCTGGGTGGCCATGCCCATCAGAATACTGGGTCTTGTGACTACAGAGATTAACAGTACCAGCCACACAGTTGTAATCCTCAGTGTATCAGGGTGTATTTTACTTCAACAATACTGATTTCTTAGCCTAACCTCAATCTTAAAAGGCTGTGATCAGAATCTCCACATTACAACAAATCTAACCTGGTAATCCAGCAGGATCACAACAGCACTACAACCACAAATGAAAGTCTTCTACTGTTACCATTTTTTTTTTTTAAACATTGCTCCTGCTGCGTAAGAGAAAACCTTAGTATTTACGTAACATTGATTTATGCTATTAAGCAATTTGTGGATGATGGCATAGAGAGAGAATAAATAATCTCTCATGCCCCAATGAACACATTCAAAACTGCCATTTTTTTCACAGAAAATGAAAGTATTCCAAAGTAGTCTTAAACTTAGCATCAATCAGTGTAAAGGTATCACAAGTAAATCATTGGGCTTTCAGAGCTGCAGTGATTTGTCCATGTAACAATTCTATACAGAAATAACAGTTTAAACTTCAAAATAATTTGAGCTATCTACCTATTTTTATCTTTAAAAATGCCAAACAAAACCAAAACCCAGCAAGAATTTAACAACTGCGACATGATATAATGCTACTCTGGAAAATGTGTACATGAGAATAACATCTATAGAGACTTTCCTCTTAGCTAAACAATTGATATAACCAAATGCCTCACTGCCTACATAAGGCAAAGAAATCTTTCTACTGAGTCTCAAATTCTGGGATCAAGACCACATTCAATCCAACAAACCTCACAGTTATCATTTATGCATTAGTCTGGTTCATGGTAGGTATGTAAAGGAATAGGAATAAGCCAAGTATTAAATATTTATATTATATTGGTTTTAGGCTAAAAAAACCCCAAACCTGCATCCCAGAGCAAGATATATGCACAAAACCCTAAGACCATTTTATCTTCTCTCTCAGTGTACACGTATTACATACAGCCATGAAATATTTCAATAACTTTTGTTCCTATGAAAGAATTCCAGTTCGAGATTGCTTTTGCTAGTGCAGCACACTCACTGCTCCCTGTCCTTCTTCCAAATTCTGGCCACATGAAACCTAATCAGCAGACTATTTTGATCAGAAGAAATGTTACAGGACTGACATTCAGAAATCCTGTGTAACTTTAACACTTGAATTAAGTTTTCTGACTTGTCATTAGAAAATCTGACGTTATTGTGCCAAGTTGTGCCAGAACTTCAATGGGAAGTTCATGCCAGCCCTGCAGAGCACAGATGCCCAGGCAGGGGAGGAGGCCTCCCTGGGGAGGAGTGGTAGGGCAAAGCAGGCTCCCTCATCACTCCGTGGGGCATGGAAAGTGAGCTCTCCTGGTTGTTCTAACTATGTTGTGTAGGACACAATGAGTATATGCTGTCTTTTCCTATCAGCTAGCAAGATTTTATTTCTTTTGATGAGGTAACAATTGAAAAAATACTCAGGAATTACAGGTTGCAATACACAGCTGAAATCGTCTTATCTTAACACCATCAGAAACCGTCTTAAACTGGATTAAATTGAAACCAGGTTAACAATAAGACAATGGTTGTAGTTCTCTCCTTGCTAAGCACTTTTAAAACCTACAGAAGTTAATTTGCTGCACCTTTCTCTGCAGTCTAACATTGATATTCCTCATTGCAGTTAGCAGAGTGGTAACATTGCATAATGACACTTTACACTGTCCATATTGTTTATAATGGAGAGGAACTTGCAGTGAAGAGATTAGAAACAAGGACAAAAAGGCAAAGTATTGTACCTTTTAAAATAAACTGTGAAAGATAAAAAGGGCACATGAAGGACTTGCAGAGGGTGAATGGAAGCAGGTTTGGTATTATCATCAGCAGAGAGATGTGACATGTCATCAGTGCCACACCTGCACCCCAAAGCCCAGAAAGCCAGCAGAGTCTCTGACCACCCACAGCTGAGCACAACCTGTGGTGTTTGTGCCAGGTGGGGCTGAGAGGGGGCAGATCCACACTGAGGGAGGACAGAGCACTCACAGAGGGCCAGGCTTCAGTCTGGATACTTAACATACCTGTGCCTCATTTGTGACTGCACTTCATTTGATGACACACAGAGGTACACGGCTAGTGCTGGCCATGGCTTGAAGCACATTTTACCTAACTCTGAGAACTCCTCACTGTCCTCCCCCTATTTCTACATACACATAAAAATTCTGCTTCTCCAGGGAAACAGGGTGGATTTCAAACACTTTCAAAGACTTAAATAAACTTCTGCAAAATATTCAGAAAAATCTATGCAGAGGAAATCTCTATGTCAGCTCATAACCAGTATGGTTTCTATTGCTAAAAATATACTGGAATTCCTAGTTTTCCAGTAGGTTTCAGTTGTGGTAATATGCCACGACTTTTATTATGCCAGCTGATAATGGAATGGGGGTAGCAACCTTCTTGCTGAAATTTCAAAGCAATCTGTGTGGGCTGAATGAAGTATAAGTGAAAACTCCTACGGCCAGCACATTCCAGCCTGTTTTAAAAAGACTGTTCTTTGCAATCATTTAATGGATTGCTCCCTGTACCTAACAGAAGCCAACCCATAATGAATGGCACTGCAGATATCTGAAGGGTCCAGCCTCAGTTCTGATAGATGGATCTGTGCCCATTTATTTTGTCATGCACTTTTCTTAGTGCACTAAAAAATAGCCCATGTACTTGGAGCAACAAAATCGGCACAGTGCAAATTCTGAGATTTGTGTCTCCATACATTGGCTTTATCATTTTAACAGTAATCCTATATCAGTGTAAATGACTGGAAATTTAGCCCAGTATTACATACAAAACACATCTTCATTTTGCAACTTCTGCAAGTTCAAAACCTGTCCCTAGCTCCAAAGACCCAAAGATTAGTGGTATCATGTCCTTGTACAACAGGCAGAGTAATAACAGTAACAGAACAATGTTTACTCCAAGATAAACAGTGCCAGAACTTTTTGCATAAAACTAATATTTGTCATCTTTCATAAATAAACCTCATTTAGACCACTCTGGCTCAGAAATAGCTTCATTTAACTACCAATTCTTTTACATTTCAGAGATGGCTCTTTTCATGTCTCAATTTTCTCACTAGTATGCAGTACGTTTGGTCAAAGAGCTTTCGTTACTGACAATTTCCATACAGGGCCTTCCCTCCACTAAGGGTGGTAAATGTTTTCTCTTGAACAGAGTTAGTACAGAAACTTCAATTGTTCTTCTGTTGTGCCACAAACTGTATGACTGATTTGGAAAAATAATCTGGATTGGGGAGCACAATGAGGTTACAGGTACTCCTATACTTTTCTCAGACAGCAGCAGCATTGATTTTCCCATTCCCCTGACGAAAATAAAACACTTCAACAAACTCACTCTTTCTTCATTTATCTGACACAGACACATCCAAGCTTTGCTTAACTGTGGTAGCAGGAGTGAATGCCAGCATAGATTGTAGCCCAAAGTGTAATTATTTTTACAGGATTTTGGTTTTTTTAGGTTTTAACTGTCCTTTAGCCTACATGTTGAAATCACAGAGTGGCTAGAACCCAACACATATTGAGAGGAGACCAAAGCTAGAAAAATACACGTACTTAAAGAAGCTGGTGAAGCACGATGTATTTTTCAAGACTAATGTAGCTCAAAGGTAACTGTAAAGCAGAAAATTTTCAGTTCCCACACTGCAGAGGACTCAGTTCGCTACTCTGTGACAGAGCAGAGCACGAGCTCTTGCTGAGTCAGAAAGCTGCTGAAGCTGTGAGTGTGCAAGTGCTGGTCTGCCTGCAGGCACAGGGAGTCGTGCTGCCGCTTGCTAGGAGCCAATAATCCACAAGGAGCAGGAAAACACTCAGCAGGACTCCAGTGGAAGCAAAACTCTGCAGGACGAACAGTGTGCCCTTAAACAGACAGCAGGACCAGTGCCCCATACAATGTCTGGAATTTTAAATACTATATATATGTAAGTTTAAAAAGGTTTCTACCAAAAGTTCAGAAGACCATGAAGACAAGTTCACCAAAGCTGTCCAAATATGGGTGAAACTTTCAAGAGCACACAATTTCTAGATTTCTAGATCTCAATACTTTTCCATAAATTTGTCTAAATAGGAAAAAGAAGGGAAGAGAGGTAATGGAATACAGTAAGGATCCAAAAATTAGTTTTCAGAAACAGCTATGCAACCTCCTGAAAAACTTCATCAGCAAAAATGTTCAGCCAACAACCTCAATGATCACACTTTGCTGAAGAGTTACAACTGAGTTTGTGAATAGGATGACAGGATTGCCCCATGAAGCCAGCAAAACGTTTTAGGGGAAAAAAATCCCTGGAATTATCAGGAGGACATATTATTTGCAATATTTCTTTAAGTTATTGATAATATGACTGTGCCTAATACTGATTAAATAATTTCTTATTTTACTCAAAAGTTTGTCTTAGTCTTAAGGCAAACTGACAGACCTCTGATCCTGCAGAGTCAGTACCAAGGAAGATGTTCCTCCTGGAGGCCATGCTCAGGGACAAAAAGCACTGAGAAATACTGGCTGTCACTTTGTAAACTGTTTTTTTCATTGCTTGTGTTTGGGGAAGGAATTCATCCTGTCCCTCTTAGCAGTCCTGCACTGAGCTCAGACAAGCTCTTCTTGATGACAGCAATTCATCCTCCAACCCGGTGTACCTGCTCTTCCTCCTTTGGCTTCACTGCAATTCAATTGATGGACTAATATGGCCCAACATGACATGTATTTACACACAGATTCATAGAAAACCTGCAAACGGTTCCTGGTGGTGTTTATTAGCTCCTCATACTTCCTGTCAGTGAGTCAGTGGCATCTATACTTAAAAGGGCAGCTGCTGGGCCATCAAACCTCCTACTTTATCTCTGAGAAAACACTTTTAATTCCTGATGAGAATATTCTAATAAAATATAGTAGGTGTACTGATAAAAAAACTGAGTGTCTATACCATCATACCAAAGAAAGGGGTTGAGTTTGACTTCACATAAAGCTCTCATAACTCTCAGCACATTGTTTACAGGCAGAGCAAGTGAGTAGGAGTGCTCCTGCTTCCAGAGCAGAGCTACAGTATAATAAATTTAGCAGAGAACGATTACTGACTGGCTTCCAGACACTACTGCATTATAAATAGCTGACTTTATGCTACTAATCTATTACTGTAAGCTAAATTGGTGTATGCATGAATAGAAGTTTACTCATTTATGAACATGTTGGGGACACCAGCTGATTTCAGCAGGAAAGGATGCAGGCTGGGGATATTTTACAATACCTCAGCATAAAAACACAAATTCTGAATTAAGAAGAGGGATGAGATTTTACTATTTCTGTGTGAAACACCACACATTGCATGTGAAAGAAACCTCATGAGGGTGGAACAATATGGCACAAGTGCACTGCTACTAACATGAAAATGTCTGTGACCTACGTATGTGAAATATTAGCATCAAGAAGACACTTAAAACACATATATAGAAAACATAGAAATATAATTTGAACAGTAACAATTACTTTTCTACCTTGTGTAAAATTCTGCCTGTACCTACAGCTGCATTCTCCATTTTTATGCTTCCCAGCTGCCAGCAGTCCTTGATGGAGTGCCACATCTGTGAAGCACTCCCAGTGCTGACACACCCAAAATGGCCCAGTCAGCTCTCACAAAAGCAATGCACAACCAAACAGGCAGCACATAACAAGACATGCCTGGAGCTGCAGTTACCAAGACATGCCAAGGTGTGCTAAAGTTATCAAGGAAGTTGGGAGAAAGGCTAGAGAAGTACATAAATTTCAAATTAAATACAGACTAAACATTTCAAATTAAATACAGACTAAACACTACAGTGTGACCCAATCTGTTTTTTGAGTTATCTTTTTTCTTTATTTTATCCTTGCAGGAATTTTCTTGTGACTTATCTGAATTTCACCTAGCTTTGTGCCTTCCAAGAAAGCATCAGGGTCCCCTACTAAAAAAAAAAAAATGATGAAAATTCAACTGTAAAAGAGCTGTGGAGCAGGAATAAAATGCTATTATAGATCTTTAATAACCACAGGATGTCAAACATTAACACTAAGAGATACCAGCAGGTAAGAGACAATCTTCCTGCAGGAATTGCCAAGCTTATTATCAAACACCTTGACCCCAGCCAACCCTCCCTCCCTCTCCTCCCACTCCAGTAATTATTTCAAACCAACGAGACAGTGAATTTAGCTTGTGAAGTTAACAGGTCTTCAAAAAAGCCACTATTACTCTGTCTAACAGCCCTTCAGTTTGCTTTATTTCTGTCTTGATGATTTTCCTGTTTTGGCAATTACAGAGTTGGTTAAATGGTGCCTTATGTGACCTGGCAAATGAAAAACTATACTTGTTACATTTTCTTAAGTAAGAAAAATAAAGTTCACATTTCTGAGACAGAAATTTGTGTTCTATGAATAGAAATCTATTTATATGATTTTTCAGTTTAAAGAAGTTTACATGATCCTGAACAAGCTTTATATGTTCTGCAAACTTCTAACATACTCCTCATGTATCTATGCCTGCAGTAGTTAGTGCACAGTAGTATCTGGATGTTATAAGCAGTGAAATGTGAAATTCTTCAGATGCTAAACTCTTCCCCTTATAAAATTTGCATTTAAGTTCAAATTTATCAGTTTGTAAGCACCTGATGCTTGAATTTTATCACAAATTCCCATCCTAAGGGTCCTTTAAATAATTCAGAATTTACTCCAAAACTCAGTGAAAGCACAATATCTATCTATGGACTTAACTCCTTTTGATTTTCTGAAAAGTTCTGGTTCTGGAGCTTTCCAGGCAATTGGAAAAGAAGGAAAATATAGTTATATCAAAAATGTCAGTTTAAAACAGCCTTAACAGGAAAAGTCTTAAGCCTGGAGGTGGTCTGCCCTGAGGAAAAGAAAAACAAAGGTAACGATTCAGGTTTTTAATTTCTTTAAAACCATTATTATTATTTTGGGCATGAGAAAATAAGTTAGAACATGTGTTCACTTCTTTGAAGAACCAATATTACTCTGTAAACTTGTAAATACAACTGTAAAAATGCATCCAAATTATAGCTTATATATTGACTGGCTATAGCTCTATACAAGTGCATTTTTCCATTAAAAAGCAACATTTTATCATATTTGCAATACCACAGTATCACAGGAACTTTCAAGACAAAATAATCACCTTCTTTCAAACCCATGATTAGTACTGCAAAAAGCATAAAAGTAGTATTATCTTGAGACTTTTTTTGAAATTTATTTTTTTAGCAAATGTTCTCTAAATCCACTATGAAGCTTGTACTGCTAACCTCATTCTGTCTTCCAAAAGGGTATTTCCCTGGAAAATTGCATAATCCTAAATAACAGATGAAAAAAGCAAGGCAAGGAAAAATCTTTGGAGGGATTCAGTTCTTAAACTATTCTAATTAAAAATTTTGCAAGCAGCTTAAACAAAACGTACACTGACTTTCAACTGACAGACTCACTTTGGAGAAGCAAGTTAATTCCAAGATGAGGAATGGTAAAAGGATTAAAGGGCACAAGGCAGAATTTAAACTGCAGCAGGGTTATTAAATTGTCTATGGGCTTGAGATTACACTTTCTAAAGCCACTAATGCTGAAGAGTCCCACTGAGTCTAATGAAGGTCGGATCCATCTCTTCCTAAAAAAAGGCAATTTCCTACACAACTTCATTCTGAGGAAGTGTAAAGGTTCAAACCACCATATTCATCTGAAAAAAGCTGGCCTGCATTGTCTGTCCCTGCAGCAGTGTGTGAAGAACATGAAAGCACAGGGTGGCCTGATCAGTTTTTTAAGTTTGGTTGGTGAAAAAAACATTAATTTTGCTGGCACATGTACTGTGGAGATCCTGCAAACAGCAAAACACAGGTCTAAAGCCTTCTGGTACCATCCTCCTGTTGGGCACGTGGCAGATCTCAGGTGGTCTCTTCCCTTTCCCCAGTACTTCTATTTCTGCCATTCGTTCAAGCAGAGTTCATAGTCCAAAAACATTTCTGGAAGGTCCTACCAAGGAGTACTTGGTTTAGTATTTATTCAGAATTTATTTCTACTGTAAGGGACTGGAAGAAGGAAGCATGAGAATAGCAATGAACACAGGGGAGTGACATCCTACTGAAACCCTGGGATTTGAATTCTGCAGATCTGCAGAAACCAGGCCGAATATATACTACTGAATGAAGTGAAAGGCTGGATCCAGGTAGTAACTTCACTAACAGATCTGTTCCTATCATGCCTTCAGAAGAATAACCTTTGAATACATGTTCAAGATGACATTTAATAGTATATTAAAAAGAGACAAAACCACCATGGCTGTAACAAATCATGGGAAAAATTTCAGACATCGGCCTCTTAATATACATGGTTTTACACTATTGTCAACTAATATAAAGCTCATATAGTGTTTATCAGATATAATAAACTAATCACCATCTGCAGATACAGATTTTTGTCATTAGGGAAATACAAATGAGCAATGATGTAACATCACCTTTATTTTATAGTTATTCCATGACCCTTGGAAACTTTGGGAGGTTAACTACTTATGAAATAATTAGATGAAGGTATACACCCATTCATGGTATGTGGGGATTTTTGTTTTTGTCAGACAGCTTAATGTGAAGACATTTCCTTAGGCAGAACTGGATAAGAAGCTGTGCCTGCTGCTTTCCTCCTGCTCTATTTACTGGCTTGCAGATCTAAACACATAAATGAAGCATGGGGAAACAGCCAGCTGGAGACTTGGCACCACACTGCGTGATATTGGGTCACACTGGTTTTCTCCTTCTTATATCACCAATGTGGACAGCTCATGAAGAGCCAGACTTCACACAAATGAAGACCTTTTTGGATCCTAAACATAGACTATGTTATGGACACTCATGTTTTAGTACATGTATTAAAGACATTCAAAAGACCAAAACAAACACAAAGAATAATCACATGCTTTAAACTACAACATCCTTTTGTTTGAATCAACAAAGCAATATCAGAGACAATCAAAAAGACACCATAGTAACAGGCTCTGCTCCCATCTTTTTATGCCTGTTGACCATGGAAAGCACCTTACAGCTCCCAAGTTTCAGATCCAGTTGTCTATATCTAGACAAGAAGTAGAACAAGTCAGTACTTTCAAGCTCCTACTCATCCATGGATGACGGAATCCTATCAGGAAGTCTGTTTTGAGAACACCAAGGGCAGGGTGAGGGCAGGCTGTATTATGGAGATAAACCAAGGTGCACTCTCCTAAGTGTGAATGTGCTGTGCTGTAGTGTTAGGGGTAGAAGTGTGCCAAGACACAAACATGAAAAGGTTTATTCTTCCTTATAACTCAGCCATCCTAACTCAGATTACAGCAAGCTCCTACAGTAGGGTCCAACTGCAGGCTCTGACTGCTGGTCATTTCCTGCTGGACTATGACTGCAAATGTTGGTTTACAGACTCTGAAAGCAGAACTTAGCTAGCTCCACTGTGACAGCAGGCTCCAACTCCATCAAACCCAGTCTGACCTCACAGCAGATCTTTTACAGCAGTAACTGTCTTCCCTGTTTAATTCTTTGTGTCTCTCTGGATCTTTCCTTCTCCCTCAGGGCTCCTCCAGGTCCTCTTCAATACAAGGCTTCTACGTTCCCTTAACCAGTCAACCCACTCCTTTTACTTCACCCATCTCTACTAGTCACAGCTACAACCCATTAAGAGCAAAACTGTTCCTCTTCTTTGGTAATTAGTACAGCTGTGACTTATCAGGGGCAAGGTCACCTGAAATTCCTTCTTTCACCCACAATTTTTTTCCACTCTAAGTGCTTCTTTCCTAAAGCACTGACATAACAGCACTACAAAAGCAACCAAGCATCACAAGTGATTCAAGAGTTAACTGGGTATTAAACTCTGCATCTCTGCTTCATTACAACAGCACATTCTGTACTCGGGACTTTCTCTTTCACAGACCCTGGCTACCAAGCTGTGTTAGTGATACATTTTACTCTACCTCTTTTGAAGGCTCAAGTACCTGCAGTAACAAAATCAGAGCAATCTCTTGCATGACTGCTTCTGACTATGGAAAAGTAAAACTTGCATTTTATAGCTATGGAATAATTTTCAGGAAAGGATTCTTCTCAGTTAAATATTTAACAGACACTAGCTCCTCTTTCCAGCAGTTGTTCAGTAACCTGAAATTTTCTCGTAATTGAGAAGATAAAGATATGGCTGAAATGTATGGATTTGTATCATTACAAACAAGTTTGCTGACACTTCCCCTTTCAAAATAGATAAGGGAATTATATTTAGGAAGACTTGGCTTTTTTTTTTCTTAATTAAACTTTTTTTTTTAAATACACATGATTCATACCAACTATGCTAAAAACACCACTCAAGACTGTACCAGCAGAACCAGAATGAAAAGCTCCAAGTCACTGTTTAAGGCCATAAATGTCACCCAACCATGCAGCTTTACCCTCTATATGTAACAGCCCATTAACACTTTTGTTACTGCCTTTTTTTTTTTTTCTTTTCTTCTTTCTCTTTTCCCAAAAAGATGATTTGTCACTGATATTCTAAGGCTGAAATTTTGGTTTTAGCTGCTCAGGTTAGAAATGCATTTCATTTCTGCATTTTTGTAAACCATTTTTTCTATCAGCTTAAAAGAATTAGGTGTTTCTCTGCTACTGACGATAAATGAATTTTTGATGTCTTGCTTACTTCAATATACTATTCCCAGCGCGGAATAATAAAGACTCTGTTTTTGTTTGGATCATCTTCTTCAAGTCTGAGTGCAAGTTTCCTTGAAGGAAGGTCTGTCAGGACACAGCACTGCCGACTGGGTAACTCAAGCACTAGGAGTGAGTTTGCAACCATCACAAGTGCCAGCTGGATTATCCAGCTGTTTATTCAATGGCTGTCAACACTCACTGTACTAACCACTCCTCCCTGAGCCCCACTGCTGCGTGCACAAGAACACACCTGAGAGAATCTCCTTCAAGAACAGATAGACCTCATTGGAACATACTCATGACTCCAATAAATTTTCAATTTCTGCCCCCAAATCCTGCACTGCACTTACTTTTCCAGATAAAGATCCCTGTACACCAACCAGGAATATTTCAATAGATAAAACAATTACACTGACCTTCAGGATTAGTTTCTGGGAAACTTATCAAGGAATGAGAAATGAATTTAATCAAGTCTAGTTAATTGCAAAAAAAGGAAATACCTAACTGTTGGTATTCCTACCTTCCTGATATCCCTTATGAGAGACAGGGAGGAAAAAAACCACTGCCAGAACTGTCTTCCCTGTAATGAACCACCTGTTTTAGATCAGCAGAGTAAGGTTTCATCTGCTGTATAGGCGTGATTATGAAAAAAACAAAAAAAAAATGAAATTTGACAAATTAGATCTCATGGTTCAGAAGGTAAAAATCACCAAAGAAATAAATAAAAGAATGCCCCTACAACGCAACTCCCACTCACAGCATCAGACTGTCATTTATTTCTTTTGGATAACATTGAAATTGATTGGAGCTCAGTGTAGGATGCACTCATGAGAATAAAATATTTGTAAACAGAAGGTTTTTATTTCATTATAGAGCTGTTAGACCTGGAACACTGGACAGATTCCAATCTATGTAATTACATTCAGTCTTTCTAAATTCTCTCTGCAGCCTTAATTGGAAATTATGTTTTTCTTCATTTCCTCCCCTGCATTATGGTTCCATCATAGAAGTGTCTGCACTTGAACATAATTACTTTTTATGGTCAGCATAAAGGACAACTTGGGATGCAAGGATAGAAAAGAGCTGCTACAAATGTAAAAGTGACAGAAGACTTTTCAACAGGTCATTATAGACTCCTCCTGATGAAGGAAACCAGGAAGAAGTGTGCTTCTCTCACCGTGTCTGAAGGCAGATAAGATTCTCCTTATTTTCTAAATCAATCATGGAGTACCAAAAATCTTACTGCTTCTCTTGTTGAGTGCTAAAGTAACTACAGTAGCCTCCCACACTAATAATGGAGAATTCACATTACTTTGTTCTTAATGATCTCTGCATTGTGTGTGATGATTAATTGTATTAAAGTTAAAAATTGCATACAAACCCTAACTAATCTCATTCTTAATAAGCAATGTAGAACTTCCTGAAGATTTATATTGAAGTAAAACTAGCAATAAAATAATCTTACACTGAATTAGCTAGGTATCTTTCCCTTCTCAGGTCCTTCAGTCTGAAGCAGATGTCCAGCACACACTTCATTTTCAAAAGTCATGCAAGTGTTCAGAGTGTTCCCACTCACTAGTAACACCGGTTTTCAGTAACCTTTTTTTCTCCATTTTAAACAAAAATACAGAAAAGAAAAGTGAAGTGTTCTCCATCTCCTGGCAAGAGGTTGCAGGAATATATTCACATACGGAAGCCCTAAGGTGCCAGACTCCTTCTAAGACAGAAGTTCAGAAAGAAAAATAGCTCAACAAGTTCCTGTAACAACATGTATCTCTTTACAGCACTCAGTAGTGTCAGTTATCATCAATTCACTCATTTAATACAAAGCTGCCAACAGAAAAGTAACAGATTTACCACAAATCACGAGGCTAAATGTTTTAACTGTCTTATGCTATTGATATATTTGTGTATGTGCATGTAAATAAAATGATATATGACTATACAAAAAAACTTGTCATCATTTAATAGTCATATAAACCAGGATATATGTAACTAAAATGTTAAGCACAGGCATAGGAGTCTAATAATTCATCTGATTTAACCTTCATGCTACAATGTAACTAAAAAGAAACAAGATTGAAGCTTTTCTCACTCGGCATTCAAATATCTGCATCAAACAGGATGATACATTTTCATCCTTAATTATGCTACAGAGCTGATGCATGAGCAAGGTCTGGCATTTCATCTTCCAAGGGCACTTAAATGTTACATGATTCTCATTGAGACTATACAGACAACACGAGTACAAGGACTTTTCTGTTTACAGACAAAAAGAATTTGATCTGACTACAAGCTACTGCAAAATCTGCCCTGGCTACACTAATCAATGGATGAGAGGAAAAAAAAAAAAACAATATAAGAAAATATAAAAGAAAAATAAGAACAACCAATATAGAATGAAAGAGGACAAGTAAAACACTACACTTCCCCTTCAAAATGATTTGTTGCCTTTAAAAAAACAAAAAAAAAATCAAATGCATAAAGTTCAGCAAGCGCAGAATCAAGAATAACTTGATCACATATAAAACACAAATACAGACAGCAGCTCCTCATCCTAATCTAACAGGACTGATGAGCCAGATAGCAACTGTAAATAAAGCATCAAAGAACTTTAAGAGAGAATGAAATTCCATTGCAGCTGAAATCAGGTTTACAGAAAAGTAGCGTGGAGACCACAGGGACAGTGGGAGCACTGCACTCGTGAGGAGAACAATGACCTTTGATGCTGTGAGCTCTTCAGCACCTCAACCCAGCTTGCTCTATTTTCAGTCTCCTCCAAAAAACTTAACTCTTTGGCATTCGTTCCATGGGGAAAGTGGCCTCCTATTTACTCTATTAAATTTCAAAAACTCAAAGAGTAAATAACAGAAAGCACCAGAAAATATATGGTACATTTTAAATTGACAGTGAAGAGTATAAACATCCGACTTAAATTATGCAGCACAGTGAAAAAATCCAGATCAGTGCTGGCTTCTGTAGTTGCAGCACTAATATAGTGCTGCTTTAGACAGAGCCACTGCAAGTGCTTTAGGAGTCCCCCAGCTGCTGGCAATTACCTGCTCAGAAAAACTACATTTCACAGAACACACACCCAGTACATCCAAAGAGGAGATCCTGCTTACTCTAGGGGGAACTCCCATAAGAGAACACAGAGCACTGATCGAAGGGAGTTCCTTTGCTTTCAAATAGCAAGTGCATGTTACAGTCTTTAGAGGATGCCAGAAGTCAGTGTTTTTATGGAGACCTCCAAATCTGAATTACATTAAAAGGCTTGTAACTATTATCAGCCATAACATCAGTCCTTTTACTCAAAGCCCTTCACTGCTAGCTGAAGATTCAGCTCTCCTTGGTTTTCATGCTTCCCTAGTTAATTTTTAATCTATCAATATCAAAAGTACAGGATAAAAATTAATCCAATCCTACTTTTACAATACAGCTTCATTGGAATAAGCAGCTGAAGCAGAAATTACAATTATACAATCTGTAATTACTATTTCTGCCCTTAATCAGAAATATTCTGAGACCAAGGTCAATGTAACTACACTGACAATTAATAAAACTAGAAGAGGTTATAACATCCAAGAGAGTTACTTCTGACTCCAGACCTCCTGGGTCTCAGCTGGGCAGCCTTGCAACACCAGCTCAGGTGCAGCCCATTCTACTCACAGGGTTTGATGGGCTCACTGTGGGTGCAGAGCTGCTCATGCTGAAACAGAGCAAACTCCCCACTTTCCTCAATCAATGAAAGACTGCAGCAACTTTTAAAAAAAACCAAAACAAAAACAACCTACCCACCATAAAAGAAGCTCAAAATAATCACTAGCCATGATTTAAAAAATCCACACGGCACTCCAGCAGGAAACACCTCTGAAATGTTTTCCAGTGCTGCCAGTAGCTTGCTACGGGGTTTTTGATGTGTTACTGCAGGCCCCAGGTGTTCTCAGCCTTTGTGTTCCATGGCTCCACCATACACATTGTACTCCAAGTGTTGTGAGCTTCCTCAGACAACACATTTCACTAGGATCAGCATCAGTAGGTGCTGTCATCATATAACTAAATTCAGGAAGAATAAAACCTACTGAAAGTTGCATTCTTTTACCAGGGCTTTGAAGGCCTTAATATTCTATTAAGCCACCTGAGTGAATTTAATTCACTCTGCCTCTGGTTTGGTAACTCTTACAGATGCAAAGATTATTTTAAGGAATACTTGGAAATAGATGGGTTAATGCACAATATCAATACTTGGAACATATGAGTCATAGAGCTCTCTTTGATCTTACATTCTGTTTGCTATTGAAAAAGCAACCATCTCACCCCATGCAAGATAAAAAATGAAACAGAACTTGACATCATGTTAGAAAGATTCAATTCATTAGTACAATTTGGTATCAGAACTGCAAGTCATGATCTACAAAGTTGCAAATGGAGAAACTCACTTTAAAGTTTCTTCATTTGCAGATGATTTCAAGCTGCCAGGCTCCCCAAGACAGCATCCTGCTTATTAGAAATTAAACTGGAGCTGTGGATCCACGGTTATTATGTTCTTTTAATGACCCAAACTCACCAAATATTTAACACTACAGAAAGAAACAAAAGCCACTGCCATAATAAATGACCAGAGTGTGTCATTTTATCAGCATGGGGTTAACATGTA
The DNA here is from genome assembly GCA_018697195.1 of Certhia americana. NCBI lineage: Eukaryota > Metazoa > Chordata > Aves > Passeriformes > Certhiidae > Certhia > Certhia americana. The sequence continues at coordinate 13,412,770 of CM031866.1, forward strand.
ATTATCAAGGAGCTTAACTTTTTAACTGGATTACCTTAATCTAAGACACAACTTCTCAGCTGCACTGTCCCTGAAACACTATAGTGCCACATGTCCCCCTCGCCCAGTAATTTATCAATTCTTAAATGTTGTATCTAGAAGACAGAAGGGTAATTAACATTGCTGCTTATACTGCCTGTTCCATCTCTGTATCATCTTTTCCCTGGTGCACTGAGGATCAGTGGCCCCTATCCCTTCAGGTAACAAGGCCACAGAAGGGCCCATTCTGTCCTGAGCAGCAGAGCACAGGGTCAGAAGGGCAGCAGAAACATCTTAGCCATGGGACTGCTGGCTGGCTTCTGATTGTAGGGTCACTGCTCCCTGGGTAGGTGGGAAAGGCAGACAGAACTTTGTATTTAGCTCTAACAGCTACTCTTACTCTAAATAATTTTATTTCAAACACTGAAAAGTTGTTCTGGTGTTTAATGAGGTGCAAAGGAATTTCGGATTTCTCAAATAAAATATTTTCGAAGCATACCTATGTTCAGAGATTTGAAAGAAAACATTTTGATTTGAATTTACAGATTGTTGAATCTGTGTCATTAATAAGACAATAAATCCCTTTGAGTCTGGTTTGATTTAAACCACGTAAACTGAAGTTCCTCTCCAGTGATGATCATCTACATACCATTAATTTCTGAGTAATACATAAGCATTTAGAAATTACTACTACATAAAAGTACTTTAGGTCTTTTTATATTTATACAGCTTTAGTCTGTCTATAGCATTCTCATGCAAGGCGCATTTATTAATGAATTCATAGAGATAGTTCAGACTATTATTTCTGAATCAAAGTCCAGATCCATTTTCACCATTCTAGAATGCATACACCTATCTACATTTAATATAAAATTTGATCCTATCCCAGATGAAGCCTGGACAGTCTTGCATAATATTTCAAAATGCCAACAGAGAAGACATATTCCTCACTATTAATTTGAAAACCAAGTACCTAATCTGCATTTCTGCCGAATAATTCTAAAATTGGCTGTTTGTGAACAGCAGATAATTCTTAATTAAATCCCAACACTACATAAAGCTGAATTCTTCACTGTTTGTGCATTTCTAAATAGGTCTGTATTATGGCCTCAAAACCAACAAGTGTGAACAGAAATCTGGTATCAGCTCCTTAAAGAGCAGAACAAACTACTTAATATTCTGGTGCTCCTGCAGTTTGATCTAATACTCAATGAATTGTAGGAATGACATCGTATTAATTATGGACATATTTTGCTTCATTATTTATGCTTCATCCAAAAGTTAATGTTTAAGAAACAAACCTCTCATGTTTAATTCTCTTTCAACTTTTTGCTAATTATCCCAGCAGGAGGAATGCGCATTTAAACCAACCCAGATGTCTCCTACTGTTTGCAGCCTCTCAAAAGTGTGTTCTGTTTGTAAGTTGTACTTAAAGCAGGCATAAAGGTCATATTTGTATAAATTCAGGCTTCTAACATCAAATTATTTTATTAATTTTTATTTTGAATGACACTCTCTCTCTCATTTGGATTTAACTCCATTATAAATGAAGAATGCCCCTCCTCTCCACAGAGAACTCCTTCTAACCTCCTTCCCTGTGGAAGTATCTAACCAGGATATCCTGTTCTTTATGGAATGGAGGAGTCCACAGGCACATACTCAGGGACAGACCTGATGCCCCCTAGCCAGTGCAGTTTCTCACAGCTGCAATGGGATTACTTCTCCAGGAAAAGCTCAGTACTGAGGGCAGACTCATCCAGCTACTTGGACATGCCCTGTGAAGGAGTTTGCCTCTTTGGGAGACTGTGGGATCAGCTTCACAACTCCAATAAGTAAAGTACCCTCAGTCTATTCCTGGCTTTACAAATTACTCCATCTGTAAACTGCTTACACCTGAGCACAAGGGCTCTGTGCCCTGCTGGAACCATCCATCAAGTGAATGTAGTTATTGATTTAGACCATAAGGTTATAAACCTGACTGGAAACAGAGGCAAGTATTCATATAGACACCAGGGACATGGATATAATCCTTTTCCTATCAATCATTAAGCTACTTACACCAAACCTTCTCCCTCTATTTTAAGAGCCTAAGTAATAGGCCATAATTTTAGAGATGAACAACAAGGGCAAACACACTATGGCATAATTCATCCAATATTAGCTCCTTTCTTTAGAGAACAAGAAAGCATCAAAGCAGTGACCTGCTCAGAAATATGAGCAGCATCATATCATTTTAGCACAACTGCAGTACCTCTTAATTGGTCACTGGCTCACAGCTGAAACATTGATGTTTTTGTTCCCCCACTACTGTAAAATGTAATAAACCAGGATTTTGTTTCTTTTCTTCCCTCTTATAAATATTACCTCTATGTTTTTCCAAAAGTAGAGAGAGCAGATCAAACAATTGATCTAATGATATCTTGTCAGCGACATTATGTGAAAAAGTCTGTTTCATTCACAGCTATCTGAAAAGACAGATAAGGATCAAAGACTTAATTTGTTTTCCCCTTTGGTCAAGTTAAAACAATTTTTCCTATAATTTTGAGCAGTACAGTAACCTTTTTATGTTAAACTGCTTTCAAATATTTGGCAGAGACCTGCCCAAATAATGCACTTGGATACTGAGGTACAATGGTTGACTGCAATGACTACATTTAACACAAGACAATCAGTCCCAGAAGTGGCTGTGCTGTCTCTGCATCCTTTTCCAAGGAGGGCCAGAAAGAATTCTTGGCTAATGTTTTCAAGAAACAGCCCAACTAAGCTGGGCTATTTCAGAGCTCAAGAGAGAGTTTGCAAAGTCTGTTCCCAAAGTTCAGCAAGTAACAGAGTTAAACAGAAACCCCACACTACTTTTTCCAGAGAGCATCTAGCTGTGAAGACAGAAATGAAGATTAAAACAGGACAAGCCCCTTCTAAGCAATTAAGCACAAAGAAACCCCATGAAGCTGTGCTGAATGGCAGTTTTACATACCACCAGTGTTTTGCAACTATTCCTGTTGAACTCTATGTGCTAACTCTTTGGCTGATACTGATACCTGAGCAACATTTATAAATTTCTCCTGAAAATATAGGAGAATTCCATCAGCTGTTTAACAAACATACTCTTTATGTATTTTTCTTTAATTTGACACTTTGGCAGCAGAGAACAAATTTTTACATCAACATGTTTGTGAGTATATACATTTATACATACAAGCAAATATATACTACATCAACACATATATAAAATAATACATATACAAACATACATTGGACATTCTCTTTTAATGATCCTTTTCTCTCCATCTTTAAATATATTTCTCTTGAAGCTTGTATCCAAGCCTCTTACTGTAAGTATTCATTTTATGAAAGAAACTACAGACTTGCAGAGGTATATTAATATTGATAAACCCCTCGAGCTGCTGTTCTTTGTAAGCAACCAGCACAAACAGGCACACATGGAACATCTCATCATTATGCTACAGATGTGCATTAGGGGAACACAAGAAAAGTCAAAAGCAGTCCTTCTCCTACCACATAAATTACCAGTGTATCCCAATATTTTGGAAATTTATGCTAACCCCAAATAATCTTCCTCTGCCCTAGTTAATAATTTGCAACTCTTTACAAATCAGCACTATGAATAGCAGCATTATTATTAACCATGCAGAGAGAAAAAGTGATTACCCTGTATTTATATTAATTCAATCCTTTTGTTTATATTAAAATCTTTCCATTTGAGCACAAAACCCACTTTCTAAACTCCACGCCTTGGTAGGTAGAACTGACCTGGGCAAAGACCAGTGTCTCCCCTTAAGTTCACACAGGAAAAACCTCATACACTTTTTGCCCTTTTCTTCATAATAGAACATTCCTGGTAATATGCCACATGCACACAGAATCAGGCAGATTTCCTTTTGGTGTTACAGCTGCTCAGTGTTGCCTTGCACATCTCTTGTGTTTGGTTTGGAAACAAACTGAACTTCAGCTGGCCTGGCTTGGAAAAACCAAGGGAAGCTACTGTTCTGGATGGTCACCACAGAGACAAGATTCCCAACAAGAGACACTGCATTCAGTGGTTGTAAAAATGCCTGCTGCTGCTGAAGCATAGGACAAGATCCACATCTCCACATATTTTGTTGTCACAATAGCCAATATATAGAGATCATGCTGCAGGTGGTATGGCTTGGCTCCACTCCCCTAGTTCAGTCACAGGCATTCCATGGTGGTTTAAAATTATCTAGTCTTCAAGCATGGAATTTATAGAAACAAGGATTTTAGCCCAACAGCCTCCCCATCAGAAGAACACATGAACTAGGACACAAAAATCTTCTTAACCTGTCTTGGTGTGATGTTGGGACCTGTGCTGATGGCTCAGGATTACAGAGCATAAAGGCTCCCTTCGGAGGGCAGGGCTGCAGGCACTGAGGTTTGAAAAGGGGAAAACCAGATGCAGTTGCTACATCACAGTCTGGTATCAAATAGCAGCTCTCAGTCCAGGGCTACCCTCAAACTGGGTCACCCTACTCATGTCATCTGTGCCCACCCCATCTTGATCCTTACAGAAAATCTGTCACTGCTTTCTTTCCTTTTTAGCCCAAGCAGAAGTAGGAAGAGAAGCTCTGGAGACAAACTCCTTCACGTGTAAGACATGAACACCCTACAGGATTTGGCAACACTTTCATTTGGGGTATCATTCACTTTTTCTAGGGAGTTTCACCAAGTAAAATCAGCTTCAAACCCTCCATAGACATTTGCTTGCTGTAAAAAGCTCCCAGGCACCCAACATTTATTCCTATTCTCTGCTGTTACTCTGGATGCATAATCATAAAGCACATACCCTCAATGTATGTTCAATTTCATCCTCTGCAGGACATGGTTATAAAGGTTACAGAAACATGGTTGTATGTGGTTAAATATGGTTATATAAATAGGTTATAATTAACCATTATAAATCAACAGACATTACTGCACAGTGGAAAAACATATTAAACTATCACAGGGGATGCATACTTATTTTAAACTTGAGTAATTACTACCATTTAAGCCATGAATAACATAAGCAGAAGTTGTTAAGTGAAAGCTGGAAACTGGTTTTACAGCTCTGTGGGAAACAGAATACATTTGAGGCAAACAAAAGAGGATTATTGTGTCTTGCAGGCAATTAAAAAAATAGGGAAAAACGACACTGATAATAATATCTATGTAATTGCCATAGTCTGATGCAGATCTTCATCTTCCCTAGTTTATAACTACATATATTATACTAATTATAACTAATAAGTGACACCATGCCCAAGCAGGTTAAAAACTGAACAAAAAAAAGTAGTAGAAATGTTTCATTGCCTATTCCATCAGCATCATCACTCAAAGCCTCATTTAGTGGGAGTTAGGAACAAAGTAAGTCAAAGAAAGCAATAAGCTATGAGATATTTATTAAGGCTGCATCATAAAAGTGACAGAAGCTATAAACTAAAGCAAGCTTTAATTTTTTTTCTTCAAGTTATATTAATAATTGTTTCAAGCTATTTCTTTTTTTGGAATAAACAGTCTACAAAGGAAACTTCAGACATTGGCAAAATGTGACTGGGAAACAGTCTTGTTTGTTTACCAACCCAAAATATAAATCACCTTCAATTACTATCAAAATGGAATTAGCAATAAAAAATGCATAGTTGCAAGAGCATGGTCGTGTTAATTATTAATCCAATAAACACTAACTGATCACTACTTTGGAAAGCTGGTGCATTGCTAAAGCTCCCTCAGATCCACTTTTAGCTGGGGCAGATCAGGGCTCATTTGAGCAGCTGAGCTGACAGATCTGACAAGTGGCAAATACCTGAGAGAGAGAGAAGTGGGGACAAACACTGCAGTCAGAAGTGAATTTATGAACAAGTTGTGAATGAAATGAAACGGGGAAAATAGAACATTTTTAGCACTTTAAGATAAAATTTTACAATGACAAAAAAGGACACTGGTTTTCAATGATGCTTACAGCTGCCCTGACACCCATAAACAGAGTGGTGGCTATAAGGAAAACCTTAACTGTTTAGGATCTGGGAATCAGGTACTACTGATATGGGAAACCAGAGCTCTCTGCCAGGATGGCCAGTGTCTGTCTGGGAGGCAGTGGGAGCCTCTGTGGCCAGGCTCCTTGCAGTGGCATTTACATCTGGATTGTGAGTGACTACCCAGACAATTTTTCTGCTCAAATTTTACAATCCAGCTGGCCGTGATCCCACATAACCACTCTAGCACAGGCATAATCCACTGCCCTTATCTTAACTATATTTGACAATTTTCACACCTACAGGAACAGTTTCTACATACAAATATCTTCCCTATATTCAATTTGCCCTTTTCTGCAGCAGGAGCACTCGAGGACACTCCACCAGGGCAATAATTTAAGCTTACAAATTGGACTAGACACAGCAGGAGCTGGCAGGGGACTCTTGAGAACCTGCCAAAATTCCCATCTGGAAAGATCCTGAAGCCATCAGTCAAACACCTCCCTGTAAAGGTGACTGGGAGAGCTGTCCATCACCCAAGTGCAAACGACTCCCTTTTCTCTCTGCAGCTCCTGCATCCCCTGGGTAACATCCAGTGACTCCCATGCACTGAGCACAGGCCTGTTAGCAGCTGCAACACTGTTAGAACTACAGAATGAACCTTATTTTCTCACAGTTCAAATCCCACAGTTCTTGCCACACTTGATGCCTCCAGCTCCTACAGTGTCCAGTCAGAGCCCTGGGGAAATGTAATTGTTTGAAAGCCTCAGAGAGAAATCATTCAACACATTCTCGTTTGAAAAACAACTATTGTGAGAAGTAACCAATCTCTTAAGCTACATGATAACATGATAAGATGCATATGCTTGCCACACTGTCAGAAAGCCTGATTCTTTACTAGAAGCCAAAACAAACCACTTTACAGAAGTAATTTGTGTACCATCAGCCACAGAATAAATACAAGTGGCTATTGAAAAGGAGATTATTTTGCTTGTACTCAGATCAAATTTTCATTCTAAAACTGGAAGTTTAACACAAAGAAGTTAACAATAGTGGTGATGAAATGAGGGTGATCTTTCACAAAAGAAAGTCTTCCTCCCTTCCTGCCAAATATAATATAGAAAAAGCAATGCTCCCAAGAAAAAAGGATTCAGTTCCTCAAAAGATCAAGAGTCTACATAAAAATCCAAAGAGCACAAACTGATTGTTTCCAAAACTTTAATTAAAAAAAAACCAAAAAAACCAAACAAACCTAAACCCAAAAAAGGCATAATGGCATAGCCATGCACTTCAACATGCCTCTCAAATTCACTGGACCATTGAAGATAAAGTCACGTCACAAAATTGATTATTTTTTGCTCTCCAGTAAAGCAAACACATGGTCGGGACATATTTCTATTCCTGAGAAAAAAAACTTCGCTATTTCTGTATCCACCTGCTTTTACCCATGCTACAGGCTAGCACACATGATATTCAATAGAAATGTTTGCAATCACACTCAAATAGATCCAAAACACTGAAAATGTTTGACTCTCAGCTATTGTTAGAAGGCAAAAATACAGCTGACTGCAAATGAAGGGCCTGATATTGATCTCCTTTATCTATCAGAACTATAAATCCCTTGACAGGAAAAGAATGAGTATGATTTATTTCAATACACAGAATAAAAAAACATAGCCCCTGGAAATTTTGAGCTCACAGAGCGCAAAGAGCATCGAATAGCTGGATGCAAAGAGCATTACCCTCAAGGAGTCCTGATAACATTTAGATACAGACTAAGCCTTAAATTTGCATCTTTGGGTGTGTATTAGATGATATTGCCAGCAGAATATAGCCTAATTGCATTATACTGCATTTTAATTAAAGACACACAAATGCAAATTCTAAATGAAAATAATAATTATATAATAATTACTATTCATCAGGAATATTTATTATTCTATTTTGTTATCTGAAAAGTATTAAAAATGAAAAGCTATGAAGCCTTGCATGGTAGAAATACCACAACTGCATTTTTAACTAGTTCAGAGTTCTCATTCCTTAGCTCACTCAAAGAAATTCAAACAACTGTTTTTTTATAACTTAATAAACTATGGATTTTTCTAATTTAGAGGATTTAGTACCAATTTGTTATTCAGATCCCAAGTTTCTTTGCAATATAATCTTATACGAAGAATCTCCAGAGTACAGGACCATCATGGAAATACTTCCATGGCATCATCAACAAAGGACAGTCACCAGAGACCAAAGGCCAGTGCCAAACTCCAATGTGCTTAGTTCTCTGCAATTTTATCACTAAGAAAAAGTGGAATTCATATCAGCTATATATGAAAAGGGATATTTATTAAAAAAAACTAAACAGAAAATTACTCCTTTTAAGTACAAGAAGCATGGAGTCTAATAACTCTGTAAATGGATCCCTTTCTGAGTGGGAAAGCACATCATGTGTATATTTGAGTATTTTCAAGAGGATGTAGCACACTAATATAAATAGGAAAAGCCACAATCAGTAAATGAACACATAAGACTAATTATCACAGAGGATTTACATGAAGAGTATAATTTGCAATGTCAGTGATTCAAAGCACAGCTAAAACATGTTTATTCAAAATTATTAAAATTGTATGTCCAATAATGAACATTTAAAATGAATCCACTTTTTTATTTACATTGTCCTTGGATTGCAGTTGGATCTACAGTCCATTCTCAGCAAAGCACAGTTTCATATGAACAAAAGACCAGAACTGGTCCTTCCTTCACTTCCCTCCCTGCTCCCAGTTACACAAGGGAAGCCACTTGCACCAGGCTCTGTTCTGCTTTCTGATGTTTAAAGCAGCCCACACCTACTCTCTACAGAAAACTGCTTAGAGGCTTTTCAGAAATGCACTCACTGAAGATATAAGCCTAATTTACATACAATTTATACTACACTGAATTTATCTCCCATTCTTATCTCTCATTACCTTGGATAACTCAGAGATGACTAAGTAGTTCTACTGACAAGTGTATTAAATGTTTTGAACTTTTGCTATAAATAGAGTTCTTTTCCACTGTGAAAACAAGAAGGCTGAAATGCCTTTTGAAATGCTTTTGGTTTGATGGGTAGCACTTTTCTTGAACTACCTTCCCCATCTATGATCCCCAACAAATAAGTCACAAGAGAAAGCTGGTATTTAGAATTCACACCTTTCCTAATAATCCATTATACTTTATGAACATAGTTTAGAAAGAAGCATATAATGATTCAGCAGGGAAATGCATTGTACTATGGGTATATGGAAAACTCTAAATAGCAAGGATTAACCTGATGGTGTGAGCAAAGTTATGACACCTCAAATATTATACTCCATATTTTACATACAGCATGTCTTACCAGGGAAAAGACATGACCTATGCTCCTTTTACAATTCATACCAAGTTATCACCATTAAAAAGTGAAAGAGAAATAGATTCTCATACAGCCCTAAAAGTTTCAAAATACTGGGGAATGCAGGGTTGCATTAGGGCCATAGCTGTGATCTATCAGCAGCTAAAGCCCTCTGGATAAAAATGTACGAAAGAGTGGAAAGTGAAACTCAAAATCAGTGGGGTAACTTATTAGCAAGTTTTTAGTCCATGCCGTGTGTTCCTTGAATATCATCAGCGCTCACCAGAACAGCAGAGACCACCCCTGCTCCAAAACTACACTGGAAGTATAAACAAACTGGTATAAAACCCCCTCAGTTTTTACAGAGGGAAAGGAATCTGGGGTTTGAAGCTCTGGGTTACCTCTGCAGCGAAAGCAGTCTGCATGTGAGTAGAGATGTGCTGCACAGAGACAAAGCAGCTTTACTTATGCTCTTACTTAGCTGGTAGCTGCTGTAATTTGCAACTCTTCTTAACTGGGGGAAAGGATATGGGGAAAGAGATGTGATCTCTTATCAGAAGCCAATTCTGATCATGTAACCAGCTTACATAATACTGCAGCAAGTGCCAGAGAACTTCTAGAGAAAGACTAAGTAATGATTCCATGAGAATCCAAGAATACTGACATGATCCATACTGAAAGACATATTGATTGTACAGAATGCAAATCAATAAATATGAGCCAGAGGTGAAGGGATTAACATTAGATACTAACAATCTAGAATAGAATGGTATGAAATCAGGAGTAGCTGGGGGTTTTCTGTGATTGACGCTTAAGTAGACACAATTTCTAGGGAGGTGTCTTTACTTTTCAAAGGTTTACTTGAAGGTTGTGTAAACCCTCTCTGTGGCATCACAGTCCACATACCTCTACTCTTATTATTAGGAGCTCTGTGAAATGTAGTAAAGATTTTTCTGTAGGAGGGACCAAATAACTTGAGACCATGGCACACTAAAAAGGCTCAGCTTAAACTGATAAGTACTACATCAAGAATCAAGGAGCTGAAATTTAAGTTCTCTTGACATATCAATTACTCTGATTTCACTTTTAGAACTTCTATCAGGCACTAATGTCCAATAAGATCTCTTTGCTAGAGTAAGGCCATGTGTTCTTTGGCAAATACCATAATGAGGGCATTAATATTATTTGCTTAAAAAAAATTTATAAAGCAGTGCATTATCCAAACAGCTCACTGACAGAGAGAAGGTAGAGAACATTAAAGGATCTGAAGAGCAAAGCCAACATAAATTTGTAATGTAATAAAAAAACAACAGTGAAAGAGTGACTAAATGTGACACAGAGATGAAAAGAAATCTTGTAATCGCAAACATCTCTCTGAAAAATGCTGAACATTTAGCCATTTTCCAGAGCAGATAGAAGTTTGTATTAGTTTCTAGGGCAACTTACAAATCGTGGCTTAAATTGCATGTGAAGTGCAAGATGTTAACAAGACTTTAAGGAATTTATTAAAGGAATAAAATGTTAATAGAAAATTTAACATATTTGTTTCACTAACCATACAAGTATATGACAAATTATCATATTTACTAGTTCTCCTAGCATAAGCACATAGAATACTGATTGATGTGCTCAGTTTGTGGAGATTTATTAACAGAATTCTGAGTGGTTTGACAGGCTTTGTGAGTTAGTCCACATTTATACTTTCTCCACCTTCTCATGGCTTTTTTGTTGCCCAGATGAATTTTGTTTCATTTGTGAATCCATCACATACATGCTTTATACCGACTGATACACCAGAATTGCTTTACTGACTTATGGTGCCACTTCAATAACTGCTGCATTCTGTTGATGATCTCAGTTCACATTCATCCTGCCTTAACACCGACTGTATTTTACCAACAGATAAAATAGACATGCTTTCTACAGATCATTCGAAAGGATACTTCTGGAATATAAAGCATCTCTCTTTCAAAAGACAGTTACCTCATTTTTAATTATATTTGTTCTGTTACATTAGTTTCCAGATTAACTGTTGAAAAAAAAAATACTCCATTCCAATGACAAGCTCTTGGACAACAATTACTGAAACTAGAACTCCAGCTGAGTTAAAGACATAGAGAAAGACATGATGACGTGTATATGCTGTGATACAACACTGTAAATCCAGTTGGTCGCAGAACTGGTTCCTTTCCCACTGCACAGCATTAGAAGGGAGTGCCTCATGCTGTTTAAAGCCCCTGAACCTTAGCCCAAACTCTAAGCAAAATCTGGACAAGATATTATGCCTTATCACAACAGAATGCAAGTTCTTTTGTGCTTACACAAATTTAAAGATACAATTTTAAAAAGGAGCAGCAATCTATACTCTCAGAACTGTCCACATTCAGATATTCAACAGAGCAATTTCTGTCAAGTGCACTTGTAGCAAGAGTCATCCTTTTACTTTTAAATTCAAAGACGGGGATAAAACAATAATCTTACTTTGCATAATAACATCTTCGCATTTTCAGGTAAAGTAATGACTGGAAAATTAAAATGTAAAGTCACAATAAGGTTGACAAGAAAAAAAAACGTGGTTTTCAAAATTAGAGAAGTAGTTCTCTATTTTAAAAGACCAATGAGAAGCTATATCAAAGAGACAGCTGGCAATCCTTGAGTCCAGTGTGCTTATGCTTGTGCCAATAAATACATCCAAGGGTAGGAGATGTGGTGCAGCCCTGCATGCTCAGAGCCTTCAGGATGGCGTGGTGAGATTTATTAAACAGTAGAAGAACAGCACTGCCCTGGGTGATGAATTGGAAAGAACAAGAGAAGATAATGAGCTGCTTTTGCTTGTTTCAGCAAAGCCATATTGATGTGTCCAAGCAAAATCAATGAAAGAGTGACTGGGTGTTCTTGTCAGCAAAAGACAAATACCTACCTGTTGGGGTAAAATGATTTCAATTAAATAATACATAAGCCCCACTTAATTTGACATACTTCCTTTTATCCTTCATCAGTGCTAATCAAAAGTGATTTTCAGAAAAACTACTGTCTTCCCTCCACTGCTGCCACACTACAACATAACAGATGCTTCACTTATTTACACATATTAATTTGTTTTCTGTAAGCTTAAGAATTTGCTAATAGAATTCACTGGTGAAAACAGATTATTAAGTGCAAGGGGAGTGTACTTCTATCAATTGATAGTTCTAGGAAATTTTAGTTTTCCAGAAAAACCATCTGTCTAAAAAAGTAACCATCACTGATTTCAACACTTCTCCAAAATACTTTTCAGAAAATATATTTTAAAACATTATTAACAGCTTACAAAAGGGTACTCAACTGCACATCAAAGGGAAAGATCAGCGTATTTTAACTGTTCTCTTTTTACATGAAAAGTCAATAAAGTGATCTGATACCACATTTGTAGCACACAGTTATTATCGAGAACATTGTTTCACTCACAAGGGCTCTGTATCTCAAGGAAAATAGGCTTGCTAACCACAGAAATGTTGATTATATAAGAAATACCTCGCCAAAATGTGCAGACAGTTGTTTTGATTTTAATAATTCACATGGCTGCTAACTCCTACCCCTTTTTTTCATCTGAGGGTTTCAGTCACTAGCATGAAACAGCAACTCAGCAGTGTTGCCATCCTTCTCTTAAGGAAAATGTGCTCTTGATGAGTAGTGCTATAAGCTCCAGAGATAAGGGATCAGGTCAACACTGGGTATGAGGAGTTCAGCACTCAGTATGAGAAAGTGCAGTAAGAAACCAAATAGCCCATAAAAGACTCGAGATAACCAAACAAATGCCCTACTGCTGTTCTGGATCCAGAAGAGAAATTCATTTAGGGTCAAGACTTGCACTCCTCATATCTTGGGGGAGGTGTGCCCTGCTGTGAGAAATCATTTCAGAGTTGAATAATGAACTAAATCAGGGAAATCTCCTGTGGTAACTCTCTCGTAGTAACACAATACTGTTACCCTCAATAGGTACTCTCAGCTGTCAGAGATTTTTTTCTTTTTAAAATTAAATCCTAGTTCTTGCACAGTAGTTAACTGGGTGTGTTACTCAGAAAGATGTCTCTGAAGGGGCAGCTGTAACACTCCAATGCAGATGCACACTTCAAGAAGCAGCAAAACAAACCAAAAAGGAAAAAACCCAAGCCTGTGGAAAAGCTGAAGTCACTCACTGTTAAGAGCACAGCTTCTATTCATTCAGGTGGGATCCTGCATTTCTTATAGATGAAATATTTCCAATGCACTTTGCCTAATGAATCATTCCTAATGATTCCTAATCAATCCAAATTTTGCTTGTAGAAAGCTGAGAAAATAGATTGAGCACAAGAAGAACAACTCACTATTCAATTAAAATGCATACACCAATTTCCTAAGAATTTTTCTCATTCAGAATTTCGGGAGACCCCTCAAAATTTATTCTGAATGAGTCACTGCTCATTCTGTTACACAGAGGTGCCCTGAAGCCTCTTGATGCCTTCTAGACTATGTAGACATCTTCTGCTGCTCTTAGCAAATGCTCTGTGACTGCTTTTCTATTTTGAAAACCTCCAGCTCTGTCTTTGGGTGACTGATAGCTGGTTCTTTTGCACAGCTCCATAATCCAGTATAGCAGAAACCTTGCTAGTCTTGCATTTCTTTATTCCTACTGGCAAGTCTGAGGATCAGGACAAAGTGCAGGGATCCCATTCATCCCTCACTTAAGCATGAATGCTAACTTGAAAAACACTGGCATGAACACATCTGGTAATGATGGAGGAAGACAGGCAGCATTTAATCCATCATTCATATCCTTCTTCAATGAGGTGACACATAAGACTCATTAATTAGGCAGATTCATTCAGCCACATTTTTGCTCTAAGACACAAAAGGGCAAAATTGTATTTTGAATGATGAATTTAATCAATCTAAAGCCAGTTAGTGTTCAACAGTGCATGCAGATTGCATACACATGAATATGAAACTAATCCCCAGCTGGACATTGTGCTGGACATGTGGAACACAAGTCCCAACACTGTGCCTGTTCAGTGTCATGGAATGCTACAGAACACCCTGCTGAAGTTCCTTTACTCCCAGTCAGGAGGGCACAGAGCAATTGGAAAACAACAGGGCACAGCAGCACAGAACACATTAAGTCTTTCTATTTCTGTTTTATCACCCAATGATCATATTATATAACAAGAGATTATATCAATGAAAGATATATGTAAAATGCTACTGCAACTACTGATGCTTTAAAACATTTCAGATGATTGTTTTATGCTTAAATTTCAAAGCAGTTAAAGTAAGGCCAGGTAAGAGGAAAGACTTTTTTCCTTCCATCGGCTTTTATAAAGAAGAGTCAAATCTTAGACTGAATTTGAAGGTTCTTGTCTTCTCACAGCATACAAATGCTATTAAATTTTGATACTGCAACTTTGTAGGATGTAAGGACTGTAAGACAGCAATTTATAGATGCATATTAGAAACCTCTGCTTCACAACTGAAGCCTATTTTGGTCCAAACTGCAAAGTAATTTATTAATGTTTTCAACACTTACAAAAATTACACATTGGAATTCTAAATCCCTTAGTACCCAAATGCTTCAGAAATGGCAGTTATGGGACTCTGTTGCTTGAGGTACAACAGCCTATTTCTTCTGCAGAGTTTTGAGTTTGAGAAGACTTTTCCACAAAAAGAAAAAAACAACATAAAAGGTATCACTACGTAAGAGACTTGCTGTCCATCAATTTCTTCTCCCTCCTTCTCCTCCCCCAGCCTTAGTAAGACTCTTGAGACAGGAAAATTTTACCTCATGACAGCAAGTCAGTTAAAATAATTTCCCATGGAGAGCTGCATTATTTTTTTACCTAAAACACTGAATAAGGAAGCATCCCTGCTTACTTGAAGCTGCAGTAAATACATTGGAACACCCCTGCTGAGTGCTCATTTTTGGGCAGGGTTTTGCATGCGATGAATCAATCTCCTGGTGCATTTCCTGGCTTTTGAATATTGGTGCTGTGCACCCAGCAACGGAGAGAACAGTCCCATGGGAGCAGGACAGATGTGCACTGGGAAAGAACATATCAAAGGGAGCAGCCTCTGATAAGGATGTTGTGATTTGGCTGTATGAAGCCAAGCCCATTTTAATTTTGGAATAACGTGACTACTGCACATCAGAAAAACACACATGTCACAACACAGCATTCCAAGACATGTATTTCTTACAAATAATGAAAATTGATGCATCTTAAATCTCAAGAATGACTATTTAAGAACATCACTATTATGATTTTATTCTACTTACTATTCAGGTTGCAAACCAGATAAATCCAACTAGCAGAAATTCTGTTCAGTCATATTATTTGTGAATTACACTGAGCCAGATGACCAACTCTACATTTCCCTTAAGCATTAAAGGTTTCTTAATCTGACAAGCATGTTACTATATATTGCTATTAGTATAGGTTTGCAAAGGCAAGTTGACATCCTGAGATTAAAATCAGAAGATGCAACTGCATTGATAGATAATGTTCCAAGCAGCATCAGAATTAATAATGAAAAGGATGTGGAAATAAATGATGTCAAAGAGCAAGATGTCACCTGAACCAAGATGTCTAAATACTGAGGGATTTTTTCTGTCAGCTCCTTACATCATGGATGATGATGAAATTTCACATCAGAGGTGAGCAAAATGTCATAGTGGAGTTCTCTCCTAAACAGTGACACTACAGTCAATATTGTTTGTTTGGCAAGTTAGCCTTCCAAGGGAAAAAAACAATTAAATTAATCCCTTAAGCTCATTAGGTGCACAGGGTGCCTGTATTTCTGATGAATGAGACAAAGTCTTCTCACAAGGTAGAAATCAATGAGAACTTGGTAGAGATTTACACACATACAAGTCCCATAAGGATACATGGTCTGAATCTGGATGACTCTTTTAATGTTTTGCTAAGGCTATTATGTAGTATTTTAAGGAGCTTCTACTATTCCAGTGATTAAAAACTCATGCATCTATTAAAAAGCCACTGAACATGTCATAACCTTAAGTATGTTTAATCTCACACTCTGTTCTATTTCTCCCCTTTTACAAATGGAAAGCTGCAGTACACAGTAACTCCACAGTGGAGATTGGTTCTCAGCCTAAAAAGTTTAATGTAATCCTTGCCATATATTTTCTCTGTTAAGATACTTTCTATATTCAAAATATGCAGGAAACTTGAATCGATTTGAACATGGACAACCCAAAATACAGTTTTTGCAGTCTGAATACCAGATGTATTCAGACACATTTTTGTTGCACTTGAATCTTATATACTTAACAGTGATGAGTGCTGAATCCCAAAGTAAGCTCTAACTACTGAAATATGATTTTATGAAATTGCATCAAAAAGTTTCATTTATTTCTCTTCATTTCTCTTCATATACACATGTACTTGAAAGAAGCATATGTGTATACACAAATTCTAGAAATATTTTCATGGTGCTCCTGTAAATGTTCAATGAAGTTTCTGTCCTTCTTTAGTCAATTCTCACCCCTGCCACCCCAAGTGATCACCAGCCCAAATGCATTTTGGATTTAGTTAATAAAGGAAGTTAAATCCTACAGAAGAAGTACCTAATATTCCGTTGGCCAGGCTTTCTACAGGAAACACCTCTAATAAGGGCAAACAGTCTCCTGGAGTGCATCAGTACTACAAGATTACAGAACTACAAGCTGGGCAGAAAGGAGAGTGTGCCCCTAGCTGTGACATTTGTCATTAGCTGCTGCAGGAGATTGTGATGTGGGCACGATTCATCAGATGCTCAGCTCTACTTCAACTGTGAAAATGGCAAACAAAATCAGTAACACCATAACATACTGTTTTAGCAAAACTACACTGCTAAACTGGGAATGACTGATTAGTCAGATTGTACTCAGCCTGGTGAGGCATGTGTTACAGAACTATACAGAAAGCTTTTGTGCAACTCTCATAACAGCTCTTACTCTGAAATACAACAAGCTACAATTTAAAGATTTTGCTTGTTTATTCTTGGCACAGCAACACTGCAGCCTGTCTTTGCTGGAGACTGACTGCCAGTAATTATTTTACAAAACTTCCATACATGCCATCTGTCAATAACTCTCCAGAGACTCTCATTTATTTCCAAGATTTCCAGCTATATCTGAGTCATTAATTAGAGTGAGGTATTAAAGAAAACCACTGAAGGAACACTTGCTTTTAATACTGCCTGCCTGGGAACAGATGAACTTCAGTAGTTCCAAGTTTGATTACATTTTCCCATATGAAAGCTCCAGATAGGGTCTTAAGCCCTAACTATGAAAATACGCAAGGTCTGACTTCTTCATTTTACATGACTATGTAAAAACCTTCCAGAGGAAGAATGACAGAAGGCAAGCTGTATGGGTATTACTTCAATAGCCTCTAAGTGAAACAATGTACCAATGGGCTCATGTAATTGAATAAGGTGACTATGAAGGCTACAAATGGATAAGTGCCAGACTGATCTGCAACCTGGGAGATGCACCACTAGTTTTGCCAAGTGTCAGCACTAATGCCTTTACTGCCGCAGCATTTGTTTTCACTTTCATTACTGAAAATCTGCGTAAAGGAGACCCAAATTCACCATGCCAGCCTCTGCACAGCCAGCAAGGCAGACATCCATTGCACTGCAGAAACCACAAAGCTTTACAAGTTATACAACCTGCTATTAAGGCAAAGATAAACCAAAATCTCAGTCCTGTCTCTGCAGACACATTTTCAGCAGCTTCACTGTAGCACTCATAAAAAAATCAAGACATCAGAGTCACACAGCAACTCACCTGCAGAGCTACAGAAGAACCCAGGGCTGGTACAGTCTCTGCCCAGTGCACTGCCACAGGACCATGTCCTTTACATAACATACCAAGCTCATCAGCAGCAGAACACCAATAGCTACAGTAGAGCATGAACATTACAGTTGTGTTGGAGTGTGGGATCAGGCTCCTAGTACACATTGTTCTGAGATGTAAAAATATTTTGTCAATAACTTTCCATATACATTTTCCTTGAGATTTGTCTGTAAGTGGGAACAACCATTTCTAACAATTTCCTGAATTTAGATATTTTATTTCTAATAATTTAAGACTCACTAACTGCTAGGTTAACACCTGAAAATACCCAATTATTTCTCACTGAAGAAAACAGATGACAGAACCAGGAAGGGACACAGACAGCAAATTGTATCACTAATAATTAACATTATTAAATTTTTGTTTGCCTGCAATTTCAATGTGGATTTAAAGGACTGAAGGATGTTACACCAAAACTCATCAAAAGAAAAAGTCATTATGTTATGGAAGAAGAATCCCTAATTCAGGATAATTGTACTGTAGCAGCCCTTTGGCAGATTTCATTCTCTGGGAGAATGGCCTTCCTTTCATGATATTGTAGGACCCTATATGCTAATATTGCTCATTTGCATTTTAATTTTTTGAGGAATGCCTTCCCCAAATCAAACACCAGAGTTCCTCTTCTTACAGCAGCAATGAAAGGCCTTAATGTCAGAAGACATAAATGACACTGATGTCGCATTTATGTAAAGTACTGCAAATTCAGCAGAAGTGTTGAGCTGCACTGCACACTGGGATATGGAGGAATGACACAGGCAGAAGAACATATTCTCAGGTATATCTTTACTGTCTGGTACAATATTGAAGCAAGAACATCATTGTTTACATGTGTGTAGGATAAACTCTGCCCATCAGTTTCCTCTCTTGCTGAAAATGAGGACACATATTACACTTCTCCAGAGATTAAGCTGTAAGGATTAGGACTGATTACCTATCCTCTGCATGTTTCTTATGTGTAATGGTTTTGTTCTCTAGAAGTATTCTAAACTCATACTGTATTTAGAAACACACACAGTACCCTGTTCCCTGCTGATTTGCACAGGCTCCCAAAGCCTCTTATTCTGGACTCTCCAAGACTTGCTGCCATGCTTCTGTTAAACAGTAGCAGCTATACCTGTATTCTTCTCTGCACATAACACTTGCATAAAATAGAGAAGAATTTCATGGTTCCTTATCGTTCATATTTAACATATGACTGATACTCATCTTGACATCTTTATGATGCTGCTGTAGCAGGTTTTATACCCAGCTTTTATCAAATAATCTCATCTAATTGTAAATGCCTGCATGAGTCATGTAGCTGGCTCTAGATGTTGTCAGGGAGTCCCAGTCTCTGCCAAGTCCCTTCATGCTGGGGTTGGACAGTGCACTTTTACAGCCACACTTACAGTGGCACCCGTGTGACTTGTGTAGCTGAGCTGCAGCTTCTGCATTCTGTGGTCATTTCAGATGCTATGCTGGATGCTCTTTAGCATTGAAGTTGTTTTTTCAGACTCCATCAGCGTGGGCTTCTTTTGTGGCCAACACGGCACCATGCTATTTGTTGTATATTCTGAACATGCTTTTAAATTATAAACACATCTGGAAATGCTACTGGCACACAAGGTGCACGTTAAGTTACAGAAGTTTGGCATGTCTGCCTCCATCATGAAGTCTGAGTTGATATTACTTCCCCTAATAAAAGCAGTTCTGAAGAAATACATCTTCAGATCTTGTCCTCTCCCTCCTTTTTAAACTCTCTCCCAGGTCACAGATGATACTTTCATTTCAATGTGCTACCAGAATGATTGAATTTTTCCAGCAACAAAAGTAGGAAAGCTTCAAAAGTTGACATAACTCTGCAGCTTCTAATCTAGTAATAACTCCTTCAAGGCAAAATACACTCTCTTAGTGCTACAAACAAGTGCTTTTTAACCTCTTTCAAACACAGAAACAACAAGGACAAAGCATTTATCTCTTGGATAATTGGAGTTCATCATCTGTATCTCAAGGAACTGTTTGCAAAAATAATTTATGTGCAAGTGTTTAACCCAGATTGATTACATTGCCACATAGTATGTTAACTACTTGAGAAATGTAATTTACAGTCTCACAATAGATACTTTACTAAATTTTGCATTCATATGTCACAGCTGTGTTCAACGATTTGACCCTGATTAAAAGTCAGGCAGTTTCTTTCTGTGGCAATTCTTTTTGATATCTCATTCATCTCCACAATTTCAATAAAACTGGGAATAAAATAGGAACATTCTGGCCTGTATTTACTGTATATATTACCAGCTGCCTGCAGATCCTTACAGTAACAGCACAGCACAAGGGGCTGACTTTGTTAGATCCTCCTCCTGAGTCTTTCAGGTATGAGACAAAGAAATCAGCAATATCCCCCTCTTCCCTTTGACAAGACCACATGGAGTGTTACAGACAAAAGAAATCAAAAGCTTTAAAATCCCATCACATGAAAAGTAATCTTCTCACCATATTGTGAGCCAAGACTGAGGAATGACCCAAAGTAGTCTAGAATAACTAGAAAGTTGTTTCCACAACCCATGTAAGCAGTGATGTTCTGACTGACTCACAAGGAAAATGGGAAAGTAAGGATATTCTCATGTAACCAGGCATGCTGGGGGTGCCTGACTGGCTGCAGCATCAGCTGCCTTTGGTTTGTTGGCTCAGAAAAACAATGACCCTTCTGATCACAATGACCTAGGAAACCAAAGTAGGAAGAAGGTTGAACCAACCTTCCTTGACACATGACAGCTTACAGCATATGTTGAACTGCAACAACAGTTTATTTCAGGGACTGGATGGTGTTTGGGAGAAATACAGAGAAATACCTTTGGCACTTGTCTGCATAGAAAGATTAAAAAATTCTTTAAAACAATGGTTGAGTATGGGAAAATAAATCAGCAAACCAACCAACTCTGAGTAAGAAACTCAGAGCAACTGGAAACTGGCCCTGAGAGAGGGTATTAGATTGACTTCTACTGCCAAAGGCCAAATTTGTTAGGCACAGAGGTTTCCTAATATAAGAAACAAATCCAGAATGGGTTCTTCAGTAAAAAGAGAAGATAGCAAAGACGACATCTCTTGATGATGAGACAAGCTTTATGTTGAAAAATGGGGAACTTCATACAAAAATGTGTATTTGAGTAAAAGTCATCCACATCAAACTATTTATATGCTTCCATTTGTTGTCAGTATAACAAACTGAAACCATGACAAAACCAAACAAATGGTGACAAATACAAGCAACAAGGCCCAAGGCCAGAAGGCATCAGATATTTTTCAAATGAAATGTGATAAATGAAAGTCAGTTTAAGAAACTCCATGTCAGTAAATGCCTTTCCAGACTCTTAGCTAAGGATATGACACACCCTCACAGCGAAATTTTATTTTCATTTAACAAGATTCTCAGTTGCTGCATTTTCCCATCACAGCAGAAATATTAATGGAGCCCAACTAAGGTACAAATAACAGTGGTACCAAGGAAACACATGGCATATGCTGATGTCCAGATGAAAAATCCAGCTGGATTTATACTGGAGTATTGTCAGCTCAAAAACTTCATGTCATGACAAATTACAGAAACTGTAGAAAATGTTTAAATCAGAAGCTATGGCCTCAACATGATTCTTTTTCTTACAGAGTAACATATGAATCTTTAAAAACATTACATTCTCTATTATAGTTTTGCTAAGAGAAAATTGGTTAAAAAATAAAAAAAATATTACAGTAACTCAGAGAGTCTTTTTTCATTTTTTTAATTCTCTTTGACTGCAGAGAAACAGGGACAGAGGTTTTGGGTACAACCAGCATATGGCATTCATACCTACTTGAGATTTGTCTTCTTTTTTTGCAAATGCACTATACAGCACTGAATGTTATACAAACTGTGGCAACCAACACTAAACGTTATACAAACTTTGTGGCAACCAAAAAGTACAGCACAGCTCACAGTCAATAATCACCCACCAGCTGCTACTTGAAGTAAAAGGCATCCATGTGAATCTAGAGATGGTTTACTGAGGAAAAGATAGGTTTCATTCCCTGGGAGCTTGGGTTGGTTTTTTTAAGATGAAAACCAACACAATGTGTCTCTTCAAATGAAATGTTTTTCAGCAAAGATGTTTCCTTTCTGAATTCTGCTCAATGCCTGCCAAAAGACATGGCTAGTGACAGTAATGCAAACAAAACTCTGAGCCCTGGAACAAATTAAGCACATACAGATAGGATGTCAAGGAAAAAAAACCAGGTTTCAGACCTACAGCATTTGCCTCAGTCTTCCTCCTTGAAAAAGCATTTAGGCCACTAACAGCTACCAGATAACTCCTGTCTATAGCTCTATTTTTGGGCTAGAACAGACAAATGTAGAGAGATTAGCCTAGAAAGACATGCAGAGGAGTGAAGTAGAATTCTTGCCAAATGCAAGAACAGAATCTAAGATCAGAGCAATTCCCTCTAGGTATTGGCAGGTGCATTCCCTCAAATCTTGTTTCTAATTTCCAGTGTTTTTTTCCAGTTACAGCCAAGAAAAAATGTCGCCACATGAAGACGGGGAAGGAATTAAGACTGCCCATTTCTGGAGATAACCCTTTAGATTTCCTTCAATATGCCTCCTTGAAGAGCAGAGTAACTCAGCAAGAATGAGAGGGCATTTAACAGGATATATTAAGGATTATGAATTCTGAAGAATTCCTTTTTCCTTTCTCTCCCTAAAGAAGAGAAAGAATTCAGTATTACCTTACAAAATTTCTCATTTCCCGTGTTAGTCCAGGGGACAAAAACCTGAAGAACTGTCTGCACTTTGCAGACCCAAGTCACTTTCCCATTTCAGCCAAACAACACATATATGAACAGTAACTCCTCATCTTGGGTTTAAATGCATGTGTACATGCCAGAAATGAGATAACAGATTTAGGACACTGGTTCATTGAAATAAAGCACAAAATGTCACAGTCAGAAAAGTAGTCACTACAGAAAAGTAGTTTTGATTTCCTACAGTTGAGTTTCTTTTTCAGTAAAATAATGATATTGAAACAATCCTTGCTATAAATGAAGCATACAACCAGAAGAGTTTAACTCTCATTTGGGCAAACTGTATATACTCATCATTTATCAATATTTATTTTTCTTCCAGTTTGAGTCTGCATAACAAGCTTTTACCCCATTACTTCAGGACTCATTTTCAATAAATAGAACAGTAAAAAAATACTCAAATAACTCAAAGTCAACAAAATGAAAGACAGCTTGAGCAAATTAGTTTTCCTTTTCTTTTCATGTAATTACTTAGGATCAGATGCTGATATTTCACCTCCTTGAGAAGGAACATGAATCTCCTAGCCAAGTCAACTACACTATAAACAACAAATTGATGCATTTCAAAGGCTTTGTTAAAGACAGAGAGCAGTGGCCAAGAACACAGCTGTAACACTGCCCTGACAGAATGACTATCAAAAAGAAACAGAATTGCAGTAAAGACCATGAGACCTCTTTTCTCTTCTGAATTTATTCCAGTACTTGAATTCAGATCAATTAGCTTCAATCAGTTACTGAAGATCAGAACAAGTTACAGAAGGCAAATAGAATGACAAAAAGTTAAATAACAAAATTCTCCACCTGAACAGATGTTAAAAAAGCAGAGTAAGTTAAAAAAGGTAGGTTGCTTTAGTCTAACAGTACTCCTAGATAAATACTAGGATACCAAACTAACCTACCCATGCACATTCTGTACAAACTTATGGCTGTATTCTACAGCAACTCATCTAGGGAAAAGTCAAAATTATACATAACTTCCAAATCCATTAGAGCTAAGAATCAAAACATTTTCAGCTTCTGTTGTTTTCCCTTTACTAAGGTGGTACTCCAAATTACAAACTGCTGGTTTTGGCAGCAGTTCTGGAACACAGAAGATATTTGCAGTGTAGATGTGCCAGCTGTAGATCTGTTATAGCACCAAAAGAAGGATTTGGTCGTTTGGGTATTTCAATTCTTTTGAGTTTACACAACATTCACTTTTGAGCCCTTATATCCTACCTCATTGGAAATAAAGTATACAGCCCTTAACACACAGTTTTACTCACAGGATTTGAATACATAAAATGCAGGATGCATTTTCATAAAAACTAAAATAATAGCACCAAGTGTGCAGTAAACAGCCCTAACAACAGCTTTTGAATAAGATGTTTTGACCTCTGCAGAGAAGGACAGAGCTCCAAGGCAAGGACAGAAAGTGAACCTGTACCAATCAGCAATAACCAGAGGCATGACAAACAGTGAAGACTGAGTGCTGCATACAGGAATTCTTTGCCTTCTCTCTCCCCATCACTGTCCACCCATCCATGATACAGCTCCATTCCAGAACCTAGGTCAGGCTGCCTTGTGACTTGGTACTTTAAAAGCATCACCATGAATCCACTGACACCCCACTGATGGAAGGTTGATTTGCCCTGATCAATAAACTAAGTTATGACTGCCCATTTTTGCCTTCTGCACTTCCCCAGTGAGAACACAGCATTGTCATAACCTAAAGTTCAGTGGAGATTCAGCAAACATTCCTCTCAAAGGCACCTAACTACCCCTTGTTGCCAAAAGCATCCATTAGGTCTGAGTTTGACACACCCTGCTATCTTCCCTTCTTATTACTAACTGCAGTGGTTGACAGGCAAAGGAAGGCTGTAAAGTAAAGATAAGCATCTTTACTGAAAGGTTTGACAAAGTTTAGTGATCACAATATCGTAATCAGTGCTCTTAAAATTCTTTCCTACATAAAACATTCATCAGCATGTGAATTGGTTTCAAAAATTATTAGACAGGAGGGAAACTGTTTCATTACAAAGCTGCCAGGAGATTTAAATCCTGCACAATATCTATAGGAGTATTAAAAAAAAAAAGTACAAAAAAGAAAATGTTAGAAAGAGTCAGACAAAAAATGAAGCCTTCATTTCCTGAATAATCTGTAGGGGAAAACTGCATCTAATTAAACTGAAACACAAACCCTCTTATTTTAAAGAGGCTATAAACTTGGAAATAGTCTAAAGTGATTTTTTTGCTGCAACCTTAGTTATCTATAATTCTTGCTGACATTCGCAAGCTTAATTCTGCAGCTATTTTTAAACAAAAACATAGGCAACTCATGGAATAATTTGTAGAGAAGTACAACTGTTATGTGCCACTTCTTTTGAGGTCCTACTTCTAAACAGGTGAAAGTCAGGTAAAGAACTGCATTGCCACTTTCAAAAGCTGTTTCTGAAGGAAAGCTCTTCATCACACCAGGAAGCTCAGCTCAGAATCTCTGCAGTGTAATCTAGTTTCCAGCAGAATTTCAGCCAGGAAAATACCTCTCTCTTTCACATTCCAACTACAGCTTTTCTCTGACCCAGCTGAGTAGGACCATGGCTTAAAGGAGTTGAAATATTTTCTCACTGCTATGCAATGGAAAGATAAACCATCTCAAAAAAAACATCTCCCATATATTACCTTGGGCCAGAACAAAGGCACTCTGGAATAAGCAGAGAATGCAAGTCATAGCAAATAAAACAAGGACAGGCTCCCTACTACAAACATTTAGAAACAACTCTCTTGCGACAATACTTGCAAATAACTCAGGGAGGCAAATTTTAAAAGACAGAAATATCACCTCAGCATGTAATTCACTCTGATAAAGTCCAGATCTTAAAGCAGACACAAAATCCCTGAGTGAGGGGGCTAAGTAGCACTTGAATACACAGGTCTCTTCATGCAGCAGATTCCAGCTTTTCACTTACTCCTAATGGAAATTCAGAGTCAAGAGACCCCTTGGCTTTCAAACATCTCTCCCTTATATTTATTCTGCCATTTGTGGGCTGGAGCAAGGCAAATACCCTCCTAAATATTTATCTTCAAAGGATAAGTGAATCATAACAGGGTCTCAAATAGCCTTATAAGACTATAAGGTCTTTTGTGAAATAATAGGACACACTCAGAACTGGAAGATGCATAGATGAAAAAAAAGCAGACATCCCTTTCTTCTTATATCAGAGGCAGTCCTGGTATACCATTTGCTTTTGCTATTTATGAACTGCTTGTATGAACCACAGAAGAATAAATGAGATTACACCATTTGTTAATTCTGTTGACTCATCCAGAAGGGGAAGGTTATTACATTACTTTGGATTTACATCAACTAATACCAGTTAGCCCCAGCCCACTTTCATCAGTATACCAAACGATAATGACTGGTTTTAAGGCACACAAATACACTCTATTTTCAGTTTAATTCTATTATACTGAAACTAATGGCAGTAGCAGGTCAAAACTCACTTTTGTTGCAGGTTTTCTATGGTTTGTCAAACTCTGATTACATTTTAGAGAAAGACAGTATCAGCATCTTCCCTCCACACATTATATGTGTGCTTATTTGCCTACCTACTCCCACCAAAACCTAGTTACTCTCAGAATTTCACTCACAAAGAAAGAAAAATCACCTTCACAGCAACAGTGCTACTAGGCATCCTTGGAGAAACAAGGCAAGCAGCAGTGAAGTCCCAGGGTTCTGTTTTAAAGGATGATGGCATTCACAGAGAGTGACTCTCCAGGGGCACAGGTTGTGCTACACAAACTTAGCCCAGCTTAGTGCAGTGTGCCCAGCACGTTCAGCTTGCAAAGCTTCTGCAGCAATACTTCAAAATAGCAGCCTGTAAGTGCCAGTTTCTTACTGCTTAAGAAAAACCCCCACAGTATTCCAGCTAACTGCTTTACAATCCTAATCATCTACATCTATGGAATCAGTACAAGTCTAATAAAGAATTTATGTGCATGTGCACACATATATGCAAAGCCCCAGCCACACCAAAGTCATACATATTCCTGGATAGACACCATGCTGGAAGCAGCTTTGAAGCCAACAGCTTCTTTAATGATCAGAGTCTCTGATGTAATTGGACATACAGCCAAAAGGCTCAAGCATTTTGCTGAAGAGGTGTTTAAACAGTCGATACTTAATACACACATCATGGGTTTAATGACCTTTCTGGACTTGTTGATTTTTAAATTTTTCCCCCTTTCTGCATAGTAGCCTTCAGATGCAAAGATGTAGAAACTAAATGCTTGAAAAAGAAGGGAATAGTTTTAAGAACCATGTTTTATCACTCAGATAATGTCTCTGAACATGCAGTTGCGAGGTTTCATAATCACACTTCTCAATACTTGTAGGGACACTTGTTCAATCTACAGTTACACCTATTTTCTTCAACTGTCATGAAAAAGCCTAAAGTCAAGCCACTTTGCTCCCTTCTCAGGCACTATCAAAAGCAATAAAGATTTACAGATCAAATCATGATCTCTGTAACATCCCAGCAGTTCATTATTGATGAAGAACTTGCACCAGTGTAACAGAGAAGGAGTATAAAAACACTCTTACTGATAAAGCCTTATTTAAACTCAGCTGTACTGTTTTTCTGACCAAAAAGAATATGAAGATACATTAGGAAAAAGCTAAGCAGAATCTTTGAACTACCCAAGGAATATTCCTTGCACTCAACATGATTAACAGGGTCACAGGGTGAGTACACAGAAGTCAGTGCAGAGACAGTTCAGGCAAAGGGCAGCATAGTGAACTAAAAGATGAAAATGGGAGAAGCCCCAACAGGAGTCAGTGGCTAATTCTGCACAGTGGCATATCCCCCCTTCTTGTTCTAGTCCTTCATCCAGTCATAGCTGACTCTCTAAATTCAGTTTAAGAACCAGATTTTATGTTGACTCCTTGCATGGTGTTCACTGATACCTTGGGATGCACTAGGAAGAGGTATTATGTCATCTCTGCATGTGACAAGTGTGCATCTTTACATTTTCAAGTATTTCCAGAAAGAGTATCTTAGTACAATTCTAGATCAACTTTACAAAGTTAATCACATTTCACCATTTCTATACCTGCAAACTGGTAGAGCTGATTTGGAAGTTTCTGAGGACCACTTGGAATAGCTACCTTAATTTAAAGGCTGTTTATCTCTTTATTCTTAATTATGTTTTATATATGCATAATCTAGGTTTGGAAATTGATTTTTATTTACAATAAAAAAAGTCTATAGAAATTAGGAACTGGGACTGATTTTAAGATGCAAATGCTGAAGCCAACTCATTGATCCCAGCACTACACAGATGTTTAACTGGCTTCCTTTATAGATGTTACTCAATCTGTCCAACTGCTTAGCAATGTTAAATGACAGCAACTGACTTGTGTGGAAAAGATCATTTACAAAGATACCAATAGAAACAAGATTTTATTTATGTAGAAAACTAAAATTTAAAAAATGCCTGAAAACAGCTTGGATTATTTGGGACATCTAGTTAGAATGTCTCTGATTCTGTTTATGTTGTAGTACTTGTATTAGTATGATGTTTTGCTTTTGCTTATTCAAACCATGAAACAAAAAGCCAATCATTGTAACAGCAATATTATAAAATGCATCCAGAGCACTGCTCAGAAAAAAAGAGTTTCACTATAATTGTTCCTGTAGAATTTATGCAAAATAAGCAGAAAGAGTATTATCTAGTAAAATATCAATTCACATGAAGGAAATATAACAGGACCATATCTCATCAAATTTCCGCCTTCAGAGAATATAAGGCTTATATTCACTGCTTCCCTTGGGATTATCTGATAATGCAACATTCACATGCCTAACATTAAAATGATGACTATACAATATGTTTGCAAAATTCACTGTTATTTGAAAATCAGGTCTATTTTTGTACTAAAGGAACATAAACAACCCTTATTTATCCAGGGTATGATACAATTGCAAAATCATTCTGTGCATGCACAGGTGTGCCTGACAGAGCCTTATAAACCTCTTTCCTGGTAGGGCACGAACGACATATTTACAAAATATACCCCCCCCCCCAAAACACTCATAAATGTACAGCTCAATCCTTTCATAGTGTTAAAGAGTCCTTGCCCTCGGTGATATTACATAAAATTTCCTATGCTTAATTCTTGTCTCTTAAATCAATACAACTTATGCTAACTTTGTTGTGCACCTCATGCATCACCTGGGCAAAGCAAAATTGATCAGGAAAATGCCTTCCGAGGAAACCAGGCTCTGAGTTATAGCACCATCTAGGGGCATCAGTTTCTGTAGTGACATTTAGCCATAAATGCACACGGGTATTTTTACAGCTTTATCACCATGACGTTATCATGAAGCAGTCTGGGGAACCTGGATTTCTTTCTCAAAGCTTGTCTTGCTATCCTGTTCAGAGTGCTGAAGGGTTGGAGTTTAAGTTTTCATTACTCTACTGTAATGTAAACCCCACAAAATAACAAATCAGTGAATCACACAGACACAAGGAACTTAAATGCACAACTAAGGAACCACAACTTTACCTGACACTTGTTATTGCAATACTACATAATTGTGCTAATAATTTTGAAATTACTTATTTCTGAAATTTAAATGGTGCAATAAAGAGAACCAGACTACATATTTGAGTGGTTCCTAGTGAAATTATTATACATCTTCACTTACGGCAACAGAATGTTCCACAGCAAAGGCACTATTTCAATATATAAAACTAGATTAATCTGCTTTTTCAGATTTGCAGGCTTGGAAATACCAAGTGAAGTATACACCTACAACAGGAAGCAAGTTGGATAACTTGACTCAAGAAATTAAAGGAGTGTTTAGAGTCAGACAATAAAACCCCATCTTCTCCATGAAATGACAAGGCATTTAGAAAAACAGCTTTGGGAAACAAATCCTTAGCAGTTATCACACAACCTTTAATAACTTTCCCCACAGGTCTCATGAAATCTGAGCACTGAGGTACCCTAAATCCAAGGAAGGGTTTTACTGAGAAGGTCATTCTGTTTAATGTTCAGCTGCTGGGCTCTGTTCCCCATGCAGTCACATGAGTCCTTCTTCCTGACTTTGAGAAGGGAGCTGCAGAGAGAGAGTGCTGAAACCCCTTTGGCCCCAGCCCACACACAGCTCTGGCTAACCAGCAAACTGTACTTAACTATTTTTGTGACAGTTTCCAAAACCTGTGTCATAATCTGCATGATGATAAGAAGAGAAGCAGGAAAGAGAAATTTGGTTCGTTTATCTTTCAACTACTATCAATCACTTTCAAGTTGATTGGAAAAGGACATAGTGCATTTCAAGGTTTTAAGGTTTTGAACTTGTAAAGTTCATTGTAGAACTAACAGAAAAGGGTAGGTAACAAAATCTAAAGAGGGAGAAAGGGACACAACAGCAGCTGCTTACTCAATAACGAAGAAATCCCCCAATACCATCCACACTTACAAAACCACCTACCACTAGAGACAGCAATTTGGTAATTTGTGAATCCACTTCACATTTGGCAGACCATAGGTGAAGCTTACAACCTGCCACATTGAAGCTCTGTTCCAACAGTTTATTGAGTGCAGAACAGCTGATCTGTGATTAGAGGATCCAGTGCAGACCAACCCATAGTCAACTCTGATAAATCCAGTAACCAGTGTTATTTTTGAACATGAGCCAGGCCCGCAGAGCTGAAGCCTCAGGCCACAGTTGGAAGGGTCCTCTCCCGCCAGCTGTCAGTGTGCAAAATGTCTGACACATCAGGACACTGTATGGACATAAGACTAGACTGAAGTCCCTTGCAGTTATTTTTACAGTCTTTGACATTTACAGGCACATTTGCACAATGATTTCTTGTTTGGCTGATGGTATGTGACCTTTTCTAATAGTATGCTTGAGGTAGAGGGGCAATACACAATGAAAGACTATTAAAAAAAAGACTTTGTCATTTGGCAGCATTTGCTTTTTTAAAGTTCTAGTCTATTCTAATTGCATTCAACAATTTAATTGCTGTTCCAGAAAGACAGCAACATCTTAAATGGTGTAGAACCCGTACTAAAAATCCAAAGTACTGGCAATATAAAGCTTCTGCAAAAACACACACGTCTGTCAACTTATGAAAGACCAGACCAGAGCTGTGCAAATCCAGAAAAAGAAAATGTAGCAGTGACAAGTACAGAAATAACCAGAAAATATTTTGTACTACTGTCATCACAAGTCAGAATCCCCATACTATAAATCTTTGTGATTCTAACAGGTTGTTAGATTTAGTCTCTATGAGCAGCAAAAATGGATAGCTCCAAGTTATAGGTATATTAGGCATTCTAAAATTATTTATTTTCCTAGGAGCATTCCTTTTTACTAAAGGAGGAAATTGATTATTACTGCAGTGACTGCTCCTAGTAATCTTCTAAAAATCAGCATAGCTAACAGCTGCTTGTAATTACAAAAGAAAAGAAAACAATCCCACACTTAGTTTGCTATGCTTCCCTTTGTCTATAATACCCAATTATATTTTTTAGTAATGGGAAATCTTTTATGACTGAGGATTTTTCCTGCTTTCAACATCTCCTGCAGTCTTCATCTATTTTACACTTTCTTTGGACTAATCTCATCTTCTGGAAATCAAACCACTTCTAAACTACCAAACTCAAAGACAAACCTTACACAAATCTGTCAAGAGTACAATGTCAACGTATATAGATTTGTACTGGGTATTAAACTACTGCAAACTATTAAATCTCCTATAGGTAGATTTTATTAGATGTATTAGGTGTTAAAGTGAGTTTTTTCTCTTTGTTTACATTATAAAATTGTCTAACTTCGGACAACCCACAGTATAGCCTCTTTTAATCCCCCTTTTTTTATTAATAATTTGCAGTAACTTTCCAATGCCAGCTCTGCCAAAAGAATCCTGAAATACTGCAAGACAAGCTTGTAAATAAGTACACATAGGTAACGAACCTGTGATGTCAAGGTTTTCTAATACCAAAACATCAGCTACTGCATTTTACTCTGAATATCTCAAACATACAGCACTGATGATACCAGAAAACTGAAGAGCCCTGAAAACAATAAAATGTTTTGAAGATAACATTGTAAATACTTCTAGACATTCAGCATACTAGTATATTGTTTTCTTGAAAGACCACCACAGTTTCTTCATAAAACTTTATTTTTCATTCTCATTCTAGTCATTGAAATCTTGTTTAGTGATAAAATCCTGTGTTGTCAAGGTATAAGCATCGTGATAATGAAAAGCTCAGACCCACTAAGGTTTACCTACATAAAAATTAACAATGAGAAAGTTCATGTGACAGGTCGCACACAAGGGTAGACAGTGCTACCTGCTTTTTCCCTCACCAGAAAAAAAAGGATTTCACCAAGCACTCACCACTAGAATTCCAGAACCTCTGATTTATGGCTCAAAAAGTATTTAGGGGAAGAAAACACTCTGCTGTTTAAGTTGACGCATCACCAACCTGCAGCTCTTCTTGCAGGTGTCCAGCACAAAGTTAGCTTTTGAGAATTGCTATTCCCAGGCTGTAAAACAGCTATTTTGCAATATCCTTGCAAAATTTGCAAATATTTGCAATATTTGGAGAACTCCTTCTTACACTAGATGCTCCTTTCACTAGAAGAAGAAACTCACTTGATCTATATAAAGCCATGTTATTGGAATCTAAAGAGACAAAATAGAAAGGTGTTACATGAGATGAAGCCATTTAGGTAAGTGGAAAGAGTGAGGACAATGACTTCTTCCACATTGTGACAAATAACACTGATGTCCAAAACAGACCAGATGGCACTTGACTTTGCAAGGTCTCAGCCAACACATCTGTCACAAGAGACTGCAAAACCCCCTTAATTTAGCAGCCAAGAGAAAGAGGTCTCTTCTGGGACTCCAATCTAAAGTTCCAAAAGGATTTATATTTCAAAGTCGATGTTCAGACTGCAAAGGCACCTGTTCTTACTATTGCTGTTGTTGAAACAAATAATTTTACAAGAGTCTCAATATTTTTATGGAAGCAAAGCAATTCTGTAGTAATGCAAGGAGCTCTGTAACACCAAAACTTACACAGCATTTATGCTCTTTTATAGCACTTGAAAAATTCCCTAAAATAAGCTTTGCTTCTACAAAGTAAATTAAAAATGAACCCCCATATAAGGATGTGCATATTTATATGAGAAAGGAACTGCCTCCTCCAGTGCTACTGTATCATAAATGCCCATCAGTCTTTATCCTGAAACATTAAAAGCTCCTGTTGGTGACTACTAACACAGATGGAAACGGAAGACATCCAGTCACACAAATGTCATAGCACTTCCTCAAAATGGTAAAAGAATTATAGATTCCAGTACATTCCCTTACTGAAGTGCTGTATGCTTCTGATAAACTCAAAAATATTGCTAACACACCATGTTCCTCATTAAATTAGCAGGAGTTTATTGATCAAAGCAAACAACTGCAAGCTGTTTTTCTCACAGAAGGGAGTAGACTTTGAAACACAATATTGGGTAGGTAAAGAAAATAATGCCCTATGCTCTTCTGATGTAACTTAACCTCACTTTGCTAGAGGAAAAAATGACATGCTTTTATTAAAAAAAAAAAAAAAAAAAAAAAAAAAAAAAAAGTTAACTGATTGAATTAGAGTTAACTCTAAGAGGAGCAATGCAGGAAAATTAATGCAAAAACCTGCAGGGTAACAAGCTCAGTTAAGCAACTCAGTAGCTAAAACAGTAAGTATTCCACATTAAATCAGGAGCATAAACCCTGATTCATCAGTACCTACAAGATATTTTTGCAGCTTCATTATCATGCTAATTTGAGAAAGCTGCAGGAAGTAAGCTCCATGAAAATAAAAAGTTATCACCAGAGGCCCATCATATATCATATCTTATCCACCACCAGAATATATTTAATAACTGGGAAATTATGCCCTCATCTTTTTAAATTACTCTATTCAACTATTCTGTGAAACAAATTAATTACAAAATACCTTAAGCTGGGGAAGGGAACAACATTTTTAAATTGTCATAATCACTACTGAAAAAGAAAAGCATATTCTTCTAAAGAAGAACCTGCTTTTCTTTGCCTGTACTAACAGATGTGATGGAGTCAAACATCACAGAGAAGTGACAAGGAGGGGACTGGATTTGTCATTGCAAAACATACAGTTTGCATCAAAAATTTTACCTGGTTGCTTGCAATTTTGTTTTGTGCATTTTAATCACTTTGATTTTCATTGAAACTTCAAGTGGATAAATCTCTAATATATTAATAATTTATCTAAAATTAGAAACAATTCTAATGACTCCATGGGAAAATGGGCTTGTCTTGTTTCTGTTTCTGGACCTCCTACTGACAAAGGCTTTTTGCTGCCTGTAGGCAAAACCTTACAAAATAAGGGCCTTATTACTCTTGTAAAATCATGGCTCATTACTTTGGCTAAGTAGTATGGGAAAGTGACTCAGCTGAATTAAAGGTAAAGAAACAAGTTATATAACCATTACATGTTCACATCATGGTCTGTGGTGTTTGGTTGAATTATATTTGTTGTGCTTAAATGGAATGTAACTGATAAAACCCTAAGTGCTTAAAAAGGCCTGGCTATTGCAATAAAGGGCTCTCCTTGCACCTGCCTGGGGACTCTGCATTGCAACAGCTTTTCCCTGCCACCTCAGCACTCAGACCCTTCAGCGAGCTCTCCACCCTCTGCTCACTGCCCTGTCATGTTTGAACTCAGATTTGTGTAAAGACCATCAAATAGAACAAGAGGGCACAGATTTTATACAAGGTTTTCCTCAGTGTGAGGACCAAGATAATAACAACAAAACATTAAAGGCTGATTTGTTTGCAACTTTTCTTCCCCATTAGAACTCACCATAAAAGTAAGCAGGCCCTGAAACTAGAATCCTTTTCCACTTCATGAAGAAACAGAGACTTGAATTTTTACATTGGTCATATTTATATGGCCAGCAGACAGAGGATAAGAAAAAACTTCTCCAATAGTGTCTGTAATCTACTGAGGGTCTCCAGTCATCTTTGGCAAACTTGTGGCCACAAACACCACAGTAACTTGACCTAGTGACATCCAGTGCCTTTCCCCTCTGGCAGCTGCTGCTTGTATTGGAGAACTCTTACCTGTGACCACTACTCTTCATTATTACCTTTGACATGCTTTAGTTACATAAAGGTCTTGTATAATATTGCCAATTGCTCTCTGTTCCTCAGGATATTATTTTTCCATTTTCCTCATGGAAAAGCATCTTATCTTCAAAACCATGCATGGCTATGAGCCAATACCAGGGCTGTGACCTTAAGAGCACTGCCCAGCCTCACTGGAAGGCTCCCCAGACAGGCCTTGCAGATGGAGCAGGGGCCTCCATTTCAGTTTGAGCCTTTATCCCTGCCTGGGCTCTCACTGTTATCCCTGTCTCCAGCTCTGCCACGCCTGTGCCTGGCCATGAACCCCATTGATCCACACCTGTAGAACCTATTTCCTATCTGGACCTTGGCTCAGCCTCACCACTGTGGAACAACCCCATATTTCATTTATATTTTATTCTTTTTAAGGAAGACTGCAAATGCTACAAAAGTCTCTTTCCCAATCTTGTAAGATGACATAATCTCTACTTTCCATTATAAATAAAATAAAATGGGGCCAAGGTGAAGATATTTCTCAAGACTCTGCACTGTCTGCCACCATCAAAGCTGACTCAGCATGGCATTTCTCCTAAAAACCAGGGCTACTGTAACAGCAAGTGAGAAGCAGCTTGGGCAAAGACTGAAAAAAGTCCAAAAACCTACAGCACTGTGTAAGATTAGGAAGGTCATAGATAAAATGCTTCCAAGGTCTAGATATGAAAAATGAGAACAACATAGTTGCTAATATTTGTAAATGCTTTGATGGAAGTCAAAGTTAATTTAATTAAACACTGTTCTAAAGAACTGTGAAATGCGTAGCTTGACTTCATAATAATAACAAGGCAAAGTCATTATTTTATCATTTCATTGATCATCTGATTTTCTGTTTCATTGGATCATGTTCCCCAAGTATTTATAATAATAGTGAGAATTAATAAGTGCCTTCAACAGAAATTAATTAATTTCAATTTCAAGCCCTATAACTGCTCCTCAGGTTCTTAATGAGAAAATAATTCTACATTGTAGCCAATATGAAATATTTTCCTTTTTATGCTCTCGGTTGATTCAACATGGGTAAAAGATTATTATGCAGAAGCTCTTTCTTTTTGAAAGCTTCCAATACATGTAGATAAATACTCCAATAGAAAACAGAGTGCCAAAGGAGAGCTGATGATTCACCCTGATGCTGAGTTGATAGGCTGATGCAGAGTATCTGCATTCAGAATTAAAAAGGACTTCTTTCCTCTGTGGCACTGAAGATGCTGAATAAGGTACAAACCAGTTTAGAAAGACACATCACAGACAGAAAAATAATGTTTACTGAAGGAAGCTCATGCATATTTTCCCATTACAATTTATGCTTGCTAGCAAAAAGGGCATACATTATTTCTGAAACACATGAAATATCCATCTTCTATAATTTCTATTTTCTGAATGTGAAAGATCTTTCTATTTTAGTCACATTACAGAGCCATTAAGTGGCATCCATCATTACTTGATCACTGAGGAATTATATACAGGTGACAGAAAGATTTAAAATTATTTAAATCAAACTTGGACAGACCCTTAATGGCTTCTCAGTCTTAACTTCGAATAGACCGTCTGCTTCCTAAAATTTAAAAAAATAAAAACAAAAACAAACAAACAAAAAAATAATAAAAAAAAAGCAAAACCAAAAAGAAGCCACCCTGGCTAAAGCAGTCTTGCATGTTATTGACTTAGATAACTGGCTTCAATACAATTTTTAAGCCACAGTGGAGAGCAGAAATAAATTAATGGAAAAGTCTCCCTTGAACCTCTGCTCATGCTTTTACCACAGTTGTAACACTTATCTTGCTGTCTGAGAACAAACTGCACAATTCCAAAACATGTCATAACTATAACAGAAGTTTTACCAGCTGTTAAATTTCTGTTAACAGTCACACACCTTTAGAATTTGCACTAAAACTAAAGAAATCTTTGTGACTGACCTAGTACCATTCAGAAGGATAAAGGAGCTTCTCCAAATTCACACCCTTTCTTGTCCTGAGACATGGCCAAGGACTGGACATTGACATGAAAACTGTGCACAAGAAAATGTATATGTCCAAATAATCTTTAAGATGACAATATGAAGATACCATAAAATCTTTATTTTTCAAATGTTTTAGCACTTCATAAATTATTTGGATTTGCATTTATTATTAGCACAACACGCACCTTGCAACTTCAGACATATGCCAGGCTCCTGAAGTGCCAGGAATCAGAAAAATACAGACAAACTATTTTTGCACAACTGATTCTATGAACTACAAGAAAAGCAAGTAGCAAAAGAGGGCAAACCAGAAAAGCATTGCTCTAAAGTTGTATTACACTGAAATAACATTGCCTATTGATCACAGTAAAGCTCATAATTCAAAAACCACAAAGAAATTTAAGGTTTACTTACTTTAAAAAGAACCATTTTACACACTCCATATAAATTTATAAATAATAAAATAATATAAATACAGTGATGCAGATGAAAGGCGTCACTTTAATCTAATTTTTACACATCACTAAGAAGTAATACTATATATTTTAATTATTATCACACAATTTAAAAGAGTAATTAAAACTTCATTTCAATTCTGAAAGGATCCTTTGGACTGAGGGCCTAGAAGGTTGATAATTTTCAGCTATCTTGCAACACTGCATTTGAAAACAGAATCATGGCTCATCCACGGTTTAGGACTTCTGCCCTTTTCTACTAGAACCTGTTTTATTTCAAAACTTTTCTATCACTATTTGGGACTTCACCTACTCTTAAGGATGGACTCTTCAAGCAGCATGTCAGTCTCTGCCAGTGGACAGCTAAAGACTAAGAAAAGGAGAGGGAAGATGTGATATTTCCCCTCCATCATTTCTACTACAGGCATTTCTAGAAGAAGAATAAAAATAGTACTAAGAAATTAGGTAATGAAAGAAGAGTGAAGACAAATCTCCCTAGTTTCACTGTAGTACCTCATTCAGACAAAATCCTTTCATCATCTTCTAGTCCACATAGAAATACTGGCTCAAACAGGTCCTCAGACATTGTCTTCTGCAAACTTGAAGGCTATACCAGATAAAGGACTGTTCTGCCATTTGCTTTCTTCTATTTTAAGAACTCATTACTCAAAACAGGTGAATTTGACTTTCTCTACAGCAAAATTCCTACATTGAGCAAACAGCTGCTACATTAATAACAGCTACATTTAATCAGTTGTTTTAATTAGAATTGGTTTGATTTATTCCAGTTGAGAAATCTGCTCTTGCTGACAAAATTCTGACGTTATTTTCTGTTCAAGGATTAAGCTTGAAGCTAATTACTGGAATAGGCCTGCTCTCAAGCTGGAAAATAATTAAAAAACCAACAGCATATTTTTCTTTTAGAGCAATATAAAGGACGTACCTCAGTTTGCACCATTAGTCTCTACAAATGAAAGGTCATGATTTTTTAGCCACTGGGGTAGACTCCTGACAATGGAAATCACCTACAGCACCTTCAGAAATGCTCTCCTCCAGAGGTTTGAGAAGCTTTTGTGCTTATCTGAACAAACATGGCTTAAAGGCAACATGTGATCCAAGACTTATGTAAATTTTCATTCAATTTGGAACTTAATATTTAAATGTAATGTTTTCCAATCACCATCTACTACAAAAGGTGGTACAGAGTCACCTAATTTACTCTTCCAGCCCTGGAGATTCAGTGCTTAGTATTCTAGTCTTATACTTCCCAAATACAAGACTGCTACTCAGGTATGCAAATCTTAGGAGCCAGGAGACAAAAAATGCCAAATTAACAAAAATGAAGTGACTGTTTCCTATTTATACACTTCAGAAAAAAAAAAAAATAAAATCAAACGTGTGTTTCTGTAATTGCTAAAGTACCAAAGTTGATTTTACAACTTCAATTTGCTTGCAAAGCTGACTACTGCCACCTCATACACCTTCAGAGATGCCATTTCAAATTTTAAGGCCTGCTTGTGTTTTACCAGTTAAATGAAAAACACTGCCATGTGAAGTGACTCTCAGATTGGCTCCTTTCAGACAGGTTAAACCCTTAGTATGCAGATTAACATTGTTAATGGTTGTTCTTGGAAGACTGACTCATATTGATGTGACCAAAAAATAGGTCATCCTTCCACTCCCAAGCTCTTCACTACTAGGACTCCATTTTCATTGCTTAGGCTTGAATTATGAGGACTCCTGCAACAGACTTCCGGGCAAAAGGGAAAAAGAAAAATCCACTAAATTGGCTGACAAAGATATGCACTAGACAGGAAATAAGAAGTTCAGTTACAGTCAGGCTGTGTTATCAGACTGCACCTGGAGGTGTGTAACTTAGCCCAGCAGAAGGGCTCTGCAATAAGGTAAAGAGCCCCTGTGCAGCACAGTTAAAAACCAGCTCAGCCTGGCCTGCTGTGTCCTCCTCTCAAGACTCACTTTGGCCTCCCACTAAACCCTGCACAGCACATCCATCCATGCCTGGTACAAATACTAGGGAAGTTTAGGCCAAGATTTCTCCAAATTGAGAATTTTAAACAGTACAAAAATACATAAACTTAAATGGTTCATTTAATGCTATATACATTCAGTTTGAGATTTAAAGCTTATAGTGCTTTAGCATTCAAGGTTATTTGGTTCTCCTTTCAGCATAGTCACTCCTGAAAACTCTGTTTGTACAGGACATCTACTGCTTTCCCTTAATTTCTGATGGAGGGACTGTAACAACATTTATTTTGATACTGGGTTTTTGTATGTCACAAGGACTTTTAGGTAAATGAGTTTGTCACTATAAATTCATTTTTCAACCTCTCAAGCTTTTGTTTATTTTCTTAAATCATAACAGATTTTCTTCAAACAGGATTTCATGGCAAAATATGAGGAAATAAAGTATAGCAAATAAGATGGAACTGTACAAACACAATTCCTGTCATCTATAATGCATTAAAAATACAATACATGCCAAGATAAATACAGTTAATCTCTGCACATCGCAGACAACCTGACTGAAAAGAATAAAGGGGGAAAATTATCAAAGGAACATACAGAATCCCAGCTTGTTTAGATCCTTGCAATATGGGCTAATACCTTTCCCAAGATCTATATCTCTATTTTACTCACAGAAGCTCAGATTATTGGATGAACACATGGAATGTATGGCAGGACAAGGTGGCATCTGGTACCATCAGCAA
This sequence comes from Certhia americana, assembly GCA_018697195.1. Taxonomy (NCBI): domain Eukaryota; kingdom Metazoa; phylum Chordata; class Aves; order Passeriformes; family Certhiidae; genus Certhia; species Certhia americana. The sequence continues at coordinate 13,453,186 of CM031866.1, forward strand.
ACTCCAACTTTTCACAGCTTTTAAAAGTTATTTAAGATTATCATTGGCACACTATCTTCAGTGAATTCCCCCTCTCCTTTCCACTGCCACATACAGTTCACAGCTGTGAGGCAGTTCCCAAAACTACCTGTGCTTAGCAGTTCTAAACACAAATGTGTTCTGCATCTCAGATTACATTCTTATGTTCCTGAATAAGAGTATAGCAGCTTTCATCAACTTGATAGCTTCATCACACAGCTAGGATTAAATGATTTCAAACTGTAAAATTTCTGAAGCAGTGCTTGCAATTTTGCTCTGAATTCAAGACAAGTGTGTACGTGCTATTGGAATTTGCGGTCAAACCAGTCTGTTTTGACAAATCAAATTCTATTTTTTTTAATATCTCTAATGTAGCTGTCTTCTAACCCAATCAAAATAAAAATATCTTTCCCACCAGAATATTTTTCAGACATAGAAGGACAGGCTATATCTCTCTCCTTAAAGAGCTTCCTACTGTATGTGCAGTCAGCTGTGTAAAGGCTGGGAAAGTGCAAGAATCTTATCTAATCACACCTTCATATTTGATTATTCCAGAAAACACAGAGAAGCACAGTACAAGGGTAAAGCACAAAACCAGCCACAGCTTCTATGTACGCCTAAGCTGAGCACCAGCAGAACTAATGCAGTGTGGAATTACCTCCCTAGACTGCAATAACAATTCAGTCTTCAAGTTACTAAGAGGAAACACACAAAGGTTGCAAACACCAAGAACTCAGATCTGATACACTACAAGATAATTGTACCAAGTAATTGTATCAACCAGAACAGGTGCACCGAACTCCTCAATTCAGCACAACTGCCCCTAAAAACTGATGGCCTTCCTTCAATTTCCTTTCTATAGATAGGAACATGAAAAGTAACTACTGAATCCTGTAAGAGGAAAACAGTTAAATTCCCAACTGAAGATGAGTTAGATTAAATTTTAATCACATTATAATACAATAATCTGCTGAAAGATTGTAGATTCTTCTATGGTACAGCATCTATCAATCATTCAGCAGTTTCAATATGACAACAGAAAGTAAAACTGACCTATGATTCTACACACAAGTAACTCCCAAAGTACTGTCAGTAGCAAGCCTCAAAAAGGTTTGAATCTCTTTTTAATGGTTCTGCTCAATGCATTCTAAACAGGGTGTTTCATCTTCTACATTTAAAACTAGCCAAAAGTAACAGACAAAGCTCAAAAGCACGCTGTTAATTGCAATTCCATCTCTGAAAGAAAAAAAAAAAAAAAAGATTTTCTGCTTTGCCCTCCCAAAGCTTTCCTATGTGACCTCTGAAAGGCTCCTACTGTGGAACCAATGACAGTGGTAATCAAATTCAAAGTCAAGTCCAACAGTTGAAGAGACATTGGGACTTGTTTTTGAGAGAATACCCATTTTATTATAATCTACACATTCTTACACACACTCCTGCTAATGACACATTTAATGGTACCAGAAGAGAACTAAAATTTTGCTAACAAAGGTAAAAAAAAAAATATAACTAATTCAAATTCTTTCTAGAGATAAATTTACATATAACTTGATGTCCTCTGAAAAATGCACAGGACTCTTAACAGGCTCCCATAAAAATAGAAAGGAGGTAGGAGGAAATGGAAAAAAGCTGCAAATTTTTAAGACCTCTATTTCGGTCATCTACCCAGAAATGGCACTTAGAATTGACTATATTCTAAGCAGGGATTTGTCTGCCAGGCAAGGCTACTGATTCATCTGAAGACAAATAAAAATTCCTCATCCAAAAAGGAATAAAAAATACAGGAATCTATAAAAAATAAACTTTCCAAAGAATGGGATCCATTTTTATAAGAACACATACTTTTTTTTAAGGTAATAAAAAACCCCAAACTTTCAGTGAAAAAAAAAAATCAATTAAGAACTCTCCCAACAGTGACCTCAAAGCCTGAAGCAGACCTGCTGCACAGCACAGCTCTGTCACCAACAAACTGACCCTATGGCTTCTCCATAATCAAATCAAAGCCAGTCTTTTGAACCAGAAGTCATAACAAACTTCTAAATCTTAGCCAAGTGTAGAAGGACAAAGAAGTTATATTTAAAATATCTGTCTTCTGTTAAAATATAACCACCGTGCTGATAAAATAAAAAAGGGTACAACACAATGCAAGTAGTAATTCTTTCTGCAAAATGTTTTGTTTACCCCAGAAAAATTTATGACTTGATCTCTTTGGCAGATACTAAGAGAGAATGTTGTTCTTTCAGTAATGACAGTAAGAGCTGTGATCACACAGATAAAGTTGACAGTAATCAGAATATATTTATACTTGAAAAAGTGAGAAACCAGTCTTCAAAACCAATATAAAACCACACAAATTCTTCCTTTTGTAATAAGTTCTTGGATTCACTGATCAGTCAGCGTTGCAGCAGACCTCTCATTAGGTCGTTAGAAATGAGCCAAGACAGATTCTCATTAAACAATGTGAAAATGGTCCCAGTTTATTCTTTACAGCCTAGCCATCCTGACTCTGACTACAGCAAGTTCCTGCAGTAGGGTCCAACTGCAGGCTCTGACTGCTGGTTATCTCCTGCTGGACTATGACTGCAAGTGTTGGTTTGCAGACTCTGAACATAAGCCTTGACCTGACTGTGACTGCAGGCTCCAACTCCCTCAGACCCAGACTGACCTCACAGCAGATCTTTCACAGCAGTAACTCCCTTGTTTCCTTCTTCTTTGTGTCCCTGGACCATTCCTTCTTCCTCAAGGCTCTACTACCTCCTCCAGGTCCTCTTTCTTGAAAGGGATCCCTTGAGCAGCCAACCCACTCCTTTTATCACACTTATCTCCATAGTCACAGCTGCAGCCCATTAAGGGCAAGGCTGTTTCTCTTTGGTAATTAATACAGCAGTGATTTATCAGGGGCTAGGCTGCCTGCAATCCCTTCTTCTACACCTACAAGTCAGTATACACATTTTATACTTATTCACTCTTCCCCACGATTTTCTGGGACACTTCACCAGCTGCCTGCAGGGGAACAGAGCACTTGCAACAGCTATTGTAACAAAAAGTAAAAAGGATTCTTGTGGCTGCTTCTGAGTCCTGAGGAGAAATGCTATGAAGAGCAGCTTTTCCCCCAATATCTGTATGGCACCAGGCTGTGGAACTAGGAAACATCCTATAACCCTTCTGAAGGTTTTCAGTCATAAAAACTGAAGTTCATGTCTGACCCACTCACAAACACTCACTCAGTCTGCAAGTCACCTCTACCCACCCCACACTTAGCCAAGTAAAGAGCAAAACTGTATCACTCCTAATGACTTTCCTGTGGATATAAAAGACATGTTTCCTTTATGCAGCAGTTTGATTTTGTTATATGTGCACTGCACTAGTGCTTCTGCCTAGCTGAACACAGAAGATACTCCTATGTACACGTGAAATTAAGTACTTTTATACTAATCCACTATTCCCACTGCAAGAAGAAAAAAAGCAGAAGAAAAAGATGATATACGCAGTACTCAGCTTGAACATAATGCTTTTCAACTTTGCTTTCTGGGGAAATTGCCACTAAGCTCACTAATCCCACAGCCATTCTCTGTTACCCTGCTTTCATGGTATTCCAGCATAATCAGATAATTAGATTTCCTAGCATAGACATTACAAAGTTGATTGATGCTTTTCCCTGACTCCTCTCATCAATTCCCCTTGTGCTGCAGGCAAGACTGAGCAGAATCTGGACATAGATAAGCAAGTGCATTTCAGATCCTCTCAAACAAAATAAGATAGCTGTGGAAGCTTTTTTTAATATTTGCTCTTACTAGAAAAATAAAACATTAACTTCTGAGGAGTTATCATGGATCATTGCTTCATATGCAACATTAGAATTTCCCCATCCATGTGGATCACTTAAAATTCAATGCAGCTCAAAATAATCTCACATTTTAGTATCCAGTTTCTGGGACTCTTCAGCCTTTAAAAGTGTAAACTGTTTAGGATGAACAGCATTTCTGATCAAACTTTCACTGCTTTTCTTAGCCTCTTACATAAATACTGTATTCCCCAACTACAGGCTTTGAGTTCATTTACTGATGTATTTTCTGGATTCTACAAGACAAACTGTTCTTCTTTATAAACCTATGTCAATATTCACAGAACTGCTCAGTCCCAAGGGCTCATCTGAGCTTAATGCTGTAGCTGATTCAAGGATTAGAGCAAACTCACTAAAGACAAAATAAAGCAACTAAAGGATGAGATGTTTGGTTTAACTCTTATGAGCCCCATAGAAATCAACAATGCTGGTGGATAATAAATCACAATTGGCACAGTGTGCTGGGATAATTTTTCACAAAAATTAAGCTCACAAAAAAAAAATCTAAGATAAAAAATACTCAAGTATGACTCATGAAATACAATGGTCTATCTTTTTTCGCCTTGAACCTTAAAATTTTTGCACAGGAATACTGTTCAAACAGGACTGTTGTAAAATCAGTTTAAAATTAGTTCTAGCATCTGAGGAACACAATCACAGCTGACAAACTCAAACCAAATTGGTTGCTTAAGTTTACCAATTGTTCAACCACACCAAATTGGTCAATTTAATTTACATGCCAGAACAAGAAAACGAATAGACCAAGTATCACATTTTTTATAAACTTACAACAGAATTTTAAGAGTCAAGAAAAGAGAGCAGGGGCAAATTCTCTAGCCTGGAGAAGAAGCCATGTTCTGTAAGAGCCACATGATATTAAACAGCATCTGAACAAACTAAAGCACAGCACCTTCCAGCTGAGGATCAGAACCACTAGAGGAGGGTGATGCTTCCTTAAGATGAAGAGAAAGCACCTGTACCACAAAACACTGAGGTAAAACAAAGCAAGGAGAATAAAGCTCAAACCTCCAACACGTGCCCACGCAAAACTTCCCTAGCAGACATTTGTGCTGAAAGGTGCCAGAAAAGCACAAAACTCCACAGGTAACACCAGTGTGAATTCAGCTCTCACAGCAGCTCCTAGATTTCACTCTGCTGAACAGGCCTAGGTGAACACTTCTATCTGCCAGGCACTGAGGCTTTCCATAAAAGTCACACCTGGGGAGAGCAGGGAGGGAAATCCAATTGCTACAGTATATCTGACTGAGATGGACTCAACAAATATTATTCAGATTATGAAAAAAACTAAATTAGCAGATTTCCTTATTTAAAAGAAATATGAACATATAAGCAGGAATTTTTATTTTTCAAATTAATTAGAGTAGTCATTGCTCAAATGCTACAGTTTGCCAGCCTTGACCAACCTCCAGAAATATCTCTGGCAATCAAAATTGAAGACTGACTTGTTTAATGGATTTATTTTACTTACTGTCTCTGTTAAGGTGGTTTCTGTTTGGTATACGGAGTTCTATTCTGTTTGACACAATCTTATACTGCACAGCTTGGATGGTCCAAAACATTTGTGTCATGAAAAAAACCACTCTATATAAACAGTAGGAAATTGCATTTCAGTTTGTGATGTTTCATGGGTTTTTACACCTTTTTTTTATATCACTTTGTCAAGTATCAAACATAATATTTACAAAGAATTAATTTACTTTCTAGAAGTCTTCTAACATCAGTGTACTGAGATGAAAGCCAAGACTTTTATGGAAGCACAGAACTCTAGGATGTCATTTACAGCCTCAACCTCCAACTGATGTATCCAGAGAGTTTCTAGAGCAGAACCTAGTCTGAAGATTTTGGGATAAATCGCTGATTTGAAGAATTTCTCATTTTTCCAAATATTCCATAAAGCAGTAGCATTTTTGACAAAATATTCATGCTGTTTAGATAAAGTAATCAGAAGTCTGAATGGTTAACATACACATAAAAGCTAAAGAAGTCATAAAGGAAGCAAAGAACCTTCTCACTCTTCCTCCTCCCAGACAGACTACAGCACACTCCCATTTTCTTGTCCTCCTCTCACAATACACTTTCCTTTTTCCTTGTTCTTTTCTCACAGTACTATATGGTTCCCATAGTCATTACCGTGACATTTAGGTACCAAACCAAACCTATGTCAGAAGATTTTCACTGCTGTAAAATAAGTTTTAGCCTCAGTTATACCTTCTTCTCTTGAAGCAAGGCACCTGAACATGATTGTTTTGCTGGAAACTTTCTGCTCTAATTCTATCCAGCTATAACTCCAGTAGAATGTTTATGTTTAAATAGCTGCAGATTGATGCAAGAAAACACACACTGAAGTGATTTACAGTTAAAAATTCAGAAGTAATGACTACCAATTTCAGCTGGGTCCAATTGGGTTAGGCTGCAATGGAACCAGGGGGTTCCAGAATGGAACCTGTCCTACCCAGCAGCTGGCATTCATCGCTCAGCTAATGAAGCATAATTGCAACTATCAGTGTCTAAATGCAACTATCATTTCTTTCTGCTTTCCATGGCACATAAGGGAGTATATTTCATAAGAAATTATTTACAAATGCTAAACCCCTTGCATCAAATCTGCAAGCCTTTACTGGCAAGGTACACAATGAACAATAGGTATTTTACTCATTTAAAATCCTAAAGGTATTACTTCGACTTTTTTTTTTTTTTCCAAATTAAGATCCCAGTGTCAAGGTTTAGTATAATTATTGTTCTTCATTTACAAAGAAAGACCACAACTATACACTTTCTAGTCTCCAGAGAGTAACACAGCTGCAACTCATAGCAGTTTGAAAATGTACACATTATGTTTGGTGGTAAACTCATCATCAGTAGGTAGCATGTTGGAATGAATAAGTAAATAGTACAAGATAATACTTTAGGAATATCATTATGAGTTCATTCAGATACTTGCCAGCAACCACAGCTGCTTTTAAAAACCTAATAAAAAACATCTGAAAAAAAATTTTGTTTAAAGAAGAGGAAAAATTTCTGGACTAAGATTCTCCAGAACAACCTAAAGGAAAAAAACATTTTAATTCCTTGAAACAATGGCATGCATTCATCTGCTGTACCTGACGCATCATGAATTGCATTACCAAACTGTATAGTTGTCTCAAATGATGTCAGAATATGCACTGTAAACACAAAGAAGGAAGTAATTTTTTTCTTGGACAACCTTCAAGGCCCACTACTTTCTCTTGCCATTTTACCATAGCCACCTACAATGGAAACAGATCTTGCACTAACAAGCTCCAAGCTCCCTCAAGAGTCTCAGCAAAGTTCTCCAGGAAATTACAAAAATGCTATGCATCCCAAAACATGAACTTTTAACTCTAATTTTAAGATGTGTTTGCAGAAGATTTCTGAATTTAGTGGTATGTCCTGGGTTGATGCCCTAAACCAGGACATGGTATGGTCACAATATTAAGAGACTTTGCAATCTTGCAGTAACACAGTGAAGAAATAACCATAAACTACCTATGAGAAGGGAACATTGAAATTTACACTAAAATTCTCCAGAAGTGCAAAGATGCTGTGGCAACTCAGACACATATTTGCTAGGATCAAGTACTTGATGAAACTTGGTTCTGGATAAACCAGCTGTATCTTCGCATCCATTATTTATATTTATAAATAATTATTTCAGCTACTTAATACTTGAAAGTTGTCACAGCACAGTTATTCTGTTAAAAACACTCATTTAAATGGAGCTTTTCTCAGTTCCCATTTATGACCACTAACTATATTTCACTTTCGAAATCATCCAATAGACAAATGAATATTTTCTCAATACAGTTTCTTCAGACACAAGAAGTGCCAAACCTTGCACTGGGAAATTGGGAAATAAATCTATATCCCCTTTGTTCAAAAAGTTTTGTTGAGCCACAGTCCTCTACACTCTAAGGTAAAGCAGACATTGTTCAGAAAAGTGCTGTGTGGCAGTGTAATACCTTTGGTATAAATGTTACAGAGTTATCAGCCACAGCCTACTTTCACTATGTAATGACGATGGAAAAGAGCAAGCAACACCAAGAGGCAATGTTTTTCTACAGATGCTGCTCCAGTAATCTGACAGTTTAAAAGTTCAAACAAAAGCCAACAAAAATCTAATACATTTCTCCAAGGGCTATTTAAGTGCGCTGCTACAGAGCCAGCTCTACTTCAGAATTGAGAAAATGTTTGGCAAGGAATCCACAGGAAAGGGCAGAAACCTCTGCAGCTGAAAATGACACTATTTATAGAAGTAGCTCTTTGGATCATTTGCTGTATGGAAAGACACTTGCATGCAAGTGCTCAGTCCTCAAGTCCTAAGTCCTCAGCTTTCCCTGGGGAAAGCACTGGGATCTGTGGGTGCAGGGCTTATGGCAGGAGTTTTTCTTTGTACAGTCTGGAAACTGAGTTAAGCTCTCAACAAAGCAATGTATAACACAGCAAGTTCTTAGCCCTGAACTGCTTCAAAAAGGTTTGGTTTTTTTCATTTGGTTTTCAAACAACATTCTCACCACTTGTAACACAATGGCTGGGAGTTTGGTATTGTGAGAGACAGAAGAGGAAAACATTCCTATGAAAACCTCATGAAAATGAAAGCAAATTAAGGATTGTTTTGGGTTTTTTTGGGGGGTGGTGACATTGCAGTGTTACAAATCTGATTCAGATAAATAAACTTATTACCCAGTCTGGTAAAACATTCTATACTTCAGACTTTTATGAGGAAGAAAAGTTATTATTCCTGTGTTAGGAGAAGGCAGAAATCAACTGCCTGACCCATACTGCTGATTAGAACCTTCCCCTAGCAAAAAAAGCCCTGGATTCCTGACAGAGAGGGTATTGGGAGAATCAGTACTCTCACAGCCCTTTGACAGTGCTATTACAAGGTTCTTCCTCTGGTCCAACAGAACTCCTTGTCAAGTTTCTTCAGTATGAAATGGGCAAGGCACTGTTAAAAGATTTTCTGTTTCCAGCTTTCAATTTTTGGAAAGCATAGTGCAGTGTTTTAAACATGAATGTCACTGTACAAGGAAAACTCATACTACTTCTTAAGCATAGCTAAATGTTGACTTATGTTGAAAAATAAAACAAGAAGAAGATAGCTACAAAAAAACACCCCACAAAACAACTCAAAATACAGTGTTCACATTGATATTAGCTGAAATTGTCATTTGACTGTCTCTGAAGCGAGGCACCTTCAGTCTCAATCTCAATTGCAGAGTAAACATAATTCCTACCTGAAAACACAATTTCCATTCCTTCTCCTGTGTAATAAACTTAATTCTAAAATGCAGAAAGGATTGTTTTCTTAATGGCATTAACTTAAACAGAAATGAAAGGATCATGTTTTATTTCAAAATTCTCTTAGCTTTGCTTCAAGTGCCTCAAGGCAACTTGCTTCCTCAGACTAAAACCATCAACATCAAGCACAGGGGAAGTGACCTTCTCATACAAGTGCTCTGTATCAGCACAGACTCTGAAACTGAAAGGATCTAAGTCTTACAATGAAATTCCTACCCAACTTTTCAGATGCTGCTGCTATCTGCAGGGAAAAAAGAAGTTGCACCCAGAGAGTAGGCAGAGCTGGAGATTTATTCAGTTCAAAGCACATTCAAATATTACTGTGCAGATTCATACTGTGCAACACACTGAGCCACAAAAGGTGGGTATGTAACTGAAATACATGTGTTTAAATAAAAGGTCCCATGATACTAAATTTATCTAGATGAAAATACTAACAATACTCACCAAGATTCTTCAAGTCACTTTCAAATGAGTGACAGATTTTAGTTTCCAATAAATATTAATAAGCTTAGACTGAAAAGTAAAATTCTATCTTGGTAAAAAAGTAACTTTGCATCTCCTGTGGAATACTATGAGGCTGTAGAGCCAGATTGAAAGAAGTAAACTAGCTAATAACTACTTTCAAATATTTTATTGCAATCTTATTCTGAGTGATAAAATGGAAGATACAAGTGTACCACATGCAGCTATGCTGGCATTATTATCAATGAATCAAAAAATCCTCATATTGGATTATACAATGTCTTTCCAGCACTGAAAAGGTGCTAAATGTGCTGACATTGTTAGTGTGGAGAAACTACAACTTTAGAGCTGGAAGCAGGGGATGGCAAGGCAGTCATTCCCTCTGCACTTCTAAAAGAAAAATTACCAGTTTTCAGCAGCAGAAAAGGAATGGCAGAAGTGGCAACTGAGCTTTATAGCACTCTTGGTCTGATCAGTCATTGCTCATGTGGACAGCCAAGTGCCTCAACCTTTTTGGTAAAAACATTCATCATCACAGTGGAAAAGTGACAAAGTGAACCAAAGGGACAAGGCTAAAATGTTCTGATATTGCAGAAATTTACTATAAAATAGAAACCTGTATCTTTGCATAAACTGCAGAAATTCCCACCCAAAGAATGGCATATCCTAGCATCTGTGAAAAACTATTTAAGTGAAACAGCTTTGAATTATATTTCTCTTGCTGTCTAAGAAGTATCTATGGACTGAAAACTCAGCCTGCAAAAGACAGAAAATGCATGCAAGGAATCAGGAATCAGGTATGCAAGCAAGATCCTAGAACAAATGAGTGGGGAAGAGCAGCTTTAAGCAATACAGAGTTTTGGCTGAAAAACTGAGTACATCCAAAGGAAATTTCAGCCTGTGGTTTCCCAGGCCAGACATCCAAGTCCAACTCCAGCATGACAAGAGCTTGTTCCTAACAAGGAAGAGAGTTCTTTAGAAGATACAGAGCCAGAGGATTGACCTTTCATAACAAGAATGCACTTCTTTTGCACACATATTTTAAAATACATATTCATGAAAAAAAATCCCAAAACAAAAACACCACAAAAACCCATATCCCTGATGTGGAATATGAGTCTAGCTGAATGACAATTAAACTACTGTCCTTTAGCAAGAAACAAGTTCTCCATTTAGAGTTCATTAAAAACAGAAGAAATTGGATGCTCTTAGCAAGGGGAGATTGTATATAAATTTTATCTACTTACCCATTCCTGCCAGGACCCCAGTCAAAACAAGAGTCTCTTCTGAGAGCATCCCCCCCCCCCCCCAGAATATACCTATTTCCCAAAATTAGGCTTATTCCCTATTTCATGGGACACAGAACATCCAAGACAAACAGAATCACTTTATTGTTCTTATCATTATTGCTGTACTGCACATTAAAGAAGTTTTAAAAGACTGTTTAGTCTCTCTTCCTGTCCTGAAGCAAGATTCAAAAATAAATGACCATCTACAATATCCTTATCCTGCATTAATTGCATCATATCCTCCTGGTCAGAAAAGAATTCTGTTATTTACACATAGTAAGTGACATCTTTTTTCTTGAAAATTATTTTGCTTTTTTTCACCCCCTTATCCTTGCATGACTCTCTTATTGATCACTAGACTCCTAGTGATCAAAATAATTAAATCCAAAAACTTAGCACACTGTGGGACTGTTAAATCCATGCCCAGGCTTTATCATCTAGAATAAGAAAATGTAATTAGTTTAAAAGTTGCTTATAGTGGTTAGAGACAAATATATTTATTTTCATTTCCCTTTTTCAGTCTCCTTTCAGATCTCCCACAATATTTTCCATGTGACACATGACTTAAATATAGACCTTGAGAGGGAATCACTACTCTTGCATAAACTCATGTTGGTAAGAAAGAAACATTGCTGGAAGTGTTACTGTAATTAATTATTCTGTCTGATTTTTTGTAATTCTTACGTTTACATTTGCTGATCATATTTTGCATTCCAAGTGCAGTATTTTTTAATGCAATCTTTCTCTATTTAATTTCATTTTATTGATTTCAGATTACATTTGCAGTTTGCAGTGTGCCTTTCTGATGGTGCCCTTAAAAGTGCTTGTATAAAACATGGAGATTGAATATGTACCCATATAATTACACAGCAGCAAGAATGAGGATGTTAAGGATCTGATCCATTGTCTGCATGTCTTCCACACACACATGATCTGTTGCACTCATTCTTATTAAACACAGAAGTATTTTGTGCTCTGCATCAAAGGCCCAGAGGTTGAAATTACCAACCCAGTACAGCAGCCTAACTTACCAATTTACATCAAGAAAAGATAAGGTAAATTGGGCATTTTAGGATTTTTTTTTTTTTTTTGTATGGTAAGGAAGATTATGCCCAATAAAAAATGGAGGTGGAAGGGAACCTACTTATTACAGTTTAGTGTAAAAAACCATGATGTTTTCAACAAAAACAGTAGCTCCCACACTGGACAAAAATTAAGAAACTATGTGTCAAACAGCTACAGCAAGAACATGGTTAAAAATGGACACTATGTTTTAACTGTTAAAATGTGAAGTATGCACAGAGTTTCTCTTTCCTTTTTTTTGGAAGCAATTGTTCAAATAAACACCTTTTCCCAAGGTTATCTGCGAACAACCATAAAAAAGTTGGTAGAACATTTGCACATTTTTCCTTGTTCTCTCCTCCACTACTTTGTTGTTAAAATAGCATAAAGGTTTTGTGCTGCTACAGGCTCCCAATGCTTTACTTTTTTGAGTCAATATATCAGAAATCTGACTGCCTCATGCATTTCTATAGCCAAGAGCATTACTTGCCAGTGTCTGGGTTGAAACCAGAAAAAATGACTACACTTTATTCTCCACTCTCAGCCAAAGCTCAGTGCTGAGCAAGCCGCTTTGGTTACAAGCAAAAATAATTTTTCAGACAGGTGCTGCTTTATAATTAAGCTGGACTGGATTTCACAAATTCTCATTTTCCTTTATTCTGTGGCAGCCAAAGAGCATCAACTCATCTTTAAAAGTCCACCTGACCCAGTGAATTCATGTCAGTCTTTTGGAGCAGGCCATATTCTGGCTACTTTTTAATTCTGCATCTATAGCATACTCTCCCATTCTAGGGCAATAGCAACCATTTCCAAGGAAAGTTAGCCCTGAACTGTAAAAAACCCAGGAAGCATTCTTTCCACAAAACAAATTAAAAAGCAGCTTTTCCAAACAGTAGGAAATCTTTTTCAAAGACAATATACTACTGCTGGAAATAGTTTGTGATGATCTTACAAAACCCAATTAGCCCATACCAGGAGTAGCATGCTAAATGCTTCTTGGAGAAACAGTGAGATGCTACTTTTTCTGTTACCTGTTGTTTTATTTTAACTAATTTGGCCTTCTGACCTATTTGAATACCTTCTGCAGTCTGACACCACCTGACTGAATTAGAACTAGTAGCAGCTTTTCCAGTGGGTTGCTGAGACCAGCAGTGGCTAAGTCACAAACTGTAGGAAAAGAGCTGCAAGAGCAGCAGAACTTACAAAACTTTAAAGTTCTGGAGATACAATAAAGTGAACAGTTCTTAAGAAAAAACAACAGAGGGTACCTTAGACTTGCTCCAAAGCAGTACCTTCAGCTCCAAGGACATTTTCTTCCACTGGCATATTTCCTCTGTTTTGCTCTAAGTCAGAAGGTCCACCCCTCCCAATGCCTAGGCACATTGGAAGCAACAGCTAGCTTTGTTCTAAGAGAGAGAAAACATGTTTACTGTACTTTCCAGGACAACACAGTTTAAATTCAGTTTTGATATTCTCTTGCAGGTAAAAATAGATCCATTCAAAAAATGGAAATGCCTTCTCTTTTTTTAAATTTTGTACAGACTGCCTGTATATGCCAGGTACAGCAGCCTGGTGTGGTTCCCTTAGTTTCAGTGGGATTTTATGATTTACTCTCCAACCATCAAATTCATGGTTCTGTTTTCCAGAGTAGAAGGGTTCTTCCCAAAGTTCCACAACAGCGCAATTCCAAATCAGTTGTTTCTCCTTGGCAAACTTTGTGCTTTCTTTCAGCCTCACTCCACAGTGACAGGTGACAATAAAAGCCACCTGGCAGCTTGAATTGGGAAGTAGGAACTGTCTGCATGTGTTCACTGTTACGGAGTCTGGGCAATACAGAAATAGCAGCGACCTCATCTCCATGAGGACTGACTCTTGCTCATATGCCTTAATATAAAACAAAAATAATTAAAAACGAAGACAGTCCCCTATCCCAAAAAGCTAATATACCACTGCTATCTACTGCTATTTCAGTCATTTGTCTTAAAACTCAGAAGCTGGAATCAGAGGTACTACGACTAAAGCAGTTACAATCCACACAATTGCACAGGATCGTTCTAATGACTGGAGTGATTTTTTTTTTTTTTTTTTAAATATAAATGGCAAGAAAACCAAATTGGAATGCTGAGAAATACATTATTTGCATTTATTTATCACATTTTTTACAGCTGATGGACACCAGTTACACTGAAAGCACACAATGTGATTTTCTTCCCAATTACTGATATGCTCCTTTGATTCATTTGTATGCATATGTCCTAATAATTCCAATTTCAGTGCAGGTGCATTACATTAATTTCATATTATGTGCACTTTAAATATGTACCTTCCTATATCTTACTCAAAATTATACAATGAATAAGTAAGAATGAAAGTTATTTTAATGTTAGAGCAAATTTACTTTTGGTTCCTGATCTACCCTATTGGATTTTTCCTTTGAAAGCTGGCATCTTTCTTCTTCAAATATTTGTTATTCCTTCAATATATCTCAAGCAAAAATGAATAACAGGCAATAAACAAAATAAAGCAGCCCAGAGTAACAAAGGAAATAGAACAGAAATTATCTACAGTGCCCAAAGCTGTGCCAGACATTTATATGCATTCATTTCCTTTCTTACACTCAGCAATTGCTTCAACTCAATACTAAAATCCCTGCTTTGGATCCCAAGATTGGACCTAAAATCTTTTCAGGCATTTCAACTGTAGAGTCACCTGGCTGAAGACAGCATAATGCCAACACAAGATTCCAGCATTAACAGTCTTCATAGTCCAGAGCAAGAAACTATGAGCACTTCTCTTTAACTTTCTGAAGACCTGATGTGAAGGAATGAAGACAACGGCACCAGGCGCTTCTCAGGGGTGTGCAGTGACATGCCTGCAAAGAGGCAAAGGGCACAAACTGCACGACAAACAGGACATGCCATCCTTTGGATGACATTGAAAACTTGACTGGGCACAGATCGGGGCAATTTGCTGTAGGTGACACTGCTATGAGTAGAGAGGTCAAAGTAGAAGGTCTCCTTGGATGCCTTCCAACCTTACCTAGTCTGTCAGGAGCTTCAAACCTTTTTGTGGTGGTATACTACACTCACTCTGTTTATATACATCAAAAAATCCCCACCAAAGCCAACCAGATTAAAGGCAGCAGCTAATTCTTAATCGAGGATCAGGTCAGTCTAGCTACATCAGAAAACTGGACAGGAGGCCAGCACTGTTTCTTCTACATTTGTTCCTCATTGAAATTTTCATCAATGGAGAAACAAAATCAAGTTTCTAGGTTCATTTAAGAGCAATTCTTTGAATTTTACCTCATCAATAAAATCTCTGTAATAGTTTCCACTTCCTTTTAAGACTTGACTAGCAATAACTATGTAAAATGGTTGGCATAAGAATATTCTGAACCAACAAATTAAAGCTTAACATGGAAACAGGGATTTTGCTGTATGGAGACAGGCATTAAAGATGACCATTTGCACTCAACAACTAGTCAGTGCAGCACACAACTCATGTAACTTTGGCTACAGGCTCTGTATATACCTTAGAGGTCCACTCTTTGCAGTCATCCCAGAAAGCAAGGCCCCTGAAAGCATCAGCTGGTGATGTGGAACCCTCAGGCTCCTCAGGCTTGAGGGCTCCGACAAATCAGGGAAGTGCCGCAGCTGTTACAGGGCTCCTAATTTTACACTGAAGTTTTATTTTAAATGTAAAGAGCAGCTGGGGGAAGAGCAAGACATTTGTTATTGTTCAATACTATAATTGTTTAACTTAATACGTCAAGTTCTACTTTAAAAACCGAAGCAAACCTAAAAACCAACCAAGACAACCCAAGCAACACACAGACACACACACAGACACACACACACAGACACACACACACAGACACACAGACACAGACACAGACACAGACACACACAGACACACACACACACACACAGACACACACACACACACACACACACACACACACACACACACACACACGCACCGGGTAATAAACACTTAAAATCTCTGTGTCCCCAGAAAGGGATTCAGGCCCTGGTTCCCCACACGCAGTGCCCCTGAGCCGTGGAATGACCCGCGCCCACCCTGCGTTCAATGACCGGCTCCCGAAGGAGGGGACATTGTCAGGATACAGCGAGGACACCGCGGGGATACTGTGACACACAGCGAGGACACCGCGGGGACACTGTGACACACAGCGAGGACACCGCGCTGCCTCCCGGCCCGCCCCAGGCGCCATCAGCCCCGTCCCCTCAGAGCCCGCAGGGCGGGAAGGCGCCGCGCGCGCCCCCCTCACACCGCCCCTCACACCGCCCCTCACAGCGCCCCCTCGCGGTTCCCTCACGCTCCCCTCACAGCGCCCCCTCGCGGTTCCCTCACGTTCCCCTCACAGCGCCCCCTCGCTGTTCCCCTCACGCTCCCCTCACAGCGCCCCCTCGCGGTTCCCCTCACGTTCCCCTCACAGCGCCCCCTCGCGGTTCCCCTCACGTTCCCCTCACAGCGCCCCCTCGCGGTTCCCCTCAGGCACGGGCGCTGGTGGCTGCCAAGACCAAAGGACAATCAATTCTCGCGGAACTCAAGTGCAGATCAACCAAAAAAATCAAAACATGTCACATAAATCCATCTTGAGTTACTTTATTTTTCACAATAATAAAAAATAAATTAGTCATAAACAAAAATAGTTAACATTTTTTCATCAAAGAGAAAATGTATACAATATGAAAATGATGCTGTACAGTTCTGGTTCAGGTACATTGCCACGGATATATATTCCTGAACGAGTCAGAAAGCAATTTGCCTATACTCTCCACCTTTAATTCACTCAAGGAACTGGCTAATCAGAAAGTTTAGAAAACTGTATTATGGATTTACAGTATGACATATATACAAAAATATATATGTAATATCTGTACTATAAAATTCCCTAAAAAGACGGGTTAGTATAATGAAAAGGCTGAATGGTATATGTAAAAATCTGAATGGTATATGTAAATAAATACATATTAGGTCCCTTTTAATAAAAAAATCTGCCTATTCTAAATATTTGAAGTATTTTGGTGCAGTGGCTTGTTCCATAGGCACAGCTCAGAATTACATATTTCCCATAGACATCTTGTATTTACAAATAACAACAAAATAAGTTATAATAAAGTATATCCTTCTGCCAAAATCAATTATGAGGGTCAAGTAGACAATTTTATACACATTATAAAAAATTAGGGTTTCTTTTGTCTCCCGATCCTCTCTGATCCTCTCTGTAGATCCTGAGTGACTATGATGGGACTTCACAAGCTCATTTGTACCCAACCCCTGCCAAGGCCACTGGTCTCAAGGGACCCAAACACAGCATGGAAAAAGAGGTCAGGACAAGTAGCAATGACTGCTGCTGAAAGGTCAATGATTTGTTAGAATTAAGCTCCCCTCCTCTCCAGGTATGATAGTATTTTTCTGCATCCAATTACAGTACATGGGGATATAGAAAACTGGGGACTCACACTCCTCTGAACTTCTGTGATTAAGAGCTGAGAAGCAAACAACCAAATTCAGGTCTGCTATGGATTCCCTTAAATGGAATTGTCTCCCTTTCCCCTGGTCTGAATTTTGCCCACAGTGAAGCATTATGATTACAAGTTTGCTTTAAAATATATTGAAAATGTTTAGTGGATGATTTTTCATTTCTGATGTAGAAATAATTATTTTATTCTGTTTTCAAAACAATGTCTAACTTAATCTTCCATGAACATTCTGTAAGTTTAGAAATAAATGAAGTTTACTTTCATATTCAAAATTTCATGTTTTTGTTCCAATTACAGGCACACACATGAATTATCTGCCCAATACACAGAACAGCTCCTAAGAAGTCAGAGGAACTAAGTCTCAAGAAAATCAGGTAAATACACAGCTTTTCCTTTGTGAGGACCATAACTCTTTCTGTGCAATAGATGATACATATGAGAAGAAAGGGCCACTACAGACTTCAACAGCTGTGCAACCACAGGTTCACTGCACAGGAATTAATGCAGTATATCCTTTACTACTATGCATTTAAAACTAGCCAACATGGATATACACAGACACAAAAATCCAGGGGCTGGCAAAAATCCAGCTTTCTTAACAGCTGGGCTTATTTCTAACACAGATTCTTATAAACCAAAAGCCATTTCCGGATTTTCAGTACTTCTGGCAAAATTTAATATTGTCATCCAAAGGACAAAGGGACGAAAGTGACAGGGGAGAGGGGAGAGGGGAGAGGGGAGAGGGG